>GL379795.1:175999-341010 GCA_000143925.2 Caenorhabditis brenneri
CAATTTGTGTAAATTGAGGCGAAAAAAAATTTTGATTTTTTTTCGAAAAAAAAATTTTCATAAGGGGGGACCCTTTGGTGTTTTTCGAAAAAATCGTCATAACTCAAAATGGTCTTCCTAACTTTTTTTGGTCCAAGAGACTTTTTTGCTCCAAATTGCATGGGGAATCCGAAAAAATTGTCAAAAGTTTCGGCAGGTATTCAAAGTTTTCGAGAAAAACTCGAAAAACCGTTGTGTCAGAGGTGTTTCTACCATTTTCCGACTTTTAATCGAGGTCAATTTTGTTCAAAATGTGCTCCAGGTGGTCCAAATGTACCCCTTAACTTTTGGAAACTTTATCTCAAAAACTGAAATTTTCAGAATTTTCGACCTGAAAAGTCGATTTTTGGCTATAATTTCAGCCAAAATCGAAAAATCCAAATTTTAACAAACTTTTTGGAAATCACTTCCATATGTGTTTTCATGGTTTAAAACTCATCTGGAACGGATTAACTTTTTGCAACTGTGCCTGGGCCCTGTAGAAAAAGTCCACTTCTTACAGAAAGTGCCTCTTAAGGAACACTCTCTTCTGACCACATGATTTTTCGTTTTCCATTCAATTACTTCATTAGCTCACAATTTATCCTTCCTTTCGTTCTCTTCTGACATTTACAAATTTGAGTTCGCTTCTCACTTTTTCCATTTTTCATTTTCTTGATTGCCATTGACCAATACTTTCTCCTCCCCTCGATTGACCTTTTCCGAATGGTTTCAATCTATATGTTTTCTTTATCACTGATTCATGATAGTTTTCTTACCTATACCGACACGGCGGTTATCGGGAGAAAGGTTCATTTTTTCTTCGTTCTTAGCGCAGTCTCGTTTTGTCGACACTTTTACGAGTTTCGTTTCCAGAAAGTTTTACCACAATGCCTCGTGCTGCTGAGTACATCCGTCAACCACTTCAAAAGCTTCCGGACCCAAAAGACTACTATTATGTGGATGGTATTCCAGTATTCACCGAGGAAGCTATTCAGAAAATTCTTGATGCTAAGACTCCAGAACAGGTAAAACTAGACTCATTCTTTGGTATAATTCTCTAGAAGACCATTTTAGACAATCCTCGAACGCTTTGGTCTCGGGGCTCTGGAAGTGGAGAAAGGAATCAAAGATTTCCACCGCGTGGTAAGTAACTTTCCAACATTCTCAAAATTCGAACTGTTGTAATTTCAGCTGGCTGGAAGACCACTCACAGAGGAAATGCAAATCAACTTGAACGAACTTGATGATCAGTACTACAAGGCTCGTTTATACCGTGCTAGCGGAGCTCTCGACAACAAAGTGCTGGAGAATGGACTCATCATTTTCAAGCAATACTTGTTGTACCTCGGTTGCCTCTGCGTCCAGCTTGAGATGGATGCTCAAAGAGGAATGAATATGCGCTGAATGTTCTTCGACAAACTAATCTACCTCAACGGTTTTCATAATTTGTGATTGATAATCAAACAGAAGTTTTAAGTTCGAATAAATAAGTTATTGTGGCTGTTCCAATTATCATAATGAGAACAATATCAGTGACGCTCATTTCACGTTTACAAGAAATGCAAAATTGTTTCTCAAGATAACTAGAAAGTCAGCGAAATAAAAAAGTTCTGATTATAGAAATCTCTTCTCCGTAAGTTTGAACGCAAACGTCATGTTTTCTCTGAATTTGCAATGAAAGTCGTTCTTCGATCTGTCTTCACGAGGTCAAACGGCATTGACGGTGGCCAAACATTTTGTTGCGATTTGATTCAGTTATTGTTTTCGAAAAGAAGACCCATCAGAAAGCTTTTTGAGGTTCCCATTTTTGGAATCTTCCGTCTTTTTATTTTCAGGTTGGAGATTTAAAAAAAAACTTGGTCTCTTGCATTCAAACCAAAAGTTGCGTATGAAAAAGGTGGTTCAATTCACGGCGAATAACCTGGGGTGGTCGGCAATACTAGTTTCGCAACATTACAAGTAGAATGTTGTAGGTAGGAATTGGAAAACAAGTTAGAACAAAACGGGGTCGCAAAAACAATATCACAGAGAGTTACATTTCTGTTTTCTCAGGTAAACGTTCAAAAATTAGAGGTTAATGGCACATCGCAACGTTTCAAAACCAAAGTATTTCTGTAACTGAAGATCTACTTTTTCCAACTGATAGTTCTCAAAGCTTAAAATTATAAAAAAAAAACGTCATATTTTTCGAATGTTGTTTTGTTGGTCAGCATTCTTAAATCGAACTAATTTTCGGAGCAGTTTTTAAGCGAATCTGCATTTTCAGATGCTTTTTTCAATCATACCGAAATAATTTTGATTTCTTCCTTATGAAACTAGTTTTACTCTTAGGTTTTCGATTCGTGGAAAATTAGCCTAATTTGATATAAGATGATGTTACTTCATTGTGCACTTCTAGACTTCCGGCGAGGGCTTTATTAATGAGTTTTCTGAACCAAGGCTCTAGAAAGAGGCATTTTCGAAACAAGAAATACCTATAAAGGTTCATAACAGTGGGACTGGCAGAATTTTGAAAAAATTCCCTGTTTCTTGTTTTTGCCTGGGAGACCAATTTAATATGTCATCCCAATCCCTCATTTACGGCTTGGAAAATTCTCGTGCTCTTCTCAATTACTCAACTTGAGATCTATATTTGTTTACTTCCTCTTTGTCAAAACATCGCGGCAAAAACTAATTAGTTGTGTGAAAGGACATATTTCGTGAGGCAAATGTACATTTGTGTGTGGTGTCAAAAGGCATCGCGCACGTTCTTTGAATGCCCAAGTGAATGACAGCTGCCAAAGTGTGGCAGTCTCACTTTTTTAGGTAAAGAGTATATGTTTCCATTGTTTTCTCCAATAGAAAACTATTATTGCCACCTTTCTACTAGTTTCGTAGTTTTTATCTGTTTTCCATTCATTTCGATAGAAACAGCTATTGGTTTTATCATGTAGGCTGCCTTGAGATGGTATTTTCACTGTGACGGAACAAATACTAATCAATCAAGTAGGATAGGCAGAAAAAGAGAGAAGATAAGATTATATTGCATCGAAAATCGTTCGTAAATGTTGCGTTTTTGCAATTAAACAAAACACAACAAGCGGGATAATAAACTTCCGTCCCCGAAAAGTATATGTATGCTGAAGACTTGGTGGAATTATCGAAATCCCAAATTTGGAAGTTTGAATTTGCAAAAAAGTTCACGACGCTTGCAGGAAATGCATTTCACTGGATAAGTTTATTGAATGAGATAAGTATGTTATTATAATTAGAGGTACAACTGAGCAGACTAACTAGAAAAAGGTTCAAGTTTACAAGAGGTTTCCTTCACTGTTTTTTTAAAACTATTCATAACAGGTCTTTGGTTTTGGAATTCTCCAGAACGTAAACTGGACGAATTTCGTCAAGTTTATCATTGTTTCATGTCCTATCTCATTCTTTTAGGAAAATCGCATGAAACTATCAGCACGATTACAGAATCACCAGAATTTCAAATTTTACTTGATTTCGGCTTTTTTGTCATGTATTTTTTGAGGTTTTGTTTCAATCGGTTTGAATGAGCATGACGTGACAAAAAGAGTTTCAATATGAACAGGGTTTGGCTTAACAACCAATGAGAATATGCCTTCATCGAAACCGATTTTGTGGCATAATCCGAATTGTTACGATAATAGTTTTTTTTTCAAAAATATTCGCTTTCTTCCTTTTTAACAAGCAGGTCTTGCTTTCTTGGTAACTATCATCTCCAATATTTTCGAAAACATGTTTTCATTTTTGATGCGTTCAATAATTAAACAAAAAATTTTGTGTCAGATTTATTTGTGAGCTTCAGCTCTGATATCAACTTGTTGTTACAATTACTTCAGATTATGACCACTAGCAATTGAATCTCAACTGTTTGCAGTTTGCTGCTTATTTGATTTTATTCATTTCTGGAAGTTCTTGAATATTTCAAATTACTACTTTGTTCAAGTTTTTACAGCTTTTTTTTCAAATCATTCTCCGGTGCCATATTGTGTGGGTTTTTTCCTAGACATACAGTAGACTAACTCTTTTTTGGGGCATACTCCATGAGTCAATTCTTCAAAATGGCGACAAACCTACTTCATTATGTGAAGTTTCTCAGTATTTGAATAGCATATCCAATGAATCCCAAAATAAAATATAATCCCTTCCTCCACTATATTATAACTTCTCATGAAAAATATTGTTTCATAATGCACATACCTTCTTCTCAATACAATGAATACCCCGCTAATCAGTCGGTCGCATTCATATTTTCTTAAGCTTTCCCATTGAAAAGCCGAAGAGTCGCACACATTTTTGCTCTTGGGCTACCGCCTTCAGTCAGTCGCCGTCGCGCACTTCTCACATAGAATATTCACGTGAACCTTGACTGGGCGCCATAAAGTGTCTCACTTTGGCGCGGAGAGAAGAATGAGGTATAACTAATAAACCAGTACCTCCCATTACTCTTTTCATGTTTTACCCAATCCAGGCAGAGTAGTTTTGTTCATACTTGGAGAAATTGAGCAAAAAGGCTTCAGTGAACCTGAACCTCTTTTTTTGTCATGTTCTCATTCATTCTCTTTGATATGGCACTTGCTCATTGGGCGGGCGTTAATCCTTTGGAACTGCTCGCAGAAAAGAACTCCATTCTGCTACATTCATTTTCTTCTCATCCCTTGTTTTAATTTCATTTCTTGTTAAGTCACATGATGTTTTGAGAGCACACCGAAATGTTCCCATCTTGTCATTCCCTTTTTGCTCTTCTCAGTGTCATTCCGATTACCCACTTTTTGCCTCAATCCGCCATTTCTCATCCAATCAATCAGTACTTCGTTGGCTCCGCCCATTTCTCGATTCTTCCACGCGACTCCGCCAGATAGCCGCCCAACCTTTTACTTCGCAGGATACATTTCGGGAAACCAAAGTTGGTGCTTTCTCGAAGATTGGATTCGAATTCCTGAGAAAATCTCTAGATTATTTGAATTGGTAGATTGAGTATATTACTCTGAAACCAAATATCATATTTTGTAGTGTAATAACCACCGGCTTATACCAGAAATTAAAGACTTAGAGACAAATTCTAAATTGAGTTTGAGTATTAGAAATGTGATTCGTGTGCTTTCTGCCAAAGTATGTCATACCAGGGGTATGGATTCCAATCTCGGACCAAAGTAAGCTATTTTTTCCCTCACAGAATGTCTTGCGATGGTAGAATCGTATGTTCTTCAGTTACTCGTATGAACAGGAAATTGTATTCTTGAGTAAAAATTTTCTAAGATTTATACAATAGACTTTGCTCATCTTATTGTTCTCTGCTATATGAGCATATTCCCTTTTCTATTCTGGCTCATTTCCCTTGTTCATTGTTTCCTAGGGTGATGCGGTCGAAAGGTTCACGACCAAATAATTTTGAGAAAAGAAAACCTATTAGCCGAGATTCCCTTTCATCTGATGACGCGTCTCATTATGTTTTCGTATAACCCTTGTATATAACTTGAAGCAATTCTTGCCCCTTCTCATCTTTTTCGTCTTCTTCGGCATCTCACATCTCATCTCAAAATTATTTCATTTCTGTTTTATTTCCAATCTCAATGTTTACCCTTGAGTTTTCTTCAAGTTTTTGCTTCCCTAAACCCAAACATTCATTATTCAGAGTTTCTTCGCAAACAGCTCGCTTTCCATTCTCGAAATGACATCTGCTCAACGCAATCCGGAGTTGTTCCATTTGGCGGTCGCTCGCATCAATCCAACTCTTGATGCTCTCAACAACGCGTTCGCAAAGCTCAATCAAGTCGTGGTGAGTGAATAGAAAAAATGGGGAGCGGAATGGCGGGAAACACCTAATCCACATAAGTGAAGTAATCCAATCGAACAAAAAGTCATTGCAGAAGTCGCGTCCATTGGTCGCAACTGATGCACTCGTCGAAGGTGTCCGCTCTGTCTTGATTGACTTCGTTTCTGCAACCACCATGCAGATGAACACTGGAAATCTCGATGGTCTCTTGGTGAGTGGAAATTTCATTGGATACCACATCAATCTCTTATTTAAATATACACTTCAAATTTTCAGAACCATCTCCACGACGCAACTTGCATGACTCACAACGTCGTCACTTACACCGAGCTCATCCGTTACGAAAACGAGAGCCGTGGATTCCGTGTCCGCTAATTACTCCATGATAATTCTCAACTGCTTTTCATGCCACCGCTTTACCCTCTTTCGCTCTCGCTCTTCCTTATTCGATCTCGCTTCATCCATATGTATTAAATGTTCTTTTTGCGCTTTTCAAGTACAATAAAGACCTTTTGTGAATTGTTTTTCCAAATACCCATTCTAGTGTGCAACTGCTGACGTCAATTGTTGAATTAAGATCAGAAGATTTGCGCATTCTAGGGTAAAAAGATTCAATCTAATTCTAATGAAAGCCATATTGTATGAGTTACGAGGAAACAGAAAAAATCAGGCCGTTTTAAGAGAATTGTAACTTGAAAAAACCAGACATTTCACAGTGTTTCAAACAGCGGTTTTTATGGTTATGTGATACCATTCTTTGTCGTGAAAGTGGACTTAGGAACTGATTAGAACTATCAGTCCTTTTGGGGTTGTTGAGGCTGTTGCTTTGTGTAAAGCGAAAAAGTGAAAAAGCACAAGATTCTCAGTTTCATACTTCATAAAAACTCCAGAAATTTATTCGAATATGAATAAGTAAGGAATATTGAATCTAATCCGAAAACAAAATGATGGAAACAAACTACCATTTTCTTTGAAAACCATTTCTAGAATGAATGCTGGAAATGTCTTGACTCAGAAATAAGCCTTTCTATATAGACAGAATTCTAACGGATCATTGTTTTTCGAATCAGTTGATATTTTGAAACGATTTTAAAACTGTAGTTTGAAAAAGTTGGAAAACGGATGTGAAAGTTTCAACACGCAGATTCTGCCCCTATATTACAGTTCCTTCAAGTCTTTCAAAAATTATTTTTTCTTCTGAGAAAATAATGTTCCAAACTCCTCGAAATGGATTCTGATTAGTTCTCAAAAACCCCAAAAAGGAGTTGATGAGAGTGGGGTTCGAACCCACGCCCCCGGAGGGACTGGTGCCTAAAACCAGCGCCTTAGACCACTCGGCCATCTCACCGCACTTCACGATAGTGTGCAATAGCGTTCACACCACGCCAACGACACGCAGGAATGCGGAGAGAGGGGTGAGAGAATTCTCCAGCAGTAGTTAGTGAGCGAGGGACACTTGTTGGTTTTTCAGTTTTTTTCTCATCATAAAGAAAAGAGAAAATAAGAAGAGAAGTAGTGTTGGTTTAGTATTGTTCTTGACATTGAAACTGAATGTGGTTAGTTATCCATAAAATCCTTTTTTTGAACGATTTGACTAAATTAGAAACAATAACGGAAACAATAAAAAAATCCATTTTCTATTGGAAATAATATAATTCTACCCAAAAGTATAGTTTTTATTTGTATTTTCTCTTTCAATTAATGAAACAAGCTTCCACAAACTATTTTCTTGAGAAATTCTCTCATCCTAACAAAAACCTCCTTTTTTCAGGATGAAATATGAACATGCAAAAAAGAAATGATGAGAGTGGGATTCGAACCCACGCCCCCGGAGGGACTGGTGCCTAAAACCAGCGCCTTAGACCACTCGGCCATCTCACCGTCGGTTCGTAGTAGTGTAAACACACAAACAAGTAAGAAAGGACCCTTACAATCCATCATACACATCACGTAATGAGGCCAAAAAAAGTTGAATAGTGGATTGCAATTCATTGGACCAAACACACATAGCCTCTGGGGAGAGAGGAGGATTAACAAAAGGTTAAGTGGTGTATCTTGATCAAAAGAAATATTCTTGAGTTGAAAATCATTATCAAATATCTATCTATGAAAAGTAATAAGTATAAAAACACAGTTCGTAACGTGATCCAGTTCAACTTTTCAGGTTAGTTCAAGTCAGAAAAAGACTGAATGTCAGTTCGAAACACGCCGCTGGAGCCAAAATAGAACATGTATTTTCTCCTTTTTCGAAATGCTGCAAAAACCAATCATTGAACACTTGGCTAAAATTTCTGAATTTCCGAAGAAAATAAAAACCAAAATTTCCTGCAGTTGCTACTTCAACTTATTTCATCTAAAAGTTGGTTCAAGCTTTCTATTGAAACATTTCTTGTTCTTATCTTTCCTCTTTATTTCGAACTGCCGAAGTGTGACCAGTTTCTTGCGTACTTCTAACTGTTTTGTGATCGTTTGACCGATAATGATAATGAATTACACCTGCACCGCTGTTATAGTCAAATTTTTTACCGTCTTATCATTTGACTGAATGAAGTATTGAAAAAATTCTCGGAAATCAGCCCTATACGGAGAAAATTCGAGCCCATACAAGAAATCTACCATTCAAGACGAATATTTTGTTCTTTAAATATTTTATATAAATGCTATTTGACCATCTGCACAGTAGCAATAAAACCACCGTGCAAATAATACAATTTCATTAATTCTGCAAAAAAGATAGCCAGAGTCACAAATAACTTACCGTACTTCATCTTTGATTTCTTATCTACAAAAGCAATCTCAGAAATAGTTCATTGTAGTTTCATCTGAAACTACAATGAACTAAAAGATAATCGCCTTCATTTTCATCTCCATAGCACATGTTTTATTAAAACAGTATGTCTTTGCAAGAAATGATCACAACATGAACAACTTCTACAGCTTCGCAGTAAACTTTCTTCTCTTCAGTTATTGAAAAAAAACAGAATGCACAATCTGCAACAAAACGAAATGAAAAACTCAATTTAGAAAAAAAGAAAAGTTAATTGAAAATTTCAAGACGAGCCCCTGGATGAAAATAATTGAACAAAGAAATCTCATCAAATGTGTTGAGGGAACGGAGCTGAAATCTTTATTCACATCTTTTGAGCTTTTACGTGTTCGCTTTTCATTCTTGAAGCGTAGATCTGCAAAAAAAAACAAACTTCATTATTCGCAGATACGTCCTTTTCTACCCACTTCAGAAAACGGATATATGAGCATTGCTTCAATTATTCTTCAGTACTCACTACACCAAAGAACTGCTCCAATTTCAGCTGACGTTTTTCGAAGCGTATTTTGAGTGTAATTAGTATTTTTCTTTCTTAAGTGAGCTAGTTTCATGAACTGTTTTAAAGTTGCCTGTTCCGTATCAGAAAAAGGGCAGTTTGTTTTACAAATCAGGTTTACTGGGTTTCACTTACTTTCTTTTCCGTCTAGGAAGTTTTTGTTTTGATCTCGTTTCCTATCTTTTTTCATTTTCATTTCTAAAAAAAAGGGAGAAACTGTCTGATTACTCTTCGGTCTACTTGAAATATTAAAATGGGTTCCGTCACATGTAAGTATGTTTTATTCGTAAGAAGTTATAGATTTTGAATGTGGGTTCCTGGAATATTGCTAGTAGTTCTCTTTCTAGTTTTCATTCATTTTTCTCAGATTGCGTTTTCTGAAAATCATTTTTCAATAATTATAAACGGTAAAAACTTTTTCAATTGATTTTCAAAATACTTTTTTTTTTCAATTGATTTTCAAAATACTTTTTTTCTTTTTGAACATATGGTTTTATCTGTCTTTCTTCAATGTACCCGTCAAATTAATTACATTTCACTATCTTTTATTGAACTGTGAACCATTGTTCAGATTGTTAAATTTGCACCTCAAATCTATAAGATGTTTCCAAAATCAGAACTTCGACTTGAAAAAAGTTGGGTGTTACAGTTTCTCGTTTCACCACCTTCAAGCTAAATTCACTGTTTACCTAATTTTTGTCCTGTGGCTTCAAAAGATATTTTCATGATTTTCTTACATCACTGTTTAGAAGATTTTCATGACGATACTTTTGGGAAAAAAACAGGGCACATAAGGTATTCAAAGTTTCAACTATGTTTTTGGTCTAAATCTGATGATTAGCTGTACCATTATCACCACTTATTGTGCTGTTTTGACTTCATGACTATTTCTTATCTTTGGATTTCCAATTCAGTAAAGCAAGAGAATCGTGCCTTTGCTGTCTCTAATTTTTGAACGTTCATACAAGCGTATCACATGATTATTTTGTATTCATATACACCTGAAAATACAATGAAAGACTACTGAACGGAAATCAAAAACATTGTTCAATGAACGACTCATTCTCTTCCTGGAAACGCCTCCTTCTCCTTCTTTCTCCTAAAACTATACGAACATTTTTGTGTTGAAACAAGAATTGAGATTTCACGGTTTTTTCTGAGAGAGCTAAGAGGTGAGAGTGCACTGGACCATGACTGTTAATGAATTCAATAGAGTTTGATAGAACGTCACTATTTTCTGATCTTATTGCAAAATTCTTTTGAGTGTCAAGCTCTGTTAGCTTATTTTCCCATATCGTGAATAATGATAATCATTCGAGCAAACTTTCAAGTTTTGAGAAAGCTCACGTTCATTAAACTATGCTATCCCCAAGTGATGCCACTCTCTTTCGACACAGAAACATTACCTTATTTTATTGTCATTCTCAGAAATTTCGATTATATCCGAGCTTACAAAAAAAATAATAACCCTGTTGAATTGTTTACTTCATTTTGTGGAACAATTCTCTCGCTGTTTGAATTCGGAGAAATTTTTGAACACTCAAATGTCCGTAAAGATGTGTTCCAGTCTTTTCTTAGACCTTTCACATTTTAATTTTTGCATGTTCATCCTTCAGAACGGCTCAATCATATATTTTTAGTTATTACCATGATTTAATACAACGTCAACTCATCTTCAAAATTAATAAGAATATTCATACTTTTGAGCTAACTTCGTCTACGAAATATTCTTTGTTTTTCATCAATCCTGATTTTCAGCCTGCATCATGCCAGCACTCGAGGAAGAGTTTGTTCAAGAGGAACTTGCAAGACCAGTTTTTGATAGAATGGCCGAAATGAGACGGCTAGAGCGGGTCAATCGCGTAAGTGGACTCGTAAAATGAGTTATGATTGAGCAAAATTTTTCAGGCAAACGAGAACAGAGTTCTTCGTCTCATCGGACAGACAGGATCCCTCAGAAAAGTGCTGAGTGTCCATCAACTGGTGAGAAAATCTTGAAAATAAATTCAAGATTCAGTACTCTTGCTTTCAGACACGACAAGTGAACAAAAGTCGAGAAGAACTGCTCCAAGTTGAACGGACGTCAGCTCAATGCATCAGCGAAAACTTGCTCGAACTTGAAGAATATAGGATCAATCTTCCCCTTTATGGAATCGGGCTATTTGAATTAAGAGTTAGTTCACACATTTTTGAAACAGTAGGAAAGTATAGAACTGTTTTCTATGGATCATAATTTCGACTATTCTAATTTTTTTCAGAGATATAAAAGGTGCCTGCAGTACACAGTAAAACTCCTTCGAGAGTATAGGAAACTTCAAGTGGAAATCGCTCAAGCTTTCAATATCGATTTAGACCTTGATCAATATGCATGAATCTTCTTATCTTCAAACAACATCCTTCTATTGTAAATACATCTGTCTTCTTGACATCAATTTATAAAATCAAAAATTTTGTTCAACTGATTAATGTGGGATTCATTACGTGATTCAAACAAAGATAATCTAACCGTGCAATTGTCTGTGAGAATAAAAGCTATCGAAACGAAACTTCAATATATTAGACAGTTGAGAGTTGAGAGAAAGCAGAACAATTAATCACAAGAAAGCGGTTAGATTGGTATTGATGAGGGCGTTCCATTGAGTGTATAGAGTGATAGCAAAGAGGTTCATGACTACTGTCAATTCCTGAAAGGATTATTGGTTTTTCGGTTTTTTTTTAGAGAGAACTAGGAAGCAAAACCACTGAAGGCATTAGGGAATAAAAAACCTATGTCTGACAGCATGGGCTTACTCTCGAAAAGCAACAGGTGCTTTTTCTGTATGTCTCCGGGTTTACGCGTCCCAGATATGTTCCTCATGATCTTAGTTTTTTTTTGTCGTTTCAGTAATAAACAAGGACTTAGTTCGCAAAAATCAAATGCGGCTGGAAGCTAGGCAGCTTCTCCGTTTGAACTTGTTACTAACTATTTTTCATCACAAACGTTGTAGAATCACTATATCGTTTTCCAAAAAAAAATTTACCTTGATATTACGAATATCTTCGTTTTTGATGACAATTTCATACTTGGCAATGTGTTGCTCGTATTCTTCTCTGACAGTCTTGGCAATTTTTCCTTGTCGCTGAAAGAATTAAATTTAGAGAATCCTCGTTATGAATGATTTCTCAATTTCTATAGTCTTCTAAAGCTGTTCCCAAGTTGTGAATTGTGGTCATTGCAAAAAAGGGAATTTGTGGTATTCGAAAAATACTAAGGGTCTATCCGTGCCTCTAGGTCTTTGGTGGATATCCCCTTCCACAAATAAGGAACTCATATGATGAGTTAACTTAAATCCTTGAATTGAGAAAAACTTCCTTTTAGCTACTGAAAGTTTGACTACTCTCGAAGAATTTTTCCTATTTTATGAGTTATGGAAGTTATTACCTTCAAGTAGCAGAAAACATTTGTCATTTGAGTTTTCCAGAGATGGGCCATTTTCTTTGCCACTTCAAGCTCGTTTTCCATGTGAACCTTCACAGAATCTTCTGTTGACATTTCCTGTAAAATCTTTCAAAACTAAAATAACATGTTTTGTGAGCAGGAACAAAAACAATGAGAAATTATAAGATTTTTTGTTTTACATGAAATCTGGACAAATGAATGAGAAACATTAAAAACACGAACGACCACGAAAAGGAAAAAATAAAACGCGTGTAAGGTGAGAAAAAAGCGATGCTTAACAAAAGAAAGAGAGAAACAGAGAACAAGAAAAAACTGTGAAGAAGAGCAATGATTTTGCATAATAATAAGAAGTACTCCTCGTAAACGGTCTTCCGATGGGAAAAATGAGAGAACAGTGAGTTTTGAAAGTATACAATAAAAGATGACTTGTTCTATTTTTCAAGGAGAAAACATCTACCGGGAAAGCACTTTCACACGTTTTATAGTAGAAAAATAAAAAAGCAAGTGTTGAATTGGTTTATCTGAAAATGACGTGTAGAATACAGAAATTCGAGTTCTGCAGAGTAAAGACTTTATGAATCAAATTCAGCCGGCTGGAAAATGAAGACATTCTCACCTGTCATTATGAGTTATAGCTAAAAACTGCGAGTTTGTCTCACTTTCGTCGAATTAACTCACTGGAGCAAACCGTTCAAACAAGGAGAGTCAGAAACGGGCGGTTTCTATGGGGAACTGAGAAACAGATCTGAAAAACGGAGCTGGAGTCACATGTCTTCTGCAATTTAGCACGCTTCAACAAGCATTACGAGATACGATTCGTGATCTGTGAAAGAGCTTCAGATTTACAATTTTACAGCTCTGAAAATACAATTTTGAGATTTCCGGGAGCATGTGAAAAATCTGAGTGTTCTGGATAAAAATTCAGAGATTTGTATTCATTTTTTTGAGGATCCTCAGTATTGCTCAGGACTGAAATGCAAACGGAACAATTCATTCAAATAAGTCAATCTCATGAAGTACGTTGAGGATGAGAAATGGAGAAGGAGAGAGACAAGAGGAAAAGGCAGGAATGGTAGTCAATAATGTCGATGATTTTGGAAATCGAATGGAATAAATAAAATAATGGAATTAGATAAATAAATCGAGACCCTGGTTTACTCGTCATCCTCGTCTTCCTCCGCTTCGTCTTCGACTTCATCCTCACTACCGTCCTCGGCTGATTGAGCAGCCGCAGCTTCTTCAATGAGACGACGGTGACGAACGCGGAAGGTCTTCATGATCTTCTTGAGCTCCTCAGTAAGCAACTCAATGCGAGCGGTGATTCCCTGAAAACTCGAATGTATCATTTCTTTGTTGCAAATTACTTTTTTTCAGCTTAATGTTCTGTCCAAAGGCTCCTTCAACGCATTTGCCGGACGTCGCCGCGCTCCCCATGTTTCATGGTATTTACGGTTGCGCCGCTCATTTCATTTGAATAACAACAGAGTAAAGCTTCTTGTTTCACAGGCCCCGGTTTGATTTTTGATGGAAGGAACTCTCATGTAATGGGAAATTCAAAAAAAAAAGAAGTTGCACCTGGGTAGGAACCCACTAGAGGTACCTATAATTTTTATTTCACAGAAAATTTTTTGAGTTTCCACCTCCTTTAAAAATGATAGTGGTATTGAAGTTATGTTCCCAATTTTTTGAAATAAACTTCAGTTTTTTTTTGTCACCTTGAGCTCATTGAACATATATGCATTCCTAGCCGCTTTCAGCTGACGGAGAATACGATCGTACTGAGTTGTTTGGTCTTCAAAGTGCGACATGTCGATGTTGTATCCCTGAACCTGAAATACTCTTTTTGTAATTTTCCTTAAGTACATTCATGTTCTGAATCTCAAACACTAGTTCAATGAAAGTTGAAAAAGCGAGACAGAACTAAAAAAACAAGAGACTATTATTCATCTTTTGAAGATTTTTACCATTTTGACTAACTGTTCCATTGCATTGATGAGTTCACCCTCTGCCGCTTTCAAGTTCTCATGAGATAAGTCAATTTCGTTCTCCATGTAACGTTTGATTTCAGTTTTGACATCCATTGTCTAAATACAATCAATCAATATTAAAAAGCAGAAAGCAAAAAAAAAAGAGGGGAAAGGGGACAATACAATAAGGAAGAGTGCAAGGCAATAGCTTTTTCGAATTTCCCAGCCTGTGACGCTCTCTGTTCTCTTCTTTTGCGATCACCGCGATGACGATGTTGTGAGAACAATAAGAGAGGAAAAGAGGGGAAGAGTCGGTTGAATGGCATAAAAGTAATATATATGAAGAGCGCAACACTGTTATGAGTGTTTTATGAACCAAATAAACTAAAGAAAAGATATATGTAGCTAAAAAAGGAAGTCTTGAAACGGGCATCTAAAAAATAAATGGTTCCTTTTAAAAAGGACACGCACGCACACACACGAATCCGGGACAAAAAATTATGGGGAGCAGCTGGTGCCGAATGAGATCTCCAACAAGATTGAATGGTGTTCTATTCATCTGTTTTTTAAAAAGGTTTTCTGTCCGAAAAAGAAAAACTGAAAAAGGAGGTCATGGGGTATAAGAACTATATGGGCAACATATGTCATATGATGACTAGGATATATGAAAAGCAATGTTCTGAGAGAGAGAAGGTCATGTTGCTTCGTTTGGGACGGTATATTTGAAAGCAGAAAATATCAATTTCACCTAATTTCTCATTGAAGGTTTTAGGAACTACTTCTATAGGTTATTCGACAACTCCGAAAAATGAAAGGAATTATGTTTTATTATTGAACTTCTGTGTCAGAAAAAGTAAAACTAAGAAAATAACTTTTTCCGTTTTCGAAAGTATCGGAAAATCAGATTTAAAACCATAGAAAACAGGTGAAATGAAATGGAAAAACGGGAAGAAGTCGACGTCAACATTACTCGTAACTGTTCTCTTCTCTCTCAATTCTCTGTTTGTTTAACTTTCTTTCTTTGTTAGACAAAAGAACGTTTTTGCTGAGAAATTTGAATGATATTTGAAGGCAGTCGAGTAATGTTGAGTACACGAAAACACACATTGTAAAAATGATTCAAATGAAAGTTTCGAAAATTAGAAGTTCAGGGGATTGTAGAGATGTGGCTCAATTCAATTTCACTGTTTGTTCTTACAAACCATTTTCCCTATTTTTCAACCCAACCGTTTTTTTTGGAATTGGTTTCTTTATTCTAAAAAAAAGTGTTGCTGTTTTTCTACACGCTTTCAGGAAATTGTAGTTATTTCCTGTACAAATTCAAGCAGAAGAAACATGTGACCAGGCTTACAGACGAAAGGATGCTCTGATATCTTTGAGAATATATGCATTCTAATGATCGTTGAAATAAGGACATTCAGAAATAAATCACCCCGCATAACCTGTATAGTCGATACTCCGGAGGCAACTCAAGTTTTGGGCCCAAAGTTAGAAGTGTGGAAAGGTTTTACAAAAAAATCTAACTCTTGAATTTAACATTGAATTTTTGGAATTCTGACTTGCTGAAATAGATTGAAAGGGTAAGAAATTTTCATGACGCAATGAAGTAAATGTAGTTGTTAGATAGATGTCAAAAAAAAATAATTGAAAAAAGGATTAAATGAATTTTCCCAAAACAGAGAGTCAGAAGTATTACCTTGACACTGACCATATCTCCAAGACGACCGGGTAGGAGTCTTGTTTTTGAATAAATCTAACTATAATACAAATCTTACCCATCGGTAGATCTATTTCCCGTTTCTAGAGAATAGACGAACTCAAAAACAGACATTTACGCCAGATAAAGATGGACAAGCAGTGGTGCCTATATAATTAGATGAAATCAAAATGGCGAGACATAAAATAACAAAGTGGGGGAGAAGAGCATAATCGGTTTCACAACCGGAGAAGGGAACTTATACTATACATTCGAAAAATGAACAAAATTGGGTCAGGCCAATGGCAGCAAAATTTTCATAAAACTTATCCATGTCAATTTATTAGAGTGCAAAAACTCTCAGGATTAGGGATAATAACTTATTCGAACAAACATCAAGCCTATGATCCTTGTTTTATACCGTGGTGCATCACAGGTTTACATTTTTTGAAAGTACATTAAGTTATCACGAATGAAAGTTGTATCTGATGAAGAATGAATTGTATTGAGTCGCATTTTCGGTATAGTTTATGAAATTTTGGTTTTTTTGAAAGTAGTAAGATATTTTCAAAATTGCAAATTCTGGAAATTTCAAACCAGTTATATTGTTTCTATTAAAAAAAATTACCATTCTTTTTTGTATCAACCACCATCATCAAAATTGAACTAGAAGAAGACCGAGCTGATCCAATTTCGATAGCCATCTCTCAACGATTCCAGATTAACACGTTTGAATATCTACCAATACTGAACTATCAATGTGATAAATTCATTCATCTTTTTTGCTACAAATTAGAACAATTCCAAAAAGAGCATAAAAAGTTGTTTAGTTTCTGCATTATTTGCATCACAAGGAGATCAAAATTTAAGTGGTTCAATGATATGATAAAACAAAATTTGATAGACCGAAATAAGGTTGTCGATGTGTAAATTCATGATTCGAAAAGTTGATCCGAATTTGAGACTCCGCTCAGGAAAGCTGCCACATTCTCTGTAAATCGAAGAAAGATAGGTTGATGCGTGGGATGGATAAGAACTACCGTTTGGATCTCGGATTTTGAAAGTAATATTCTTGTTTTTCAGCTCTTGATGAATTTTGATAAGAGTATTTGCACCAGATAAGTCGATGTTTGATACTCCTCTCATGTCGAAAATTATGCATTTCTGGAAAGAAGTCTTGCGAAAATGGTATTTGTACTCGGCGAAAAGGGAAAAGTTATAGAAAACTCCTTACTTCTTTGATTTTCTTCTCAATCATGGGAATCTCGGCAGAATTATCGTCTCTTTCATTGTTCCCAGTGAACTTTGCAACAATTTTCTGAACTTTTTTCTCAAATCTCTCGCAGTTGAAATAGAAGAGAGAGGACGCGAAAAACATCACACATGTTTGCCTGCAAAACATTGAATTGAACTCTGAATATGCCACTTTCATGTGTACCCAGACTCGCATTCGTCATCATTCAGAAGTGTCGGACTTGATCTGCAAAAAATGGTCATTTGGATCACAAATAAAATTCGCTGAACTATCCAGGACGCAGTGGTCATCGCTGAGCAAACGCATGGAGTAAGAGAGGATAGCAAGCAGCCGTGCGCGCAGACACAAGTGCTAGAACCTGTAGAAGGGTGCACAACACACACGCGAGAAACATTCGAGTATCTTGTTCCGGATTTACGAGAAAATGCCAACACCCATCGAGCTATTGTATTGTGCCATTGGACGGCAGTGATTGAAAACGCGATCTGTCTCGTTTCCATGTGAGACAGTGTTCGTTTTATGAGTTTTGTTCATTGCTCTTTCCTAGACTTTTCTGATTTTGCTGGTGTTTCCTATTGAAACTTAAAATCTAGCAAATTAAGTTAAAGCTTCATCATCATGAGAATATAACTTACTGTAGAAAGGAGAATGACAATCTTTGTAGTATTATGATCCAAAAAAGCAGTGTCTACTTTTTTTGGCAAAATAATTAGAACGTTATAGTTGCCGGATCAAAACAGAAGCTCCAGAAAAATACCTCTTGGTTTTCGTAAGACTCATGATTTAAGTTTTGTAAGAAAGAGAATTCACTCATGAATTCATGAAATCATGAAAGTCATGAACTGTTTGACTTTATCTAGAGGCGCTTCGATTATCATACTCGGCATGATTTTTCGACATTATTTTCAGTGAAACTCCCTATTCACAGTTCACTTGTTTGAAATTGTTCATGGATGCTTAGAACTTCTTTCTATATCCTGTAGCTTCAATTCTGCTCAGGCAAGAATCAGGTCATTTGTGAATTACAAAACTATTATCACACCTAAATTTTGACTAGTTGTTTCAATTGGAAATATATAATTTTATTGTTTTGAAGGATTATCTTAATTTGAAAATCTTTTATCACAAGAAACCTCACTTGTTATAATTCTAATGCTTACTATACAAACAACAGAATTCTCCAGCTATTCCGAAGTTGTACTTTCCAATTTCCACTATCCTGTTTGTCCTCTGTTTTTTTGTGTGTTTAATGAATGACCACCCAGTTCAATCTGACCTTCCGATTTCTCATGTTGCAACAATGGTTTTCAAAGACACAAAAGATGTTCTGTTGCTTTCCCCGTTAGCCAATACTATACCTTCGACACTTTTTTCCTTTTCTCAATGAGTCAATATCCTATTCTCTCGTTAGTTTTTTTTTCACACTTCTCCTTTCTTCGTTTCACGGTCAATTTTAATCTGAGATCCTATTCAAAAAACATGTTTGGAGCATCAGTGCTTCCAACCGCAAAAACCGTCCGGCAAAAGTGTTCATCAAATTTGTGATGGTGAGAAAATCAGGAAGGTCAATAAAACTCAATGTGAGACTATTTGCATTGAAATCGCCACTGGAGAAAGAGAAAGAAAGAAGATTCTGAACTCAAACGACGAAAAACGATCGGTCTGTCTAGGCTGGTTGATTTTTGTCTCCTTTTCTCTTCTCATTGTGATTAATACTAGCAGCTATACTCTTTCTTCACAATACACTTGTGTCATACGTCTTTCTTCTTCAGTTACTCATCTTATTTTCAGGATGAAGATCCTGGGTCTCGTATTTGTACTTTTTGTGTCATCGGTTGAGTGTTCTGGGTATTACGATGGAGCAAAATGGCATTGTGGAATTAACAAGTTGACAGAAACAATATCAGAATGGTTAGCTAAACCCTTCGATTACCATGGTAAGTATTGTTGGAAAATGAAAAGTTTCTTGAGTCAGGATATGACGTCTTTTTCGAATGCAGAAAAAACATTTTGAAAGTTTTTTGAGAACAATTCAAAACTGGATCATTAGAGTAAAACTATGGTTCCAATTTCCTGAGATCAAGATTTTCTACTTGTCAAAATCACTGTTGGAATTGTATTATTGAAAAGCATTGAGAAGTAAAAACTCTAAATTATCGATCTTCAGGAGTGAATCAATGTTGCCATGCTCACGATGAACATTACTACCATCATACACTATCAAGAGAAGATGCTGATCGGGTGTTTTGTGAATGCCTGGATCAGAACACAAACTGGTGGGTATTCTCATGTAGAGCGATTCATATTTCACGGAATTTTTTTTCAAAATCAGTTTCAAATGAACCTATCATTCAAGGAATCATTTTACAGGTTTGTCAGAAACTTAGTTGAACCAATCTTCTGCAAATCTGTGCAAACCTATGCAATCTGGCAAAAGTTCACCAACCAAGACCCTTGGTCTGAGCCGTATACGACAACACCAATCACAACCACTACTACTCAATCAACTTTAAATTTTTACTTGGAACTACTTCGTCAACGTGAAAGAGAATATGAATTGAGAAGAGAGGAAGAAGCACGAAGGCGAGAGGAGATGGAGAGAGAAAATGAAAAGTTCCGCCAAGAATGGAATCTATTCCAACAGTTTAGGAGACAGAAAGCTAAAATTGAATGGAACTACTAAATTAGCATTAATTCATCCTTCAAAACTAACATCCCGTTGCCATTACAGTCTGGTTTTCCAAACTGGTAGATTTTTTTTGCTTTTACGCAATATTTTCCAACTTAACTTATCTAGACTCTTATTTTACCTTTGTATCCTCAAAATTGAAAACAGCAGCGCGGATACTGTACCAATGAAAAGACCAGGTACCACATCCAAGCAAACTGTTGAGAAGAAGGTGATCGAAAAGATTGCCTGAAAGTATTTATCCATTGTTTTTTTCAAGATCAATTTTCATTTAAACTCACCCAGTCATACTTAGAAACCTTCCAAAGTGTCACAAAGTTCTGAAGATGTAAAAACATCCCTCTCAACGCCACTATGACAATGCAAGAGAGGAAACACTAAAAATTGATGCTGATTTTTTAAAATTCTATTTTTAAAATTTTTACCGTTGGAAGGTGCTCCATGAGTGGTCCAATAAAAAACAAAACAAGTGTTAGAACCAACGCTGAGAATATAGCCGAGATCTGAAAATACACGTTCTACTTAATTCAATTCATACAGTATATTTTTCAAATTTATTCTTTCCCCACATCTCATTAAACTTTGTCTTTCACTCTTCATTTTGTATAAACATGACAATTATTATTTCTCCTCATTGATGTTTGTTTTTGATCCTTTCTCTTCTTTTTTTAGTTGAATAAACTCTTTTTGAACTATTGTTATAAATAATGAGATAGAGCAAAGTCTAACACAAAATTTCCGCTTCTTTCATTTAGGAACAGAAAGAAAAACGAGCGACGTAACTGAAAACTTTGATTTTTTGATTAGGAGTTTGTTTTTGGCAAGCCTGAGCCTTTGACATTTCAGAAATCAGCTCCGATGGAAGGATTGGTTGTCGGAGATTTGTTTTGTATAGAAAATTAGTTCTGGAAGTCTAGAACAGAAAAATGGATCTTTCATTTTCTATAAATATCACAAAAGGAATACATATGTCTTGTCCACGGATTAATGTTTGTGTGCGATTTCAGTAAGTCAGAGCCATTATTGGAAAGCGAAGTGGGTTGTTGAGGTCTTGAATTTTCAAGTTTTTTTTTTGAAAATTGATAGATGAAAAGGTAGATAAAGAGGTGTTATATTGGAATATGCGGATTATAGGTGCCCTAACTTGAAAAAATGAAAATATAAAGTTGAAGTTGCGCGCTGACTCGTTTCGATGTTGTTTCTCTTAACCCATTGAAAGTGTATACTATTTTTCATTGTTTTCAACTTAAGTACTCGGATATGAGCTCTAATTCACACATTGGGGACGAATTTCCGAGCTCCATTAGACAGAATAGTGGTTATTTTCTTTAACAATACCTAGTACTGACAAAAATTTTTGAAACGAAGTAGATTCAGTTTACTCAAATTCAACATTTCTGGCTATTCTCTACCCTCCAGGAATGTTCCGTTCTTTTGATCTTCTCATCCACCCACAGACCACCAGAGAGCATACAGTCTACACTTCCTGATACGAAACAGAAATATATTTCAAGATTTCAGTTCCTGGTTCTTAATGGATTTCCATCATTTCCTCTTCTTTTTTTTTCCCTCTTTTTTTTTTCCTAAATCTCTAGCGATCACCTGCTGATCATATAAGTGCTCGTTGCAGAGGTGTTGTCAGATTCATTTGCATTCCACGTAGCTGTTAATTTGCATCCCAACTGCATATTATCGACCAGGATGGCCTACAGTGACTCAAAACAGCAACCGACAAAGGTCGTGTTTCATTTTATTGTGAGTTTTGGTTATATTTCAGAAAATTCTGGATGTTGGATGACGAATTATTCTTGTTTTAGAAAGCGACAACTCAAATGTTTCCTCACTGGAAATCTCTCTTCTGCTGCGCGGGCAACATCAACTTCCGTCGCATTTGGAATTCTCTCATCAAATCCCAAACTCAAGCAAACTACAGCCAAGACTTTTTCTACTCAAACAATTCCCCAACCGGACCGTTCATTGTTTATGGGTAACTGTCAACTTCTTCACTACCAATGGGATTTATTTCCATTTTAACACATTTTTTACGAATCCGTCTTTAATTCTCCATATTATTCATTTCCCCCACGAAACGAACTTTTTCAAAAATAAATCTGCGAACGAACCTGTGTTTTTGTTCCAGCATTATCATTGATTAAAGTTCTGGCTAAGGCAGTAGATGCGGGCCAACAAGGAAACATTGAACATGTAGATGCAACTATTCCAAGTGCGAAGAATTCTTGTCGGACATCGATGACGTAGTTATGTTTCTTGGCAATCACTTTTCCCATGGAAACAGTGACTACCACTGAAACTATTGCAATTGCAAGCGCATCACCAAATACGTTTCCAAATAGCGATACATCCGGTAAAGCAGGAGAAGGAAAACTGAAGTATAGAACTAATAGATAATCCAACTTTTAGTATGTTACCCTGTGGGAATAGGCCCAACGATTTTAACATGGTAATTTGAGTTGGCAGCAAAGATGCTGGATACGGTGGTTCCAATTACTATCTGAAAACGATTTTCTATCTTTGAACTCTAAGAAACGCATTTTGAGAACAAAAAAAGCGTATTTTGAGTGCCGTTGTTCAAAAACACCTGTCGTTGGTCAAGTTTTATTCTGATTCTGTAACACTCACCAAGAAGAGATCATAAGGTATTGGTATCCGAGTTTTTGCACACAGAGCGGGTGTCAAATGATATTTCGCAACGTACAAAGCTACAATTGCCACAACAGAAACGGCCAACGTGACTTTGTTCACTTTATCGTCAAGTATTGAGTTAATTAAATCTCGGTAGATCTGGAATTCAAAAAAATTTTCCAGTAAGAAAGAGAGAATTCTTACAAAGAACAGTTTTCCTATTCCTGTATGGCGTGGAAGTGCAACTCCAAGGATTTTGTTCAGTTGAGCGGTGAGAACATGTACTGCTGCTCCCGTCGTGAAACCCAATATAATCTGATAACAAGAAGAAAGAGTTGTTTTCTGACACGAAGACTCATGTTTTACCTGATCTGACAAGTATGAAATGAGATAGTTTGCTTTCACGAGACCCAATATAATCTGAAAACTTCACAATATGTTGAATTTTGAATATCTCTGCATTCAAAGTACCTGAATCAATCCAATAGCCAAACCCAGAGACTTCACAACATTCACAGATATCACTTCTAATTCCGCCTTCGTCAAATTTGATCCGCTACTTGCCGCGAGTTCTTGTGTTACTCGTAAATTACATGATCCTGACATCAAACTTACAACAGCAAAGACACCTGTGAAAATATACTCTCGAACATATGCAAACATAGATCGAAAACTCACCGAGAGAGACATGTCTACTTGTTCCAAAAAACATATAGATAAGTGATGGAAAAAGAGAAGTGTATAACCCATATACAGGTTTTAACCCGACTAATGAAGCATATGCCATTCCTGAAGTAAAAAGCTCTTTGATGAAAATTTTGTATCATTTTTTGCCAACCTTGAGGAACATGCAAGATTCCGACTGTTATTCCACCGATGAGATCATTGATGAGATTCTGTTTGATATTATAATTTGGTAACCATTTTGTGATCGGAATAAAGTTTTTCCATCCTGCAACTTCTTTCTTTCTCATCTCTGAAAAATTATGTGTGATTTCCGGTGGCTCGAAAAATGAATTGAAGAGAAATAAGTGCGAGAAAAAATCATAAGAGACATGCAGACTGATAAATAGTGTGTTGAAGGCAGAGATAGAGCCGATGAAAGAAGATATGCGTGTGGTGAGCTCCAACGCCGCATAGACTTGGCACACAACATAAAAAAAGAAACCAACGCATTGATTTTTTCCAAACAATTTGCTGATGCTTTGCTGTGTTGTTCGAGAAAAGAATGAACAATAGATGAATAAATGATGCCCACGACTTTTGAAAGTCAAAAAGAATATAATGAATGGCAAAGAAAAGTTGTAATTCGAATGATAAGAAAAGAATTTGCAAGGAGGAAACAGCTCAAAGAAGCACTATCATAGAGAAAGAAGCACGAGTTTACTAAATAATTATCAGTCTGGGTGAACTTTGATAATTATAATGACATTTATGATGTCGTTTGACTCTTTTCTTATCAGAAAAACTGAAAAAAAGTGAGAAAATTGGAGTAGTTGAAGCCATGTTGTGACAAATTGGATCAGAATGAGAGTAAAAAAGAAGAACAAACAAAAAAGTGGGTGTCACCAAACTCACGCAGACTTCTCAGCTACAAAACAAAAAGCTGAACATCTGTTGAACATTGAGATCAAAAAATCAACTTCAATAGTTTTTTGTTTCGGCATGCAATTTTGGAGTGAAATGAAAAAAGGGGTATCTAATTCCGGATGAGAATTTTCCTGATGAATTTCTTTTCCATCCGAGAACTCACCGTGGGTTGAAAGTAGAATCCCAAGCCCGAAAGAAGAAGTTCTTGAAATCCAGTTTTCTACTCGTTTGAACGCAAAAAAAAACTTGAGACTTTCTGTGTTTTTTTTTTTGCTAAAAATGACTACGATGCACAGAATCTTGATTAATTAGAGTATTTGAATAGAAAGATGTGAAAAATTGGATCAGAATGAGAGTAAAAAAGAAGAACAAACAAAGAAGTGTTGGTCACCAAACCCACGCTGACTTCTCAGCTACAAAACGAAAAGCTGAACATCTGTTGAACATTGAGATCAAAAGTTCAACTTCAAGAGTTTTTCGTTCCGGCGGGTAATTTTGGAGTGGAATGAAAAAGGGGTATCTGATTTCGAATGAGAATTTTCCTGATGAACTTCTCTGACATCTGGAAAGTCTTCTTGGGTGGAAAGCAGGATTTCAAACCTAAATGAAAAAATTTTGTCGAATCCAAAAAAGTTATTCATTGTTTTCGACAACTGCTAATTACTGAAATGTATTTCATTTCGTAAGAACAGAAAAACCAATAAAAAAACAGTTTTTTGGCAAGGTTTCAAGTTTTTCCTTATGTTTAAAAACATATTTAGAAACCTCCTCCGCAAATTCTTTCAGAACGGGAGTTCTCAAAGAATGTCTTATTTCTGATAACTTTGATTACTTTTCTCACTCAAAATGAGATTTCATTAATCACTGCAATCGGAATACTTTCATTTTTTCCCTAATCTTCTCTCTCAATTTTTCTCACTTCAGTTCTTCTCTTTCGTGCCACCCGTTAATTGATGAAGCTTGCCTTGCACTTTTTGTTCCTGCGGACCAAGCACGACAAGGGAGCCTGTTCCCAGTGGGAGCAACAATGAGTTTAATATTAGCATCGGAAGTTTCTCTCGTCTCCTCCTCATAGCATCTTTGTTTTTTGGAGGAGCCAAGCACATTCAGTTCTCTCATCAAAAAATGAGGCTCTATTTGATGTTCTTTTTTATGTTTCTTTTTATAATTGTCAATTGCTTCATCGATAGAAAAGGCCTATTCGGTTCAGCCGTGAGCTTTTTTGTGGGAGCACCACTCGATGGAAATTGTAAGTCTATTCCCATTCCACCAATCAGTTTCTTCATTTCATTGTAGTGGTTCTGAAATGTCTGCAGTCCTACAATCAAGATTCTCAAAATGGTTGTGATAGAGAAGCAGTAAACGAACTCTGTACATGTTTGTCTGCAACTTCTAGGTGGTGGGTTTTTCTTTTCAATTTTCAAATTTTCGATTCTCTGTTGGTTCAGGTATACAAAGAATGTGGTAGAGCCGGTGTTCTGTGTTTCTGCAAAAACTCGGTGGATGGTATTTACCAAATTAGGACAATGTTGACAGAGTTTTATATGAATTCAAATTTTTGTTCTTTGTACTCAATTTAGGTTTGCTTTTGTTCAATCAGATTGTTATTTCAAATTGAATTCTCTTATGTATCCTAAGGTATTTTTAATAAAACATTTTCTGCAAGAAAGATCATCGAACGTTTGAAAGATGAAAAAATCATTCAGTCCAGTTTTTCATAGTCGTTTTTCCATGCGAACCATATTTTTCCTAGCTATACTTTTGGCTTATGTTCATGGTTGGAGTTGTGGAGAGGGCAAGTTCACGGAAGCAATAGCATGGATCATTGCGGCACCAGCTGACACAGCGAGTGAGTTGAAAACTGAGTGGATCAAAAGACAAACGAGAAAAAACTCAAGTAGACAAGAGCGTCTGAGATTTCGAAATAACATCCGAAATCCGGAAAAAAACGGTTTTATCATTAACTATCATGAAATTCGTTTCAGGTATCAACAAATGTTGCGAAGCTCATGACAGGAACTATGACAACTTTTGCAACGGAATCGGATCAATTTCTTTACAAACTGCTGATTTTCTTTTCCGAAAATGCTTAGAAAACACCAAAAGCAAGTGAGTTTGCTAAACCATGAAGTTTTTTTTAAGAATGTGGAGTTTTAGATGGACTCGTTTTGTGGTGAAACCACTTTACAGTGCAGCAATCAGTCTCAACTCGTTGTGGAAGAGAATCTTCAGAAATCCATGTTAACTTTCGATGTTGTTCAATAATCGTACTGATAAAGTTCATGCTCAAAAATTTCACACTTCATAACTGGGAAATCGAAAAATTCAATCAGTTTTTGATTTTTGATAAAACTACCGTCACAATCAATAATATTTTTTGCAAATCTCTGTTCGGGGGTCAAATAAATTTTGAAACCCAGTAACATTTACGACTTTTTTATTGAGGGCGGTTCAGTTCGGAGGCAGGTTTTTACACTTTGAAGGACGGAAGGTTTTTCGATGACTCAAAAAATTTGGATCTTTGTAACATTTCGGACCGAGACTCTATAGACTCGGAAGTGATTTATCACATGTCTGATTTGATCTTACATTCTTGTGACTTTCATTATCATTTTGTTACTTTTTCTTCTAACTATTGCGTATATTTTCAGATGAGAATATCAGTTTTTATTCTTCTATTGTCCCTGTGTATAGGTTTTGTGAGGTCGTGGGACTGCGGAAGTGGGAAAATTTCAACTTTTTTCGCATTTTTAGTTTCTCTACCTGCATCAGATCGAGAATGTAAGTTCTGTTCAATTATTTTGATGTTTTCCAGTTAAAAGTACTTGCAGATATTAACAAATGCTGTCAAGTTCATGATAATCAGTATGACCACATCGAAGCTGGGAATATGTCGATTTCAACATATCAATCGGATTTCTTATTCAGAAAGTGCCTTGAAAACAGTGATTTCCCGTGAGTAGATTGCTTTTTAAACCTTTTCCATACGTTTTTAAAACTCAAATTTTTTCAGCTATACTCGTACTGTTGTAACACACACTTACAACGTCGCTGTTCAAATCAATTCATTCTTTCAAGAAAAATTCAAAGCTATCGAATGTATATTTACAAAATGTGGATTGTAAGCATCTTATTGTGGAGTTTTTTGTGAATATTTTTAACCTGAGAAATATTTGCTGATTTTTTTCTAAACCTTGTTGTTGTATCATAATGAATAAATTTCTTTATAATTTGTAGGTTTTGTTTTTATTTCATTGAAACCACAAAACTTGTCCATGGTTGTGCTGGATAATAAATGGCCTTCCGTTGAGCCAGAAAACATACATCCGAACTTTTTTTTAATGTCTTGGGAGTTAAAAAAACACTGCGGAAACATTTCAAAAGACAGTCGAAATTTTTTCGATTGTTTCTTTCGGAAAACCTATCAATTTATGTGTTCTTCTCAGTTGCTGAATAATTAGTCAAAAGTTTTTCCAACTTTCAAAGATACAAATCTTCCTGAGCGCGTAGGGTGTTATAAAAACCTGATTCTCTAAAGACTAATTTGTTTTGCAGTAAAAGTACCGCAGCTCAAATTTTGAACTCTCAGGAGTAATCTTTTAGAAAAAAAATTTAACTGGAGAAATTTGGCACCGCCCTTTTTGCCCTATAGGAACAGTTACGATTTCTCGAATTCATAGATTGACTCTACCATGAAACGTTCCATTCTAGCTCTTCTTCTTTTTTTTCATTCTGTTTCTCCATTCCTACATGATTGGGCTTGCGGTAATGAGCACATGTATTGGACTCAACGTGTTGCCTGGTGGATTGCCAAACCCGCCGGAGACAAGCCATGTAAGTTTTGCTAGATTTGGAATGAATTCTCAATTGACAACGGGATTTTCAGACATCAATCGATGCTGCCAGATACACGACGAAGTTATGGTACAGTGGGAGAAATCCCCCAGTGTCGACTTGGAGAAGTCTGATGATGAGTTTGCACTTTGCTTAAAGAAAAGCAAATTCTTGTAAGTTCCAACAGAAAAGAGAAAACGTGATTGTGTTTTTAAGCTATACGAGAGTTGTCGTCCGCCCAATTTATTACGGCACGGTTCGATTGTATTCCATTTGGAAAACAGGGTCCTGGAAGAAAATTCCAGAAGCCATTTGGAACTTTCTGAAGTTTTGGTAAACTCCGAATTCCGGGTATCTTCGATTGCTTAACTTTTTGAATAAGTCCAGACCTAATTCCAAACGTAGAACCATGTTCCTTAACCTCGCTTCTGACTCCTCCCATTTATTAAACCAAAATACCTCTTCAAAACGCCATCCTCTCCGACACTTTTGAATTTTTCTCCCCACTACTTTGAATCTCTCCTTGAAACATTTATCACCCAGTTGATTCTATTTAGTCAATTTTTTTTTCATTTCTCTTTTCTTTGTTTATTTTTGCCCTTGTAATTTCCTTCCTTGGATTCACCTCTTTTACCCAGTTGAACCAGTCGATTTGTCTTGTGAAGTAATAAATATATATTGATGATAAAAAATGATATAATTTTTTTGCAGTTTCTTCTTAATTGTTGCTTCAAATAAACGATTTTTAAACATGTTTTTCAGCAGAGTTCAGCAAAAAATGAAAAATAAAAAAGGAAAATCGAGATGATGGAAGACGATTTGCTTTGATGAATAAAAACAGTATCAAGAATGTCTTCCCAACAATAAAAATAATTTTTATCGAATTATGGGTATCTGTCAATATGTTGTAAAGAGAGATCAATCAAAGAACATGGAAGAAGCTTGCCAAACTGCTATCAATCAAGGTTCGACTTTTCTCGACGCTCTTTAGATGCTTGAATCTACATAGCAGTTTACGTTGGAACTCTTTTCGGCACTTTCAACAAAAAAAAATGAAATGACTAGACTTCCCTCTTCAAGATAGTTGTTGAAATCAAGAGTTGAGGCACAAACCTGAAATAATGAAGTTAAAGCATTTCTTAGGCTTTATAACGTATATTGTATTTTTCAAAGCTTAGACTGGTTAAGCCTAACTGGGTGTAATTAATATTTCAGAGGAAAAATTAAAATATAATATATATATATATATATAATTGTTCTATTTAAAATAAGTCGGAAAATCATGAGGAGCAGTTCGAGCTCTAACTATTTTTTCGATTCGTTGACACATGTCGATTTTCAGAAACCTGGAGCATTTTGAATACAAAGCGTCGTGAAGTTTTTTTGTTCATGGAATTTAAGGTATCATCTATTACATAAAGATGACAGATTTTCCCTCACTTTCTTTGATATAAACCAGCCATCTACGTGCTCCGAATTTGTGATTTGGAGGATATCTTTACACTCTGAGGAGAATCGGATGAAAAAGTTCAAATTGCTCAAGGAGCTTGGCTCTCTGTTACAATTTGAACCACAATTCTATTGCTTCATCGGTGATTAATTGCCTTTTCTATCAGTGCAACAGAATGCAACACTTTTCGTTGCCACATGACTTTTATCTATAGATATTGGCTCGATTCAAACTTTTTGTGTCTTTTTTTATACATAGGAATCATGGCCTTAACAATTGCGACGCGCGAATTTCCCCTGAACTACCATTACAGGTCTTTGACTCTAATGTGTGTTTTTTTTCAGATGAAAATTTCCATTCTTATTTTATTCACTCATTTCGTTCTTGTTGAGCCTCGTTGCGGAAGTGGATTTGTTAGCGAGGTCTTGGCGTCGTTGGTAACTACGTTTTCATCTGATACATACCGTTAGTGAGAGAAATGGTTCAAACTCATATTGAAGCATTTTACAGATATCAACCGTTGTTGCCGTATTCATGATGAACAATACGAAAAGATTGAGGCAGGAAAAACATGGCTCTCTAGATATGAATCTGACGTCATCTTCAAGCAATGTCTCAGGAACAGCCAATCTACGTATGTTTTGTTATCATATTCCTTCAAAAATATCATGAAGATTTCAGATATACTCGATCAGTTGTGTCAAATATTTTTTATGCAGCTGTCAGAGTCAATTCGTGGGTTTCTGACAAACTTCATAGTATCAAATGCTTTTTCTTAGGATGTTAAATTCTTGTTAATAGATTTCGTTTTTTCTTTTTTTTGTATTGTTTGGTTATGAACTGATGTTAGAATCAAATAGTTTTTGACTTTATAAAGTGGAAAATGACCATTTTTACACCTCATGTTTTTTCTTTATTATTTTGTGTTTCTTGGTTATAAACTCGATTTTTAAATCTCGCAAACAGAAAACCATTCGAGAAACTACATAACTGAGAGCGTGCTGCTGACTTGGATATTTACAAGGTTATCTATTACATTGTTCAAGATTATCATGGTGGATTTTTTTTGCACGAATTGAAGAATCAGAGAGACACATCGTGCATGGTAACTACTGGCGTCAATTGATTTTCAAGCAAGCACCATCATTTTGTAGTTCATTCAGTGCTTTGATTCCATTCATTAGTTCCTAGATGATTTTGGGTAGGAACAGTGTTGTTCAGATCGTCACTTCGTAGCGATTGGTTGAGTTCTTCCAGAGAAAGTTGAGAACATATTCTGGCTATGCTCTTTTCATTCCTTTGCGACAATTGCATTGATAAATGAAATGAATATGATGAGACTAACTCTACAAAACGACTACAAGGGTCTTCTTCACTCGTCTTTGACCTTGTCTGCGTTTCTGGCAGACAGAGTGATCTCTCTCTTTGTTGTTCGCGTTCCTTTGGGGTGTATACCACATCTCATTTGCATACACACACACGTCAAACTATTGTTACCGTACTCCAGAAGGGTCCTGTTAGGTCAACCCTGACCCACACTTTCGGTTGCACCTGCCTCACTCCATTCACTGCTCGTCCTATTTCGGTTTCATTCACTCTCATTTTTCTCTTTTCTTTGGATAACTCTTTCCCTCCAAACTATTCGTCCTTATCTACATTGTCTTGAAATCAATAACTGTTCTTGAAACATTTATTTAATCTTTTTTTCAGTTGAAATGGCTATCCCAGAAGAACGTTCCTTAGAAGAATTTCGGAAGGACCCAATCCCATTCTTCAAAATTCCATTTCTTGCTCAAAGGAAACTCGTGGGTCAAATGGATTTAGTGGATATGTGAGTTTTGTTTCTTATCTTTCTTCAAACTGAATTTTTTTACAGTTTCTTGTTGTCGACCACTTCCCGCAGAGGCCATCGGGTTGTCCAGTGTAGCATGAGCAGTATGAAGTTACGGATGAACATCGGAGATTCAATTGTACTCTACAAAGCTCCGGAAGATTGGTTTTTGTTCAATATAAGAGACAAAAGACAAGTGATGTCAAAGAATCAATATCATCCATTGAAACTTGCAAATGGAATCGAAACAATTGTAAAAAAAGAACGAAGCTGGTGCGGTGAACGCAAGTTCATAACTTACTGGCCAAACAAGACAGACGCCTTCAAATTAATGGTCGAGTATTTTCTGAATATTTTTCCGAGAAGTTCCATCTGCTTAGCTGTTGAACCTACAGAAGTGGATAAGTTCGATTACTTCATGCAGATGGATATGAAGCCACGAATTGAAGAAGTCCTGTTGTCATATTCCGGTGATAATCACGATGATTTTGTGAAACGCGTACTGGAAGAGTGTCGTCATAATGTCAAAAGAGTGAAGATCGATTGTAGAACTACCCCAAATTTTGATATCGATTATAAGACAACTCTCCCCTTCAACTTCGAGAGCATCTCCTTTGCATATGCCAAATGGCTGACTCCAGATCATTTCATAAATCTGTTCCTCAACTGCAAGCGAGTAATCCTGAACAATGCAAATTATAAGAATGCGGAGCTACAACCAATCTGCGAAAACTGGATCGAAGGAAGTGATTTGGAATACTTGGAAGTCCACGGCGACTACTCTCCCAACCGACAGACTATCGAAGAGTCCGTTGGAATGCTTCCTGGGGCGACTCCAGTAACGAAAGTCGAATTATACGGAGTGGAACCACAAGACAATAGGTGATATTAACATTTAAAGGTTTCCATAAAATACCGAGATTTTCAGAGTGCTCTATTGCGATGACGGTGAGGGCTACAGAATTGAACAGGCGAACGGAAAAGCAGCAGTCGTATGTGTGGGTGCCCATGCAGGTCTATTCCTTACGACGAAATTCGAGATTAATCTGGAGGATAGTGATAGTGATGAAGAGGATGATGAGGATGAGGAAGAAACTGAAGATGAAGATGAAGGCGAAGATAATAATTGAATTTCGATTATTTTAAAATACATTTTTGTATGAGTTTTGTTTTACAGTTTTGTATAAGTTTATTTCTGAACACATGTCTTGTATGAAGTCGATGGAGTTTGATTCGAAATCGAAAAATTGTGAAGAATGAGAAACTGAGGGACTAGAAATTGGTTTCAGAGCAATACCTATGTTCGTTCCTTTTTTTAACGTTGGTTTTCCAGTTACAAAAAGTGTCAGAGGCTTTTTTGTATAGTTTTGGTTGATAGAAAAGATTGTTGTCGTACAATGAAAAACACAAAAACAAGGAAAAGAGTTTTTGGGCATTTCTGGTTTTTTTGATCAGTTTTTCTAGCAGTGGGATGTTCTTTATGTGTAAAGCGGTTTTCTAAATCATGATAAGCCGTGCATTTTGGCAAAAAGCCTACTGAGTTCTCCGTTCTTTCTTGCTGATAAATTTAAGACCGGCCGAAATATCACCGGCCAAAAAATAACACCGGCCGGTGAAATTCTTAGGACCCGCGAAAATTATCACCGGCCGAAATAAGACCGGCCGAAATTTAGACCGGCCGAAGAGAGAAGACCTTTATCAACGACCGAGCACGTAAATAAGACCGTCCCAAATCGGTGAAAAGATCGGCCAAGAATTGTAGTATTTTTTGAATGTTTTGAATATTTGCTCCAAATGGGCCGTTTCTTTTCTAAGCCTGTTTTAATAGTGGTGTTTCACGCTTCGAATTCCAAATTAATTACGTCATCATTAAAATAGGCTTAGGAAATACAACGGAAAAGCTTTCAGAGCAGAAAAACAAGTTATTAATCCTGCAAATTCGGGATTCCGGGTATTCATTTTTCAATTCTTGGACGGTCCTTCCACATCTTTGGGCCGGCCTTATTTTGGTGTTCTGTCGGTGATAATATTCGGGGGTCCTGAAAATTTCACCGGCCGGTGTTATTTTCGGCCGGTGATATTTCGGCCGGTCTTAGTAAAACCAAGTCTCTTTGTCAATAGAACTACATTTATAACTCATCGCAATCACAGACAAATAATTGGCTGAGTTCACGATTTTTTTTCACCAGTGAAAAACCAAGCCGTTTTGAAATAATAGTTGCAAAGATACCAATAACAATGTAGTTGCTGTTTTTTCCAATTAGAACTAACTTGCGCAAACAGTCTCAGATAACATTTGAACTTCCTAGGTAGTCCTTTATACGTTCCATATTCTTACTATCCACGAAATTCAAAGATTTGAAACAACATGTTTTCCAATCTGTTTATCCGAGGCATTTATCACTAAGAAACTATTCATTCATTGTGATTATAAAAAATAGACAAGATAAGACAAGAACGAGGACGGAGTTTTCCGGGAACCGAAAAACGTTTTTACACCAAAAAAACAAAAAGGCAAAGTGAACTGAGAAAAATGAGGATTAGGAAGGAAATGAATGCAACGTGTAGGTAGATCAGTCGTCCAAAGTGACATCTCTGAAAAGCTGTCCCATCGACTCGTTATGGAAAATACGACGGATAGCCTCGCAGATCATGAGGGACACGTCGACGGTCTTGATTTTGTGACATCTCATTTTCTGAAGGTCGTGTGGAACAGTGTTGGTAACAATTACCTAAAAAAACGTTCAATTCCCAACTCTGGCTAATATTTTGAAATTTAACAGCAGTTGTAAAATTCGATACCTCGGTGATTGGAGAGGCTTCAAGGAGAGCTGGAGCATCTGACGAAAGAACTCCATGAGTGGCAATAACGTAGATTTTGTAGGCTCCACGGGCTTTTAGAACTTCGGCAGCAGCGACAAATGATTGAGCATCGTCAATGATGTCATCCTGAAAAAGAAACAAATGAAGGACAAGGCCCATTTTGTAACTGATTTTTTCTCTGTTATCATCCTCTGTTAAAACTTACCACCATGATTGCAATACGTCCTCCAACGTCTCCGACGACAGTGAGTGGTGGCTTCTGTTTGGATTCTTGAGCCGGGAGAAAATCGTATGTTTTCACGTTAGGTGGTGGTGATTGACGACCATCCTCCAAGCCGGACTCTTCTTCATCTTTTTGTTCTCCATGAATAACAGCCACACCTAAAAAATCAGAATTCTAAACAAAAACGAAGCGTGTTAAATGTGATGGACAAACGAGACAGACATGGGAGTAGGCAAACTCATATTAAGAGCGGATAGCTTTGTAGAAGTTTAGTTCCAGAAACGATAGGGTGCGAGTGAGTCGTCGTTTAACAGACAACATTCACCACAAAATAAGACTAATAATAAAAAAATGAAACAGAGTCAAAAATCGGTGTGACTTGAAACTCTTGTATGTTTTTAACTCGCCAACCATCGTGTATATGGATAAAGTTACCACCCTCTTTTAAATTAATAACTCACATCCTGCAAAGAGATGATTGAGTTTTATTAGGGATTAGAAGCATTTCAGTGAAAAAAGAACAGAGGAATTAGTAATTCTTACCAAGACGAAGACGATCCGCGTACGAGGTAGCTTTGTTCATGACTCCTGGAGATTTGGCAACAATGATGGCATTCTTGTAATCCGGAATCTGAAAGTAAGACGATATTCCGATGGCTGATATCAATTAGCGTTACATTTGTCTTGATGTGTTGAAGGAAGAATGGCGAAGCACGGAGATTGTCCACTGGACATGAGAAAAATCCCTGAATTTCTTTTTTGTACAAATCCAACGAGACCAAACGACTAGCACCTGAAAAACATAGCACATTAGCTGTGTTTTGGTTGTTAGGCAAGCAAAGTTTTGGTATGTTCCCTTATTATTGTCGAGAAATTTTCTAATTTCCGCTTTGTGTTTTTGTGTCGATCATTAGAAACAAGGCCAAACAATATCCGCTGACGTGAAATGTTATTCAATAGAAAGTTTCAGATCTGTTTCCTTACACAGCTTTTACGACATCAAAATGAGTTTTTAGAGGAATCTTGGTTACGAGAATCAAAGCAAACAAGAGTCCTGGTGTTAAAATGAAACATTTCTGACTTCTCAAAATAGCAAATGTCAAACAGCCCATGACCTTCCAATGTTATCTCAATCGGAGCTTATTAAAAGGGTAGGCAAGAAAATAGGAATGAATGGGGACACCGTTCGCTCCTAATAACACCAACACCACGGTTGTTTGACTTTTTGAACGAGTTTGTCTGATCATACGTCCATGTTTCGTTATGTTTCGATTATTCTTGTTTCCATTCAGCTCAGTACTTTCAATTTTTCGCGCGTCTGTTCATTTTGTCTTGCTGTTCATTTAACACGTTTTGGCATGTTTCCTGTTGCAGACTTAAGTGACTATTCAGAAACACTGACCAGCTTTGCAAATCATTTCAGCCACAAGTTTCATTGCGATTGATGAACGACGAAGCATTCTGCATTGCTTGGAATATGGGAGATATGGCATAATGACTGTGATTGTTTTTGACATCGATGTTTTACAAGCATAAATGAGAACAAGAAGCTCCATAACGTCATTGTTCACGTTCCTGTAAAAAGTACACGATTGTAATGATTGATTCATCAGCGCATTGAAGACAACTGCCGACATTTTGCGATTAATTATTGATTTGATAAGAGAAACTTACTTTGAACCGCTTTGAAGAATGAAGACGTGTTTTCCACGGACGGACTGCTTGATGTCAACGGAAGTTTCTACAAACGATATGTCATGCTTGTTTTGAGAATTGAACAGTTACCTCTGTTAGTTTTATTGTAGACAGTTGCCTCTCCAAGACGAATTTCGAGTCGCTCCGACACCATTTTGGCCAACTCTGGATGGGAGTTCCCGGTGAGAAGCACCATTCCGGAGCTTGCATCGGCTCTCTCCGGCATATTTCCCTGGAAGCAAAAACTCGAATTTATTGACCCAAGGAGAAATGAAAATGTGGACGGAGAGCACAACATCTTTCGTGGAGGCAAAGAGAAAGTGAGGTCAAATGAGAGACCGAGGGAGAGGAAAACGCGCTCCATCGATCTATCGAGAGAAATCTCTCCTCACGGGATATGTTTGGCAGGGGACACTATATTCAAATGGCATCACGACGGGCAGTGGAAGAAAACAATAAGAAAGAGGTGAAAGACACACAGTCTTGCTCGTGCAGACAAACTGTGATGGAAGAGTTGATAAGAACCTCTAATCGTTGAAAATAAGCAGCACAAAAGGTGATTTTTGTTGTCTCCGACTAAAGAAACTGTTGTGTGCCTGTTTGAGAATTTCAAAACTTCAACTGCCGGCTGCATAACTTTGAGAAAAAGAAGGATATGTTCAATGAAGAGGAAATTGAATCCATTTGTGAAATTGAATTTGAGAGAAACGTGTTAAAGTAAGAGAGTCGTCCATCGGTTGATCGATTGCCTATTCTCACTTGTCTTCGTTTGTGGGCGAGAGCGTGGGCAGAAGAAAACACAAAAATCATTGCGGACAATACAAATTCAACTCGAAAACAATAGTTTTTTGTTATCGGTTGGAAAAAGTAATGTATTCGAATTCTTGTCAGTTTTTCAGTATGGAGTATGAATCAAAAAAGAAATGGAGCGTGTATCTGTCAAGATGCGTGTGCGAGGGAAAAAAACGAGAGGAGAGATAATTGTGGGCCCCTTCAACACAGATTCCGCAACACTCAACGAGTCCGCATGCACCGAAGCGTACGACAGTTTACGCAGATGTTTTTTGTTTGCCCAAGAAAAACTCAATTTTGCCGTTCACTATTGTAATGAACAAATGACCTGTAAAACATTTCAGCTGTGGTTTTTTTCCCATATTCCTATTATTTTTGCATATAATGATAGTTCCGTTATAAGTGTATGATGTATCTGCTTAAAATTACATTTCAAATCCATCATTTTTCAGTGTCTGAGCAGAGAGATTAGACAAAATTTATTTCCTTTTTTCTAGCGAGAATCGTATGTTCTTTACTAACATGACATATGTATAAGCAGACGCAGGGATTGTTGAGAGATTAGTATAAACCGGGAGCGATGTAATATACGAGGAAAAATGAATATGATCGGGAGAGAGGGAGATTTTCAAAAGTTCAAAAATATCAAAGTTCAATTCAGAATTTAAGATTGAAGACGTGTTCAGGGACAAGTGTCAACGTGAAACTTCCGCTAATCGCCGATTCTCGAGTCTTTTTGTATGCAAGAGTAAAGTCGAATTCAACCTCTTTGACGTCGTTGAGTTGTTGGATGCAGAGGAGGAGGTTAGCAGTTTCCTGTTTCCCGAAAATGTTGAAACCAGGCAGATCACTTGACGTTTCTTGCAATCGAATTATGACGTTCTGAAAAGTAATGTTGAGAAAACTTGATTAAGTTGGGTTAATACCTTGTCGTTTGTGCTCAAGTTCAATGTAACATTTCTCATGATAAAATTGTTATGGTTTTGGATGACAATGACATAGGAGTGGATGTTACTGACTGTCATGTCAGATTGACAATAGTAGAGAAGAATTCTGACACCCTTGCTATCCAGAATTTGAACAGGAAGTCGATTTCCTGAAAGCTAAGTCTTATTCTGAGCGTCCAAAAGTCATAAACATACTCATGATCACTGAACTGGGATTGAGTGTAACCTTTTCTGGTATAACTTTCGGTGAAAGGCTGGTTGGTTCGGGGGACATTGGTGGAACCAATACTTCCAAAGCTTCAAGTGTGATTGTCGTGGTATTTGGCTTCAACTCATTTAGCGTCGGAGGTTTTGGAGCTCTGAATTCAATTTCACGATTTTAATGAATGTTTTTTCATGAATTCTCTCACTCAGGCAATCGTTTTCCAGCTAAGAAGTCAGTCTCAAAAATCGAATCCCCACTGGCACGTGGACTTGCCGAGCTATTCCTATTTGAGACGGGAGTCATTTGTTGAACGGGAATGATCTGAAATGTTTGTTGGGTGGTTTCTGGTCCCTTGAGACTTATTTGGCAACAAACCTTTGGCTCCTCTACAAACTCCGACTCAATCATGTTGTTGAGCAAACTTCCTTCCTAAATTAGAAATGTTATGTATTTGAGAAAGGGTTGAGTTTTAATCAAATTCTGTTCACAAACTACTAACTTACCAAGTCACGAGGGTCACAAAATCCGTTTTTCGGTCCTGATTCGTTTGTTGGAGAATTGAAAACTAGTAATTCTTGGTTCTCGGGTTCTACTGTAATTAAAGAAAATGTCAAGGAGGAAAACAAAACGACAATTATGTTTGAGAATCTAGACACCGAGAGGGATGGGTTTCGATAAGTGGCATTTCAGACAACGCTCACAAAGACTAAGACCAGAAGTAAACTTTCACAGAAGTAAATGTCAAAGGAAATACAACTTGTGAGTAAACTCACAATGACCTCTCTCAGATGCTGGAGCTCGGTTTCCACATCTTGGTGTGTCTCTCAAAGGCAATGCCTTGTTGATTTGGTCATTAATATTTAAAACTTCTTCCAAGCAGGGATCATTGTTTTCTGCTAGTTCATTGGCGTATCCGTAAATGACTGCTTGAAGTTGGGTCAGTTCTTCGTTCAATCTCTGTATGAAAATAAGTTAAGGGCTAAGAAAACGAAGGAAAGAAGGTTTTTGAGAGAACAAAGTACCTGAAGGGTACATTCATTATCAGGAGTGTAGCTGCCCAATCCAATTGTCTCTGCTGCTTTATCAAGTTTCAAATGCTCAATTTGATTGCATAGATGCATGGCTTGGTCAAGGTTTTTTCGACGCTCATGGACTTTGAATACTTTGTGTTCTTCCTAGAAAGTTTCAAAATTTCGAACAAAAGTGTACGTGGCTTCGTATGAAACAAACTAAACAGATTGTGTTTTCACAAGGGTTTCAAAAAATATTACCGTTTCCACAAGACTTTTGATCAAGTTGTTGGCAGTTTGCAAATCTTCGGGTCTATTACTGGAAAGCAAAGATTTCAACAACACAGTTTGCTCTTCATTGTCAAACACTGATATTCTTGCAGGCGGAACTGGAATTCGAATTTTACATGTCTCAAAATGTTTTCAATGTTTGTATTTTACCTGCAAAAACTGGGACTTCAGTCTCTTTCACTTGTGGATCATCGGTTATTATCTTGCTAGTTTTCAATGACTCATACACTTGCTTGTATTTTGGGATGTGTTTGATCGATAGTTGCCAGATGAACAACAATTTGATTATTTCTGTTTTCAGCGCATCACTTGTGAGCTTCCCATTGTATTTCGGTGCAATCAATCTGACAAGCTCGTTCAGAAATTTGTAACGACCGCATCTTTCATGAACCTTCTCCCCTCCGTTGCGAACCAAATAGTCAAGAGCCTAAAAATATTTATAAGGATCTTTGAATGAGCTCGTAAAAAAGGATTCTTACTCGGGTTGTGAGCAGCGCTTCTTCTTGAGAAGGACTTGAGAGTTTGTGAGAGAATAGATCCACAGCAAGCAGAGCGCTTGAAGGCTATAAGAAAAGGTTGGTCATAAGCTCTGATGTAAGAAATTTCCGCTCCGATGAATTCCCTAAACCTAACATATGTTTCTTACATTAGAAATGGTTGAAACATGCTTGCGTGATGAGATCATGTGAAGTTAAGGAAAGCAGGTGAAAAATACGTTCTGTTTCGTTTAGAATCTGTTTATTTTTAACAAATTACTATCTGTTTGTTATTGTGATCAAAAACGTTGACTAAATATTGACATTCAAAAATGAATAAATCTTTCCGTGTCCCGACCTACTTCTTTATGGATGCTTTCAATAATGAAATCAAGTGCCTTCACCCTCTCCTCATCGGTAATGAATCTGTCTGTCGCTCTGCCTAAAATCATAAAAAATTCACTCTTCCTTTCTTTACTCTAAGTGTCACTTACAAACCCAGTAGTCGATGGGGCGCGCTGGCTCCACTTCCATCTTCCTGAAGTCAACGTTCAAATGGTGTGCTCACACTTGGAAGAGAAAATAGCAAAAGACGGGCACAAACGACGGCGTCGACGTCTTTGGCTCTAAAAGCCTTCAAGTAGAAGAAGTGGACTCAAATGAAGCCCGGGGGCGAGAGGCGTGCTCTCTCCCATCGTCGGCGCCTATCGATCTGGCGTGCCTTGTCGTCTGCCGCAACTCATCATCCTGCTCCCTTTTCGAGCTCCTTCTTGAGCTCATGCAATGAGTGCCCTTTTTGTGTAGATGCTCATGCACAAAAGAGAATTGGAATGTGTGTGAGACTTGACGGAAAAGAGCTCTATAATTTGGGACATCCACATCTAAAACTCAATTTCGCCGCGTTTTGCCCTCAAGCATGGCTTTAGATGAAAAACGTTGATCTATAATCCTGAAAAGAGACGGAAATGGCAGGATTTGAAAAACAGAGGACATGCATAATGAATTTGGGAATGTCGCAATCTAATTTAATTACATGAATAGAAGATCTGATACGCATGAATTCAGAAAACAGAGAGTGTCAAAGATTTGAACATGTCAGGGAAAAATTTTGTGATGCTTGAAATTTCAGATAAAACTTGAAAAACAAGTTATTCAAAATCTGGCGGACACATCGTTGCCAGCATGAACTCCAAAACTTTCATTCAATCACATAGTTTGCTAACCGTCAATAGTATACAAAAAGTACCAACTTTCTAAAACTGTTTCAGTTATTCTGGCCTTTTATACCACGCATTATTCATATCCGCATCCCAATTTGAAATGTTCTTGTGATTTTACTTTTTTGATTTAGTCCCTTTCTTTCGATTCCTGTCTGAAGTTTCTTGATTTCCTGAAGTGTGTTATCTGTGAAACTTGAGATGAATTTAGACCGATCATGACCTAATTTTGTTACGAAAGCGAGATGGAATTGTCCATGAAAAACCGTGATATCGAATCTGACATAATCTTCATGAAGCGGTAGGCGCAACACAATCGCCTTTGGTCGACAAGATAAAAATCCCGGTGACCTGCTTCTTGGGAAATGTTGCTTGCACTTTTTCAATAAGTTCCTTGTTCACTTAACCGATCTGGACTTTGCTTTCAGTGAATAGAGGAAATTTGATACCATAAAACCGTTTATATTTGGGGCAACAGTACAATAGCCAGGAAAAGAGAGAACCACAGTTGAGTTTCTGTTTCCAAACAACATTTTTTGTTCATAACGGAAAAACTGCAATAAATGAATGGAGAATGATTGAACACTTCTAATACAATTTTCTCACTTTCCAAATATATTTTTCAACGAGAAATATTGCTGTAGAAATTTGAGCAGACTTATTTCCGAGACGGAGAATGTAGCTATTCTTATATTCACTATTCAATTGCCTTGAATTTTCTATTTCTAAATGATCATTTTTTTGTGTTTTGTTAGGACTATTCAAAATATTCATAGAGAAACATATTTTGAAACCCCTAGACGCAGTTCTTACATTCAAACGTTTTTACTTTATATTCAATCAAATAAGACATAATTAGAATTCAATTCTTTTATTTTGGAAAACAGTCAAGATCAAGACCACAAGGGATCAAACGAGGAACAGGCACAGAATTATTATCAACTTATTAGTATTATTATTATTATTATTATCATGTTATTATTACAACTTCTGCCTACACACAAAATTGGAATGTTCGCAGAGTAATTAAGGGAGGGTACCCGACGATGAGATGAAAGTCGTAAGCCGGAACAATTTCAAACAATTATTTTCCGGTTCCAGAGAAAGTTGGAGTGTATTGACAGGCTTCATAGTCGACTGGTGAGATCATGTTGAAGGCCTTGGTCATAACATTGATATAATCTGAAAATTACAAAGTTGAGGATAAAACTGGTAATCGATGAGATTGAAACTCACTGTTTTGTTGCAAGAATTCAAGAACGTTCTTCATATGGAGTTTTCTGAAGCGTTCTGGGTCACGAGCAATGACGAAGACTGGATATCTGACCCAGGTGGACACAATAGCGTAGTCGTATTGCTTGTACTCGTTGAGTGGTCCCATCTTGATAACCCAGACTGAAAATATTGGAATGAAAAATCTATAATCAACAGTTGTGAAACTTACAGGGCTCGGCATCGGCAGAGTTACTGTTGTGAAGAACGAATTGTCCAGTCTCTCCAGACTTGAATCCGTATCCGAGAGCATATCTTGGTGATCCATTTGGATTTCCTTCTCTGTAGAACTTGAGGATGGTGAATGATGCCGAGTAGGTGTTGTTGGTCAAAGCTCCGACTGGAAAAAAGGTTGGTTTAGAAAATATTATCAAGCAACAAAATAAAAATTCTTTCAAATGATAACTCACAGTGTGACACGGTGCAGGCCTCACGGATGACATGTGGAGAGTTGATAACCTGGAACCATCTTCCCATCATTCTGGCGGTGTCAACATTCTCAGCAGTTGGATGAACAGCTCTGAAGACATCCTTGGCAATGTTTTTAGCAGTATCCTTTGGGAGAATTCTGCTGATGGAAGATCCGAGGAGAGTGTTTGCTGGTGGAATCATCTGTGGGAAAAGTTGTCCAACAAGGTAGTTGAAGTTACTGAGTCCTGGAATAGTGTTGACACCTGGAATAACTGGAGCATCTTGTGGTCCTGGGAATCCTGGAACTGGAATTGGTGCAAGTCCTGGAATTTGTCCAGAAGTAATTCCTTGTAAATCAACACGGTTGGCATTTGCTTCCTCGATAACTTGGTTGACATCGTCACTCTGAAAATTAGATAAGGCACATTCAACAAAATCGTTTCAAAAAACTCACTCCGAAGAAAGAACTTGGAACTGGAGCTCTGCGAACATCTTTCTCATCTCTAGTACTGAATCCAAGTTTATCAAGAATTGATTCAGCAACTTCTCCTACTCTCACAAGAGCTTTGTCATCTGTTCCTGGTGGTCCGACCTTTAATTTCCAATTCAATAATTAAAAATGTTAAGAAAGTTGGTACCTTTGCAGTTGGATCAATCCCGGCAGGAAGACTGTCGAATGTAGGTGCATCTGGTGCAGCAAGGAAAACTCCTCCAATTAAGCAGGCGAAAACAGCCGCCGTCAGCAGTTGCATCGTTAGAACTTCCAAGTGTGGGCTTCTCAATGGGCTGTATCGTCCGCCGGTGTTGACCTCAAAATGTCCAGCGTCGATAGGCTTTCACTATCGTTACGTGCCAATTTTCGCTTCTTCTTTTGCGTCTCTTCATCCAAGATTCACTGGACTGTATCCGTGAATCATTGCGACGGTCAATACTTTCACTTGACCGAAATTTCGGCTTCTCTGTTTCCCTTCTCCCTTTTCACCTCATCCGATGGATTGGATTACTTGGACAATTGTCACATACTCTTAGAAAGTGGAATGACGAAGATGGATGAGGCTGACACGCACAGTTCCAGATTCGATTTAATGACCTAATTGGGATCATGAAGTGATGATGAGTAATTTGATTGCGAAGAAAGTAACTGATGAATTCTTTACGGGTTGACCGACTTGTCTGCAATGCTGAGACTGTCACTACCATCTGTGTGACATTGAAAAGTATCTCTTACAAAGATTAGATTGGATGGAAAGATCTTTTGTACTTTCAGGATGTCTGTGAGAGTATAGAAAACGTTATAATGCAGGAATTTCAAGAAAATATCACGAATTAGACGTTTGGTACAAAATACTCTTGAATAATTTGGAAATCGTTTCTGTTTAAACTGAAACGTGTCTTAGAGCAGATTTCAAGACTTAGGATGAAAAATCTGAAATTATTTAGCAGTAGTCAATCGGAAGAAATCTGCAGCAGATTTTCAATGAAAACAAAATCGCAGTATTCATCTATTCAACAATTTCCAGCTCTTTCACGTTTTCATGAACATTCCAAAATTAAAATTAATGATAATAAAAAATTTATTGAAGAAAAACTCATGGAACTGAACATGATCGAAGTTCCAGAGAAAAGGACTGAATGAAAGACAGAGTGAAACGGTTTGAAATTTAAAAAAAAAAGGATCGAATATCCTATTTCTATATACAACAGAGGAATGCACGAGCCCACGGCCTGATTTGGGAGGTTTCTAATCACTTAGAAATTGAAAACTTTGGAAAACTAAAAATGAAAAGACGAGGTAATCACCCGAGGGTTTGAAAGAGAAGAAAACGAATGAGAACTGGGGGATGGAAGACAAATTATTAAAAATTATTAGAATTATTAGGGAAAGGACATTATTAAAGAGGATAATTTTTTGGAAATTATCTTCCTTGGTTGTAGAAAAGATGTGGTGGGAAGATGCACATCGTGTTGTCAACTGGAGCAACGACGTTCAACAAACGGGAGATTCCATTGACAATACCATTCTTGTCCAAAAATTCGTTGACAATTGGCTCGTACTTCTGAAATATGCAGATTTAGATGAATTCAATTATAACACAAGTTTGTATCCTTACCTGCTTGAAGATGCTGGTGTCTCTGGCAAAGACGTAGACTGGATAGTTGCAGTTGGTGGACATAACAACGTATTCATACTCTCCTTGATGATTCAAAGGTCCAACGCTAAGAATGTGAACAGTGACGTCATCTTTGTTAGAGTTAGTTCTGAAAATGAGTTCTCCCTTTCCTTTAACAAGTGCATATCCGGATGAAATGATTGGTTTTCCATAGGGTGTTCCATCAGTGGTGTACTCATAGACATCAATAATTGATCCGGTTGATTCACCATTGTCACTCAATTTCTTGTAAGAAACCATGCTGCATGGTCCAGTAGAAACTGGTGGGGAGTAGATAACTTGGTACCATTGTCCCATGAGAGGATCAAGCTCAAATTCAACTGGCATTGGTTTTTGGGTGCAAAGTGGAGAAGATGGCTTGATGATCAAGTCTTGAATCATTTCAAGATTGCTGCTGATGGCAGCTGATTGAGCTGGGGTGAGAACAATGGTTCCGTTGTTTGGCAATGTTTCGTTTCCGTTGGACTGTAAATTAATAATATGTTGATTGAAAAACGCCGGGATGGGTGTACCTCAAGAGAATTACTGGAAAGCATCTTGTAAAACATATCGGCAAGAACGTTGGTGCCTGGTTTTGGGAGTGGGCTGTTCGCACCTCGGAATAGCTTTGTAAGGGCATTCTCAACAGTAGCATTTCCTGGAGCTGTTGCTGTTCCGTTCGTCGGTGCTTCTTTTGCTTTCTTTCCTCCAAGCTTGATGAGATTGAAAATAGTTCCGATCAAGCCACCTCCAGAAGAGTTTGAGTCTTCAGAAAGCCCTCCATACTGTAAGAATATTCCGTCAAAACTAAACTTATGAATAAATATGTACCTCCTCAGTGTTCAAATCATCGGCTTTAGCATCAATAGAGTGGGAAACTTCAGATACAGATGCTGGAGAACGGCGAACATCAGAAGTTGGAAGGAATCCACCTTCTGGAACTGATGGAGCTGTCTCAATAACTGGCATTCCAATGTTGTCTCTTTGAACAGTAACAGTCTTGACTGGCTCGAGGCGCTCAGTTGGTGGCTTTGGGAGTTTTGGGAAAACCTAAAAATCGTCATTGAAAAACAGTATTTGAAGATTTCAGATTTTCACTTACATTTGGAATTCCAGCGATTGAGCTCTTTCCGTCTCCGGATCCTTCGACAACCTCAGCATCATTCTGTTTGTTTGATGGAGATCTACGAACATCTCCGAATGAAGTCAAAGCCTTGTTGTTATTCAGAAGTGAAAACCCCGATCCAAATCCTGGTGGAAGAGCTTGTCCTGGTGGGCTTTCTGGAGCAGTGAAGAAATTCTCAAGAGTTTTCTCCAATGGAGAAATTTGGTGAGTTGGTTGGTTTCCGTTGCTAACTGGGATTTGTGGGGCTCCAATCTCGAATGCCTTTTCTGGGAAAAGACCTCCTGGACGCGGTCCTAAGAGTGAATCAACCAATTCGCGAGCATGTCCATCCAATTCAAAATAGTTGGAGAACTCTGGTGGTACGGTTGGTTTTGCTGCATAACGTTGGGCGGAGGGAAGAGCGAAAGCATCAAGCTGGGCGCTGGCGAAGCTCACCAGACAGACAGAGAGGATGCCTGCCGCGAGCATTCTCAACGGATGAAATGAATAAAAGTGTGGATGTTGTAGAAGGTGTGTCGAATGAACCGGGGTCAGCGTCCACTGTTTTCGCTTCTCGTTGTCCAACCTCCTTTGACGATTTCTTCCTCTCTGTGTTCTCTCCTTCTCGCCTCTTCGAGTTTATCTTCCTAAATCTTCTCTTAACGCGTCCTCGTTTCTTTCGGAGATGTACTGTTTCTCTGGAGACATACATACATTTCAAATTGTTTTTGATACGGTACACATGCACGGTCAGATACTAGGAAAAGTCGTCGGAAATTCGGAAAGGAAACGGAGACGAAAAGTGAAAGCGTTCTATTTCGACCCGTGGCGTCTCTTTCTCTCTTAACAGATTCGGGAAAGATCAATTAAGTAAGATATGAAAAGGGATGTGCCAATTTATTGAAATGACTTAATCGCAAGTCGAATTGAGATACAACGGAAGGTACACGGAACCGTGTCTTATTAATTGTAGTATTATTATTACAAATACTTATTAAAATAATTATTAATCGCCGATTGATAATTAGTGCAATTCGGACGGGGAAAACATATTATGAGAAGAAAAAGATAGAAGGTGAAGAAAAGGAAACATGATGAAAAATGGTAGAATGAGGTCACTCGCTACGGCTGGCTGGTGGACCGGCGGTGATTCCGGCGGATGCTTGTTGCAAAGCTTTAGTTCCAACTAGTCTTTCCAAAGTACGCTTTGGGTCGCGGATCATATCGGCAAGTGGCATTCCAGAGAGGATTGGGTCGGATGTTCCATTCTTGTTGCGCTCATTCATCTCTTGGTTCTTGAGAACTCTGTAAAAATTAGTTGAATGGCTGTGGTTCTTATTTTTAGGTGAAAGTACCTTCTGGCAAAGACTTCTTTCTCAGATGGCCACTCGCAATCTGGTCCTTGGTAGATTGGTTTTGGGCTGTTCCAGAAAACATTTCCTCCGAATCCATGTCCATTCATGAACTCAACGACCTCTTTGTTGTACTTCTGCAAAATTCCTATATCTTTCACTTTCCCTTTTTTCAATCCGAAGTCTGAGATCGTAATCGGTCGAATAAGGTCAAATCTTGTTGATAAGCTAACCCAATTCTCTCCCCCTGTCAATCGGTGTGTTAATCAATCTCGCCAACGAAAGGCGCCCGACGGGAGAAAAAGAAAAAAAAACACGAGACTATGTTTCGCAACTGACCTGGAAAAAGACTAGAGGATCTCTAGCGTACACCATAAGAGAAAGACGGTTAGCATCCGAAGCAATCAAATATTGCATTGGCTCAGTGGAGTTTCTGGTAGTGTTGTCGAAAGCTGGTCCAGCTCCAATAACGTAGACTGAAAACGAAAAATATGACTGAAAATCTTGAAAGTTTGATTATTATTACATTGTCTTGGGTAGAAGTATTCCTCGGTGTACATCCAGTATTGTCCTGGTCCAACCTTGTTCATATCTCTCTTGTAAGTCTCAATTGGACCAGTCTTAGAAACTACTCTGTACGCTTCTTGCATTGAGAATCCCTCTTCTCCCATTATCGGATTAGGAGAGACTGTAAATTTCGTTGTCTTGGATGGAACACCAACTTGTTTTGGAACTTACAGTAGGCAACTGGACAGAACATGGTAGTACGGACAACATCGAAATTCATAGCAGCCTTGTACATCTGAAACCACTTTCCCATGATCATCTCTGCCGGGACATTGATTGTGTCGATTTTGCTCTCGAGCATTTTTCCGATTCCTCCAATAATTCCAGTGATTGCTTGGAAATCCATCTAAAACAGAAATTTTTAGTGATTATCAAAAAACCCTTCAAAATACAGCATTTCAAAAGGTTTTTCTCAAACTCGTGGCAAAATTTCTTAAAATTGACTTCTCTCAAACTGTAGTATAACTTACGGCGTTTTCTCCAATGGTAGCAACACCATTGAGGAGACAGAAGAGTAGAGCAATGTTTCGACACCACATTTTTCTCGACAGACGATGGTCAACCAGAATATTGACCGTATATGTAGTGAACAGAAGTGACTGCTGCTTGCTTGCTGTTGCGATGGACGCCTTCTCTTCTCTTCCTCGACCTTCATAACCTCAACCCCGCCCATCAATCTTCAGAGGCTCCCATCGTCTCTCTTTCCGTGCCTGTGTGTTCCATGTTTCATGTGAAACTTTCTCATTACGCAGTAAACCACAATTTACCTACATCTCACAAGTAATTAGGCCAGAGTGTGTTTGTATCCTTCACTTTATTTTAGTGCTGTTTTTATTAGTGCGCCGTAAATGTACTTTGAGGATTGAAGAAATAATTGTTTATTATGGTGAAACGTTGCAATGGCTCTTATTAGGAAAATTATTATGACTTATTAAGTTGTTAAGAACTGTACAAGTAACAATTGGAAAGAAAGAAGTTGACGTAGGAATGTTGGGCACAAAGAACAATAGCGAATGAATGAGAGAAGGAGAGAGGTCATTTAAGAGATTTTTCAGTAAAAATTAATTTGGTGAGACTGAGAGCCCGTTGATGTTGAATGCATTTACTTTCCGAAGACTTCGAATGTGGAGTCAGCATATTGACAGCTAGAGTATCCAGCTGGTTGGAGAAGGTTGAATGCTCTGATAAATCCGTTGATGAATCCTTGGTCTTCGAGCCAACGGAGAACCTGGAAATAACACATTGCTGATTGAATCAAAAAATCATCAATATTACCTCCTTCTGATATTTGGCCTTGAAAGTATCAGGATCGCGAACCAGAACAGTAACTGGATATTTGACCCAATTGGAGATGATTGCGTACTCGTATTGAGAGTCTCCGAATGAGTTCTTTCCCTCTGGTCCAAGTTTGTAAATCCAGACTGAAAAACGGTCATATAAAACAAGGCTAGGTGATTTCAGTCACTAACATGGTTGAGCATCACTAGTTTCAGAAGAGTGGAGTTGAAGCATAGCATCCTTGTTTCCTCCGCGGAAAGCATATCCAATGGAGTACTTGACTGGTCCGAATTCAGATCCTTCTCTGTAAACCTTAAGGGCAGTGAATGTGGCGGTCTTGTCGTTGCGGGTGAGTCCTCCGTCTGAAAATTCAAATTAATTTATAAAGAAACGTTTCAATGAAAAATTGCTTACAATGATGAACAACGCATCTTTGCTCGGTAGCTCTTGGAGAGTTGATTCCTTCGAACCATCTTCCCATGAATTTGGAGAGATCAACAGTTGGTGTCTCTGGGAGAAGAGCATCGGTGACGTTGTCAGCAAGAGTTTGGAGTCTCTCTGGTGGAAGGAGCTCAGCAAGGGTGGTTCCGTTAGAAACACGCTTGGTGACAGATCCGATCAAACTGACGATATCAATTTGTCCTTGAGAGTTTCTTGGGATTCCTCCTGGAAGAAGTGGGATTCCTGGAATTCTTGGAAGTCCAGCGTGGGTTGGAGAGTTGTTGCCTCCTCCTCCAAGAGCAGCAGCAAATCCGGAGATGGCTCTTTGGGCAGCAGATGGTTGTCTACGGATGTTGGAAGAAGATCCGGCAGCGGTGGCCACTTGTGGAACATCATCGCTGGAAGCAGATACGGCTGGGGCTCTACGGATGTTGGAGGATGAGGCTGGGGCAGATGAAGAATCAGCTCCGCTTCCGCTTCCACCTCCGAGGAGGTTTGGAATAGAGTTAGAAAGGGCATCGCTCACTCCGGCTGGAAAAAATTAAATTAAAAACTGATACTGAACAATTGAAAAGAATCACTTACTGTCCTTGATGACCTTTCTAATAGAGTTGGAAAGAAGTCCAATAAGTCCGTTCTCTCCTGGTTGGTCAGCTGGAAGTGGAACATTAGCTCCTCCCTTGTACGGTCCTGGGTTGTTCACAGCATTCTGGATTTGGGAGAGTTGATCTTGGAAGTTTGGATTGGCTTGGGAAAGAACATCTGAAAATTTCAAAATAAAGACCTTACGTAATTAGAATCTTTTTCTCACCATCATTGACAGTCTTGACTCCTTCAGCAGCAGCGGCTGGGTTGACCTGGTCGGCTGGAATTCCTGGAACTGGGATTCCGGCGGCTCTCATCTCTTGAACGGCTCCAGCAAATCCTTCTGGATGGTTTCCAGTAAGTCCTGGAATTCCGAATGAGTCAAGTCCGAAGAACTTGATGAGCTGGTTCTGAACATCAGTTGGGATGTTGACTGGTGGTGGTGGTGGAACGGCAGCTCCTTGTCTTGGGGAGAAAGTTTGATCTCCATTGGCAACTGGCAAAACTGGTTGCTGAGCTGCTGGTGGTGCTGGTGGGAGAGCTATTGGCTGTTGTGGTTGTGGAACAGCAATAGCCTTTTCCTGGGCAGGAGTTGGAGCTCTTGGGGCAACAACGGTGTTAACAGCGCGTGGTGGGACAACCTAAAATTTTTTAGATTCTAATTTGAAACGCAGAAAAAATGTTCTACCTGTCCGAGGAATCTTGGTCTGACTGCTTGGGCTGGAAGACGGATGATCACAGGTGTCTCAGCGTCATTGATGGCAGCGTAAGCCAAAGCTGTCGTCACAGCTAAAATCCAGACAAGCGAACGCATCACTGGTGTGCAGTAGCCAATGAGTGTGGATGCAAATCGACTAACGACAATGTGGGAGGGTTCCCGATATACACCTCTCTCCAAGGCGACCTAGATGATTCAGGACGAGGAGTACCCCGTGTCCGATATTGTCCTTTCACTATTCTCCATTTCTCTGCGCACTCCTTTCTCAACTTTCCCGCGCCGGCTGCCTCGCCATTCATCCCGATTGTCAAAGAAAAGGGGGTCAGGTCAATGCGACGTCCAGAAGATTTTGCGTGTCGTCTCTGATAAGAAGCTGTGACGCCTGTCGAATCCAATGGATGACACAAGGAATCGATCCGCTCATCACACGATTGCGCCTAGATTGTTTGAAATTCCGTGCCAGTTGGGACATGATCCGATAACGAAAGCGTTTCCTTGAGGGCCACCATGATTGACATGACACAATTGAACAATTAATTTGACAAGAAAAGTACAATACTGGTACCCACCGGTTCCCATACCAGTTCATGTTTCTTCAGCTTGACTTTGAGATTTACGATTAGCTGCGGATAAGCTTCAATGGAACGGTAGTTTAGATAGCTTTGTGATGCAACAACACACATATTATTGTGGAATCAAGTTTTATTAAAGGGAAAAGAAAATGTAAGTACAGTAAACGACTAGAAAATCTAAAACCCGCTACTTATGGTACACACAAACAGTTTTTGAGAAAAGTGATTTGTAGGTATATTGTTGTTTTGTTGTTGTTATCGTGAAGATTTACACTTCCATTCGATCCGGTTGTTTGCTGGGTACAGGCGCAACAAGATTGTCCTTCTTCGATGCATTATGCGAACACACCGATTTTCCGCGAACCGTAACCTGTAAAGATGAAGGGGTGTATAATTATTCAAATTACTCGTAAAGAAAGGTTTACCTCTAAAAATGCCACTAATTCCACACAACAGTACATGACCAAGGTTGGCCAGGTCATCAACCAATGGAAAATGTTGCGGATAAATCCAGTCTTGTCTTTAGTTTGTCTAGGGAACACCTGAATATAGTCATTGTTGCGATGAGGTCATCAAACTGAGGGGAATTACCGGTTGGCAGAGGTAGTTGACAAGGAAAACAATGAAGAACCAGATGTACTGCAGGCCCAGGAAGCCGAACATGATGATCATGAAACATTTGTTGTTTGGGATAACCAGCCCGTGAACACCATGGTCAACTGCATTCAGCATTGCGGGAGTCTAAAGTTACTGTTTGAAAGGGGTTTTAGGCCTCAGATTCTTACCACAAGAGGAGCGATAATAGTGTAAACTGATGCAATACACAATAAGAACCCGTAGTAAAACACGAATTTAGCGGCAAATGAGAATGAAACAGAGACTGGAAGACGGAAGAATTTGATGGCAAAGTAGTGGAACACTTCAGCAGCTCCAATGGTCCAGCGTCTGATTTGACGAGCCCACTCGTACCATTCATCAACATAATTCTTTCCTAAAAATCTTTTTTAATTAAGAACTAATTTTCGTTGGATATTTACCGCTAGTAGGTCCAGACAAGGTTGCAACTGGGATAGCTCTGATAACACATTTTCTGCGAACTGCCAATGACCATCTAATCAAAGCGATAATGTCATCCATCTGATATCCTGGGTGAGTGTACTCTCCCTCCTCGAAAAGTTTCAAGGTAAGAGAGAAAATGCTCATTGTGTTGATGTTCCATGGGATGAGGTATCCCATCATGAAGAATGCTCTAAGAAGGCCAGTCACTCTGACGAAGAATGGAGATTGATCCAAATTGATGCAATAGAACAGAGGTGATTGCCAGACAGTGTAAGATCTTTGTTTTGGGGAGAGCTTCCAGTAATCTTCTTCCAAAGCATCGAAATATCTATCACCGAATACACTGTCACAATCTCCAGTGGTCACAATCAACTCCACATTGTTATCGTATTCTTCCAATGGATAGTTCTTGTCGGCTCTCAAAATTTTGACCGCTGTTCTCGCTGCGTAGTTGAAATTGGAACATTTGCCTGCAACAAACAAACAATAAATAACTTCGCGCCAAAACTTTTATTTACCTGGAATGTCTCCCGGCAGTCCACGGGGGTGGAAAGTGACAATGAACCGCTCAAACTTTGGCCCGTATTTGTCGTCGAGGATTCTCTTTTTCTAAAGGAAGATGGTTTAACAAGTGACTCATTACAATAAAAAACACCCACCTCTTCTTTGTCCGGAGTTCCACCTTCCATTCCTACAAGACATGTGATCTTTTCTCTGGCATTCGGTTGGGAAGCGATACTGTCAATAGTGTCCATGAGCAGGTCAAGCGGTTCTTTGTAAACACAGAGACCGACCAAATGTTTCATTTTGATTCCAGCTTCATTTTTTACCTGGAAAACAACTTTTGGATCAAATGGATATACAAAAATTCGAAAAATCAGCTCCATGAAAACATTTTTGGAGAATTGCTGATTCAAAGTTTTTTAAAGTTCAGATAAATCGAAGTTTTTCATTAATTCTGTTCAAAATATCTCACCAAATCAAGTCTGATTTCATGAGATGCAAATCTTCTCAATCGCCAAGTGTATCTCAATGCGTTGATAATTGCAATGATCCAAAGACAATGTAAGATGATCGAGATAATTGTGACGATTTCCAGAGCAAAATCCTGAAATAAAAAACATAATTCCTCTAACTCAAAACTGGAGATCTTACATTAACAGCTGGGATACATGGAATCCAGATTGCTGATGAGATGAATAAGAAGATTAAGAATGTGAATAACAAGTTCCAACGAAAGTAGGCGTTGGCAGGCTTGGCTATCCTTCCAGCATATGCTCCAATACTGAAAGAAGTCCATTGAGATATGAGAAAAACCAGTGACTCTCTCTGGTTTTTTTGGTGACACTGATGTTCAACATCATCAGTTTGCCCTTCATAGTTATTGTTGTCCAAATCGGAATCACAACAGGACATTTGAAATTTTCAAGAATGGAATGGCTATTGCACAAACATGGTTTTATATATGGGTATCTCGGTTGTTTCAGAGAACACCCAATTTTTGTAGAGAATTTGCACTCAAAACAATGTAATCACCTTCTGATACTTCCAGAGATCTGTCTCTTCACAGATTGCTTGATAGTGCCGAAACGCGATTGTTTCTTACTACCTTGCTGTTGTTGAGCCGTTCGTCTTTCAGGCAAGGAATATGCCTTCGGTCTCATTTCATGCTTCTTTTCCTGCAAATTAGCAAATCTCCAAGATAAAACAGTGTTGATTTCAAAACTTACAATGTGATGAATATCAGCAATGTGGATTTCGGATAGTTCTTCAATGGTTGGTATATCGTCGTTGTTATGATTATTCGTTGTCATTTTTTGATTGGGGGTTGAGGTTTTTGATAAATTGAGAAAACCTCAAGAAAAGAAAGTACCTGGTTGAGCTTTGTGCTCCTTGATTTTATATAGAGCAAGAAGCGAGGGGTTACCCAGGAGGCGGCGCTTTCTTCGTTTTTACCTGTCTCCCCCGCAATATTTTCGGTTTATTATGTTTAGCTCACAGTGCAGTACAGTTTAGTATACAAACATAACTTACCCGCCCCTTTCTAAGTTTTGATGGTGATGTCAGAAAGTATCAAAAAATGATGATGAGCGTGGCCACCCATGCAATTTTGCACCTATCCCTCGTTTAGTCATCGTTCCTCTTCGATTCGTGGGAAAACCTTTCATAACTGAAATTGTTTTGACCCGGTTGTCGTCATGATCACTTCCATGCATTCATTCACGGGCGTCGTCGCTGTCCAGTGCAGTCTCGAAATGAACTCTGTTTTCATGATCGACACTTTTTCAACTATTTTATGAATCGTTATGAAATACAACAGCGTCAAAATGAAAAATGTATGTAGAATAGTGCATTCCTTTTTCGAAAAACAGAAATGTGTGATGACGGAAATGTTTTAAGTTTTGCTGATTTAGAACGATTTTTGAATATTAATCTGATTTCAGATATGTATTTTACTCACTATTGAATAAATGATGACTTTTTGAAAATTCTTTCAGGAGACTTTTTGACTTCAGCAAGTCCAAAAGCACCTTTGGATCGATGCCCAATTTACTGAAAAATAAGATCTATTCTTATGTTATGACCCCAATTTGATGCTTCTCCCACATTTTTTCTATGACACAGGAACCTATAAATTTACAACATATTACTTCACTTTCATTGGTTTTTCTGATAACAGTTCAACCTACAGACACTCTTCTTGTGAACGTGCTCTCGACTTCTACAGTACGTGTGATTCAGAACAAAACTAGAGTAATTTTCTATGAACAAGAACATTTTTTCATCATTTTAGATCATTACGAGTCATTTGTTACCAAAGTAGCCCTTTTCGAATCTATCAAAGTAATCCTCTTACGCTATGTACACAACGGAACAGTTTCTACAAGTATTCGTCTGCTTTTCGTCCCGAAACGTCTAAATCTACATTTGCAGGGAGCTAAATGGAAGTGAACTCTTTGATTCTCGTAGTTGTTTTTCTGTAGGCATGAGTCAGATAACTCGATTTGGAAAAATACCACAAACACAGGAAACCCGGTTGGTCAGACGTACTTATCAGCAAAATAAACACGGAAATTATGTCAGACAAGTTGCTGTGGGAAGAATGATTTTTTAGTTCTTGCATTCTGATCATTCTCTGAGTGGGAGTTGTTTTATTATGCGTGTGATGTAGATCTTTTTGAATGGGATAGACATTGTCAGCTTTTTTCGACAATGATCTATCAAAATGTTGTAGGTTGTAGGTTGTAAGCTGTAAAAAAAATAATGGAGCTGATTCTAAAAAAAATGAACTTTTTTTGCGTGTGTCGGTTTTTTTGTCGGGACTGAAAATCTTCAAGAGTCTAAGAACTCAGAAGTAGTCAATGGGAGGACAAACTCTAATCTCTGTTGCTTCGAATGTAGAATGGATGTTTCACCTTTGAAAAGGTTTCAGAATGTGAAAAAATGAAAAACAACTAACTCACCTTCAGCTATAAATTTCCCAACAAAAAACACATACTGGAAATTAGGGGATTCTTGGAATCATACTGGAAATAAAAGTTTTGGAAAAACAGATCAGTCAGATTTTCAAAGAATTCTAAAAGAACTGCTGAAAATGCTGAGACTGGAAATAAGAAGATGCTGAAACTGGAAATAAGAAACATTTATAGATGGTATTGTGATAAATTTTCGATCTGACTTTTCATTTCTATCATTCGAAAAACAAGATGTTAGTTGAGCTTCATTTGGAAATTAGTAACACTCAGAATTCTTGTAATGTTTCTTCTAGAAACTAGGGAAAAACACTACTCTTTGATTAGCTCAGCTTCGTTTTACAGAGATCGTTCTAAATTTGTTCATTTTTCTTCGCGAGTTCAGCTCAACACTGAAAACGTTCAAGTTTTCAATTGCTTTCTCACACTAGGAATATCTCTTGAACATAACAATTCTGATGGTTATGAGTATTGGATGAACACCAAATGATCACTTCCGTTTGATTTTTTCTTGTTTTAATCCAGGAGTTCCTTTCTCTTTGATGCAAATAAACAACATTGGGTCAAATACACTTATTGAGTTCCTTATTTTATCGGTAACAAACAAATAAACAAACACAAATGTTCCGTGTATCACTGGTCCTTTTGGTTGACCATCGCCACAAATGATCTGCTACTTTTCGGAAGTTTTTTTCCATCTTCTCTAAGCAGTAGTTTTTTGTCCAGAGACAAAATTTGATTGTTTGTACATGTGATCATGTTTTGCCGCGGAGCAAAGGTTACCAAGTGGCACCCAGCACTACCTAGGGTGACTAATTCACAAGACACATCGAAGAAAACGGTGAATCAGGGTAGAATGAAGTCGGATAAATTTGATTGGATGAGTAAAATGTTGCAAGAGTCGGGTGTGGTTTTTTACGTTTATTTGTTTTTGAAGGAGTTGTTGTAAAAACCAGAAAACACTGTAGGTCAAACTATAGAGTATCATTGCAACAAAGTGTTAATCATCGTTTGGTTTAAAGTTGAGGTTTAGAAGGGATTAATTTTTCAAACTGTCATGATATTTATTCAAGAACATGGATTACAGGAATGCAAAACAGCATATCTTAGTTTGAAATATTTGTAGTATGAACGTCTTGAGAGCTGCTGGTTTTCAAAATTAAGAGACTCTGCTTTTGGGAAACAAGTCACAACAAGAAAATATTTTGGATTTGAGTTCAATATACATTCCGGTGGCACTTCACAGAAATTCATTTTGTGAAGGTAAATTGAATAATCTTCAAGAGAATCAAAGAATGATTTTTTTTCATTCTTCAAAAATCTCAATTTGTATTGCTGCACGATTTCAGTCAGGTACATAGGGTTATCTTAGTCATGTTTGCCCTGGCCCGTTTTCAATAAGTACGGACGAGTGTGGTTCACAAAAATTTTTTGCATTACACTATTAAAGCCACTTCTTCACAAATTGCCACTTGTTTGTGAAGAGTTGAACTCAAAAGATTAAAATTCAATTCACTTTTTTCTACCAGAAATATATAACTACTGTTCTACAAAGTTGACAAATGAGTCACTTTTTACTCTCTGCTGAAAGGAATTTCTGATCTTTGTCTAAATTGCAAACACTGCTACTTTTCACACTTTTCTTTAGAATTTCAAGTTCAACGAATGATCTTTTTTGCGCAAGTTTTGAATTCTTTGAAATTCAATGTCGTTCTTTGACCATGCCTTTTTGCCACCTACGCGACAAACATGGCGAATGGCGACGAAAAAATTTTGCTCTCGATCTTCGGAGCACGTCAGAGTTGCGCTAAGAACAGACATATTCACATGTTTTACCACAGTTCAAAAGACCTTTTACAAACACAAAACCGTTACATTTTTTGCCTCCCTTTTCCCCCTATTTGCCATCCTATTTGCACTTTTTCAGTATAGTTTCAAATCGGTGCGGCGACAAAAGCAAAAATCGAGTTCAAAATCTTACAAAGCTTCTACAAATAGATGGTGCCGTCTGGCAGAACATTTTATATCACAGAAAACAGGGACTGAGAGAGCAAAAGTACAATTATAATTTAATTAACAACAGTGTTCTCCAAGGAATACTGCAAGGGCTCCAAGAATCACATCAGCAGCAGAAAGGATCAATGCTCCAACAGCAAGCCAGAATGAATAACCAAGCTGAAAATCATTTTGTGAGACTAAGTCCAAATGTGTTCTGATTAACTGTACTTACCGCTGATCCACTGTTTTCAGCTCCATTGTAACTCGACCAGTTAGCAGCATATACAATGACAGCAATTAGCAAAAGAATGGTTGAGATCACAGCGAATAAGGTGAGTGGATGAATAATATATTTCTTGCAACAGCAGGCAAGACTGGAAATATTCAGATAAAACTTGAAACTTTATCGGACCAACTTACCATGTCAATAAGTTATAGATACAAGCGAAAATTTGTACAATCAAAGAAATGATCATACAAACCACCACACACCTCATCCATCCAGGAAGATTCTAAAAAACAAATTGAAACTCTGAAATCAAGTAATGTGATACTTACCGCCCACCAATCCTGGCATGTGCTTCCTCCTGAGTTTCCAATGCAAGACCAAGGCATCAAACCGTTCCAATCTTGGTGATTAAGATTTTTTACATTGTTCTCAATTGTGTTCCAGCTTGGCGTGAATAATGCAATAGCTGTCAAAATGGCACTTCCTGCCATAAGCAGTCCATAGACAATTTGGGTAAGTCCGGAGAGACACATTTTGTAAAACTGAAAGAATAGAAAGTGTATGAATAAAAGAATAGAAAGTGAACGTCAGCAAAAGAAGAAGCGACTAAATATGGAAATTTTCTCCAATAACAACAGACGCACACATGGCGCGTCCCAACAACCGCTTGGTTACGGAATGAAGATGCACTAAAAATGGAAGAAATATAGGAAAACGGACACAAAATACGAAACTATTGAGAAACTTCTCCATCCCGAGCATATACATCTCAACCAAAATATGAAATTTCAAAACTGACAGAAAAAAAAACAAAAAAAAATAGAAAGCACGTGCAGTCAGAATGGTTGTAAAGTGACTTTAAGTATAGATGGACTACAGGAAGAAATGATAAAAATGGGTGTAACTGGTTTAGGTATTTCACGAAATACTACATTAAACTTTTTAATGGGGTACTAGAATTGATAGGAACACAGATGGTTGTGATACTCAAGAGAACGAGGAAAACATGTTCTGTTAAAGAACAAGAATAATATTAATATAAATAATACTGAAAGGCTTCTAAAACATCAAGAATTCTTGAAGATTTCATAACTTTCGAAATAAAAACTAGCTTTGAAATATGGCAACATGGTGTGTCACACACGGAAAACTGGTATGAGGCAAGCTTCTCGCCATTTATAGATAAGATTGAACGCTCAAATATTTACCCTAAAAAGGCGATGGGACGGCGTGAACTTGACAGAAAATGTGTGTTTTATAGAAAAATCAAGGCGTTGTAGAGAAAGAGGCGGAGGAGATACAGAGCGCTTTGGCTCGTATCAGTAGAACTTTTTGAGGCACGTCATGGAACCGATTTCGGCATGATTCAGCAGAGGGTGATTGAAAAATCAAAACTAAAACCGTCCTGATAAGGACCCCAAGCTGGGCGTTTTTGAATTTCAATAGAGACGCAGTATATTTTTCGCGATAGAATGTCTTGTGAGTCAACCTATTTTGGAATAAAGATGATTACGTGTCATTATGTTTTATCAGTTGTACAGTGAAGTGTTGGAATATTCAATGAATTATCATTTCAGACGATATCATTCGTAGTTTGTTGGATGGCCTTCTTACAGTGTCAACTCAGCAGTGAATCACTGTTGTTTGAGAAACATAATGACGTGGAACAACCTATAACATTTCCTAAACTACGATTATCTTTTTTAGAGAAAAGTACAAAGACTGTGCTCGAAAATGAGTATAGTTGGTCATTGTGAATGCTAATGAAAGACCAAAAATAGAGTTGTGCTAGCAATTCACCTGCTACGCAGGATATAGGTATCTGGTTTCAGTCCCAGGGAGTATGTCTCGTTTTTCTAGCATGCTTATTTTGTTTTGCTCTGTATTTGACAGCTTTGTCTGGTACAAAGGGAATCTCCAATAGTTATGCCTAAAGTTCGAATTTTCAAAAAAAGCACCTAAAACAATGGAAAACTGATATTTGAGCATTGTGATGATATTGATAAGGTGCATGATACAGCACAAACTTGTGAAACCAGCGGAAAACTTTTATTAGTTTCATCATTCAGGGTGTTCCAGCAACAAAAGGATACCGAAAATCAAGCTGATTCACAGCGGTAATTTTAGAACACCTGAACCTATATCATAAATGATCAAAAATAGTTTTTTCAACCGTCCAAAACCGTAAATCAATTTTATCTAACTGAACATGCAGAAATCAATCATCGTTATAGTAAACAATCTTTCTGAACACACTGAATATTAATACATACATTTTTTGAATATTAGTTTCTTAAACAAAAGTTGTAATCAACCACCGAGTCAAATACTGAAAAATAAATGATTAGTAGAGTTTTGGAAAGATATTTGTCATTGACTCATCCTGCAACTTGTGGGAGCCCTTGTTTACTTTGGATACTATTTACGTTCTCATCATTTTTATTTGTTGGTTTTTGTTAGAAAATTTTACATGGTAGCTTTTGATACAATTTTTCACTTCCATGTTTTTTCATAATATGATATGCATTTGAAATATTCATTGAGACGTGCAGAAAGACTGAAGATACAGCATCGAAAAAGGCTAAAAGTTATTCTCGCAACATCCGACTGAAATCTATCAACTTCATGAAGATATAAAAACTCTGGAACAGAAAAAGAAGATATTGAAAAAAGCAGCATGGGCATAGTGTATTTGACATATGCAAATAAGCGGTGCGTATGAACTCTCGCAGAACTGACAGGTATTAACTCTTGTTCTCGAAAAAGAGTGAATCAAAGTTTATAGAGTTTGATTCTGAAAATTTTGTATTTTTCATTGATCATTGTTTTTGTAACATTTTCTTAAATGTCTGATACAGTTTGGGTGTTCGTGTTAATATTCCACACCTTATGTTTTTGAATGACGTGATGTATATTTGACTTTTGAAGAAATATGTATGAGTTTTTGTCATGAATAAAGATGTGAAAACAGTGTTTCCTGAGCAATTTCTGGAAATCGACAAGCATTCAGTCGGAACAAATCTAATTTGGATCGATTTTTTCTCATAAGAAAAAAAATCTACGTTATTCAAATTGAATTGCCTTATTTGATACTTCAATAGTTATAACTGTTTGCTGTTCTTTTATTAGATCAAAACTCATTATAATCAAGGGGGGGGGGTCAAAGCTGAAGATGGTTTCATATACGAATTGTGTTGAATCTGAAAAAGCCACTCTTTTTTTGTCCATTGAAAGATTTCTATCAAATAGATCCTCTGTTTTGAGTCCGAACCGGACAACTAATTTTGACGTTTCGATTCAAAACAGTTTTTTTCCAATTGTTGAGGAAAACTTTCATTTGTTTCGAAACTACACACGAATCAACAATTTTGTTACGGTTTTTTTCAGATATTTTCAAATGAAATTTACTGGAAAAGATTTCAAATATTCATAGCTCGTTTTAAAAGAGGGGTATCGAAACAGCTCTTCAAATTTCCAAGTTGGCAGTTTTTTTAAAATGTAATTATGAAGTTTGTGAGAAGTGAGGATTTATGAAAAATTATCAGGGAACTGAACTGTTGAAAATTCATTCATTTAAAGCTACCAGAAGTTTTGCTACACCCCTCCACATGATCATTGCACCACCATGTTTTTTGACTGTAACATTACTTTCGAAAAAAGAGTTTTGACGATTAGACAAAATCATTGCTTATGCACTTAGGTCACAATCACTAGAAATAAGTATGATATCTTCTTCAAAATTATTTTCAATTAATAAAGTCTTGTTTTTACTAATATCAACCCCTTTTTTTACTTTTTCTGGGGTTTCAAACTTTGAACGCCCACATACTGCAGTCTAATCTTATTCAGTACTAATCCTTGTATAGGTTTCGACTAACTCCACTGATTCGGATTTCTTTTCAAAAAAAAAAAAAAAACAAAGTGCAACCGCATGTACCTCAATAATTGTATTTGTGAACCAGTGCGCAAAAATCTTGTCGGACATGTGACCGCCGTATTTTAAGTTCGCTCCTCCTTTGAACATCACATTGAGATGACTTTCTGCTCTAGAAATATCATTTGCATTCCATTTTCCGCAGTTCTCCGATTTCTCCTTCATTTTTTGAAATTCGAAGCACCTCTTTTCCAACGCCTCCGTCACTTTTAAACGTTTTCGTCTTGTTTTCTATGTTTGATTTTTTTTCTCGACTTTCCGGGTTTTCCCAGCTGATAATTAGTTCATACCGCTCGATTCCTTCTTGGAACTTGGATCAACTTTTCTTCTTTTCTCAAAAGTAGTCTAGACCTTCCGGATTTTCAGAACCAGGTGGTTGTTTTCAGACGAGAAAAACACTAGTTGACCACCCACTTGGAAGTTCATTTCTAATTCATAAATACATTGAAATAGTAAGACATGAATTGTTTCCAGTGACATTTTTTCTCATTTCTCATTCTTTATGATTCAGTTCATTTGCATACAGATTAAGAAAAAAGTCCCCATATGAGCAAACAATTTCTGCTTTCTTAGTCCAAGCTCGAAAAGTTTTTCCTTAAAGATACATTTCAATGTGTATGTGTGTCTATATGATGATGAGAAGTTTCGAAAAACCGTTCGTCACTCCCACATGCATCTAAATAAGCTGGTCTCATTTTTCAAATACATCATTGTAAAACAAACATGACACAGATATGGATGGGCAAAAAAACGAGTGAATCGCATCCAAGCAGTGTGCTTGTCGGATGGAAAGTAAAATTAGAAAATCTTTTCATGACCCTTTAAGTTTTCGCGCTTTTCTTTCTGCTTTCTCTCTATTTGATTCTTTTTCATTTTGTGGGTAGCCAGTGTCTGTCTTGTATTACCTGATGATAAACAACCAAACGGAGGGCATTCCAGAAAAAATAGTTTTCTTTCCTTTCACGCGCCGATTCATTCATTATTTAAAACATTGCCAAGTTCTCTGGAATATCTTTTCAGTTTTCTGTTTTCAGAGGCCTAGCTCTTTATTCACATAAGTGTTATTCGACTGCGCATTCACGAAATATTCAATTCTTAGAAGTTGAGATTCAGTTGAAAAACGGGAAAAAAAGAAGTCATAAGTATAAAAAACGTGAAATTGCTAGTGTGATATTAATATTCTTTTCTGTAAGTTTCAAAATATCAGATAATATCTTGTTCAATTGAAATCATCGATCTTTATGAAGCTTTCTACATACTCTAATATCTTCAAGCTGGCGAAATTCCTGAAAAAGGTTTTCCACGGTTTTCAATTTTTTTTGAAATTCCTGATGTCTCATGTTTTTTTTTTACATTCAAATCTAGTTTATTCATATCTAACTTTGTATATGTATAAATTTATTGAACCTAATCACCTTTTTCCGAAACTTTGTGAGAAACCCCCGTTTGAATGAACCACAAATTTAACTGTGGTGAAATACTTGATTTGATTCTTTCGATTGATTCATTTTAAAGCTTTCTAGATTACTCGTTGAATAATCACATTTCCATTATTCCGATTATGTCATCATTTCTCGTCGGTTTTTCTTTTTTTTTTAGTGTTTTCTTTATTATTACCACGATTCTTTCTGTTTTCAGCAAATGTGAAATGGTTGATAATTACGGTCTGTTCTTCCCAAGTCATTCGTTGGTTTGCTATCATGAACCTCGAATTCACGACCATGAACTCTATTTCCAACTTCGAAATCTCAATCTCCTGCTTCTGCTTCCAATTGCTCTCATTGGGATTCTTTGCAACGCGTGTGCAATGGTAAGTCAATGTTCTCACTCTTATGCTTCTAAGTGTCAAAATGGAATTGAAATTCAATCCCCTAGAAACATTTTTTCCTAACCACCGCCTGGCACTGTTCGGGACGACCTTATGTGGTTGAAGCTTGTCACGCAATTTAGGGGTCATTGAAACAAATGTTTTGAAAAATAGAAACAAGGACATAAACATTCAGGTATCCCTGTACCGACCACCAAAAATCACATCTGGAGTGTTTGTGTATCTGAAAGCACTTCTTCTTCTGGACCATGTAATGCTTACAACAACATTAGCAGCGGAGTTTTTTCCACAAATCTGTGATCAGCATCATTCAAAAAACCACACTTTCTATAATGCGTGTATGTTGGAACGAAGGTTCTTGAAGTATACAATGCCAAGGTAGCCACCAGAATAAATACTTGAATTATTGTAACTTTGATCATTTAGAATTGAAATCACCATACACACTCTTCATGTTTGGACGATTGCTACATTGTCAGCACATCGGTACTGGAAGGTTAGTAGACCTTTCAAAAACAGTGAATAACATTCCTTTTCTTCCAGATCTCTCGCCCAATGATTGCAAGACTTCAGGACACTACAAGTCGTGCTAGGTCAATGTTGATTGTCATGTTCTGTTTGGTACTTTTATTCCGTCTTCCGATTTTCTTACTGGAACTGGAAGTGCGTTCGTATCCACAACTACGGATAAACAAACGGATTGCGACAACTGAGGTTAGAGATCACTCTCTTTCTAGGGTGTTAATTGAAAGTTGAAGTTCTTTCTGGAAATGTAATACGAGTGTTTTTCTGTTATTTTCTGTTTGGGTAGCAGAACGGGGCACATGCTTCAACTCATTACACAAAAACATGAACTGAAAGTTTAATCAAATATGGCTTTTGATGGCTCAGCCTACCTCTTTTTTATTACAGATTTTGTCAACTTATCGTTTTGTTTATCATTCAATATTGGACCCTCTCTTCTTCAATATCATTCCTTTTTTGTGGATGTGTATATTCTCACTGTTAACGCTTCACGAAATCTACAAAAGCCGACATAACACGTATCAACATCTGGCTTTCGATCATCCAAAACAAACCAACGTGACGTATGTGTGAAACTTCTGAATTTTAAATCACAACTTGATTTCGTGTTTTTTCAGGCATCCATTAGCAGGATGTTTCCCGAAGAAGTCCGAACTAATCCGACAAAAGCAAGAACTTCGAGCCACTTTCTCAATTGTTGCTATAATCCTCTTGTACTTATGTTTCCACTCACTCAAACTCTTTGCGGTCTTTAGAAAATGGCAGCTATTAGTGAAAAGGGAATGTCCCACTAGGTATAGATCGTGGAAAATCCCTTATATAATATATATCCATTGCAGAAAAGACTACTACCACTCACACCTCTCTGACGTCTTGAGTATGATTTCCGCCTCAGTGAACGCATTCGTGTTTATAGCATTCACAAACCGACTCAAAAAGTATTTTCGGCTGCTGTTACGGAAAACATCTAGGACGCTCTCCAATTCAAGTGATCCTCCAATGAGTCCGAAAACAGTGACTTCTTATGAAAGCAATTGCAATCACTTCAATATTAATATATGATTATCTAAAAGAAACATGCATTTTTGTATATTCCTGAATATGATCTCAAAAGTTTTGAAATGTCCGTGTGCAAACGAAAAGTAAAATGAGAATAAAAAGTATTTATCGAAAATCCTCTTGTTCTTCTATGAATGGCTATAATTGGAAAATTAAAAAATTGTTTGAGATCTTGTCGCAATTGCATTTTTTCTGAATGCCGTTCCGAAAAATTGTATTTTGAAAAATGATTAAGGCACAAATTAGAAACTTCAACTAGTTACCTGGAATTATTCCTGAAAAATCAAATCTCACCTGATAAAGTTTATAACTGACTTTATTTGCAAGTATAAACGGTCTAAAAACACACAATAAGTTTTTGGACCGAAGCAGGTAAAACATAGAACATTGAGATCTTCAGCAATCGAAATTGAGAAGAAATGAATTCGTAAAATTAAAACACAAAAGGCTTTTTTTGATTGTCGTAACTCAAAAAAATATAAAATTGAGGCATTTGAGGGATTGAAAAATCACAATATAAAGTAATGACTAAATTTTCGTCGTTTCGGTTTTTACGCTTTTACAGATACATGTTTGTTGGCTGAGAATAGAATTTCTTTAGATGCTGTGGGATTGAATTAAATATGACAATTGAGAACTGTAGTAGTCGTCTATTAAAGTGAAAGTGAACATTGTATTTGCTGTTTTTAAGAAGAGGACACTGACTTAGGAGGAGGAAAGAGTTGTGATTAGGTACATGAAATAAAAAATATTTGTTTTCGTATCCTGTCATGATTTCGTTGCATCAAAACACACTCGGAGAAAGGAGAAGAAAAGCACGTTTGAGGAGTATTGAGGGAGAATCTGAAGAAGAAACAGAATGAGAATACGAATAATATTAACCTATATCTGCCACAAACCTTAAATTATCCTGTGATCATAGCCGAATTTGGTGGTGGTGGCCATTGCTGTGGAGGTCCACCATACGAGTAGTTTGGTGGTGGCATCTGATTCATCGGCATACCTCCTGACATTGGATTCATTGGTGGTGGCATCTGACTTGGCATCGACATAGGTGGCATACCACTGCCCATCATATTCGGATTGGGCATAGATCCCGGCATAGGTCCTGACATACCATGGGGTGGCATTTGTCCTGGCATCTGAGGCGGAGGCATCCGGTTAGGCATCTGGTTCGACATTGTATGAGGTGGCATGTTTGGCGGGGGCATCTGGTTGGCCATTGTACTCGGCATCGGATGCATTCCAGCGTGGCCTGGCATCTGGCCAGGTGGCGGCATATGCATTGGATTATGCATTGGCGGCGGCATAGGGTTTCCCATTGAATGTGGTGGCATATGTTGCGGACCTGGTGGAGGAGGCATTCCTGGATGATGTTGTGGATTCATTCCAGGTGGCATATTCATATTCCTTCCATTCATTGATGAACTTGGACCTTGACCATGTGGTGGCATTTGCATTGCTCCTGGATCGTATTGAGAATTCTCAACTCTCGAGATAGTCCGCTCATCTTCCTCTCCAAATTCACTTCCCATCATCGATGGCTCACCAACTACCATCACATCAGGATAAGACATTTGTTGGAACTGAAAATGTATATATTAGTTATATAGTCTTGAAAAATACTGAGGCGATTCTCAGAGAAAAATTTGACTAGAAGAAATATCACGCATCAATAACCAAAATTGGATGTTTTTGCTTTCACTCGTCCGTTTTCTTAATGAAATTGAAATTTATTTACTGGTTTTGGAACTAATTGAAAAAGTCAGATAACTACATTTTCATTATTGTCAGTCACCAATGATTGATATATTATTGGTACGGATAGCAAAGATGACGAATGAAGAGGATGATGTGGATGGATAACATGAATAGGAGATCTTGAAACAATAAAAAGGATTACCTGAGGATTCATGGGATTAGGCGGGAAAGGCGGATTCGCTGCTGGAGCTGCTGCTGGGATTGCTGGTGGAACTCCATTTGCTTGTGCTGCTTGAGCTGCAGCAGCGGCTTGTGCTTGTGCTGCTGCTTTCTTAGCTCCACGTGGGTTTGCAGCTGGTTTCCTTTGTCGTTTTCGTGCTGGTTTTGGTTTCTCTGGTTCCGGAGCCGGCATCATCATTTGTTGCTGGTCTGAAAATATGATAAAGGTAAAATATTGTTTTTCAAAATCAAAATAGAGTTTCAACTACAACTTTTGAAACTAGGCGATATGTTAGAACCTTGCTTAAGCTCAATTGATTAGGGGGAATTCCCAGAGTTTTTTTTTCAAGCAACTGTTACAAACAAATCGATCGACCAGTTTCTAAACTTGTAGCCGGAAAATCACCGTGGCAACATGAACTTACTAATATGATGTTGATGCAGCCTCTGTTGCTTCTGATATTCATTCACAAATAACGCCCTTTTCATAACGTCTCTTGGAGTAATTGTCTGAAAAAGCAGATATAAAAATTGGTATAAAAATGAAAATGAAAAAAAAGTAGGTGTGGATATGCACACATAGCCGAGTGTGAATATATCTAGAGGTATATAACAGCTCATTAGTGAATTGTGCGCACCCAATCAGTGAGTCCTAATAGAAAAAGTGGATTGGTTAGAGTGTTAGATGAAAAATATAAAAGCTACTAAACTGGACAAAATCTATATCAGAACATTCTGAATGAAGCCAATCAGGAAAATAGGAAGGCTATTGGGTGAAATGGACTAATGAGCAAGTGGGTATAATGCCAAAGAGGATTTATGCATCACTCATTTATCTTTTCTATTCATTTATATTACTTACCGGTGAGCCTTTAGCATAACTCATGAAATTCTGCATTGGTTCCAATACTTTGAGCATTGTCAGTAGGCTGAACGTCGGCTTGAAAAATCCCATTCTTGCTTGATTCTCTGGTTCAAGAGTTGTACTTTCCGGTCGATATTCCTGAAAACATTTTTACTCAATTATAATAATTCTGTTTAGGTGTTTTATAATGAGTGCAGAAGATAAATGCAGATAGAAACAAAGAGCAGTCATAAATTACCATGAATAAAAGGTAAGTAATTTATACAATTGAAAAGTGTCTTTATGTTGATCTAATATTCTAACATTTTCTTTACAAATATCTTATTTATTCAACAAGAAAACTCACTTTTGTCATGGGATTATATACATATTCTTCTGATCGTTTCAACTCCAATGTCCATGCTTTTATCCTGTAGTTCATCACTTCATCGAAAGGAGTGAACTCAATGTATAATTTTCCTTCTGTGTTGATTTCTTTCATTCCCGAGTTGTTGTATTTTGTGACTTGCAATACGCTTTCGTTTTCGTAGGCTGGTTGACCATTGGGTAGAGTACATTCCCTAGAGGGTCCTCGTAGTACATATACTAATTCCCTCATTCCGCTGTCAAATATAGACCGGAAGAACTTGGGAATAAACTGTCGGGTTATTACTGAAACAAATGGTTTTTTGAGATGATTCAACGTTTGAAATCAACTTACCATATCGTTCTCGTTCTGCTAGTGGTACTGTTTCTGAGCCAATTACAAACCAAAGTTTACTGTCATCATCGAAAAATTCATGCGAAAATGCATCCCACCATTGTTGTTGGTCATTTTCCGATACCTAGAAATGATTCGTAATTATAGAACCTTTTTTTGGAATGTGATTTTTTTGAACTTACGCTTGTTGTGCTGAATATATAAAGCCTCCTGTTAATGTCGTGTATCCGGAATTCAAGGGGGCTCACAGTGCCTCCAAGGGGTTGGGGTAAAGTTGCTTGTCCTCTCAACCTGAATAAGAATAGTTATAAAGAATCTTTCGATGTTTTTCTCCATATTTTCAACGACAAGTGACTTGATAAACCCACTAACATCATATTATTCGGAGCATTGCTCCCAGGACCAGGAGGCATTCCGTAATGACTATTTGAACCTTCCGGTCCAGGAAAAGGAGGGTGTCCATAATTACCATATCCATATTCTGGATGATGGCCATATAAGTTTGGATCCATTCCATCCATCCCATAATTGTTCATGGGATCATAAGTCTCAGGTTTTGGCTCTTCAGGCACTGCCTTCTTCCTCCGTGTTCGGGGTTGTTTCGGAGGAGCCGGACCATCCGCGGCCTTTCGACGAGGCATTTTAAGGTCTGTTAAAGATAGAGAATAATAAGAGTGAGTGAAACAAGCGAACAAAGAGCGTAACGAAGAAATATGATAAGATAGTTCAGTACCACGATGATTATCTTAGAATGAAGAGAATAGACTATAATGCTCGGTCCTATTGTTGGAGAGTCAAATGTGTCTTATCTGTCAGACCAAATATCATACTGATAAGGTAGTACACGTAGAAAATGTACGATTCAAAAGTTATTTGTTTGGATTGTCGCCATGTTACGACCTGGATTCGTAGCTTCAAAACAGCCGCAAAAAATGGTCACTCCATGGACATAGAGATAATTAGGAGAGAGTCCGAGAAAAAATACAGAGTTTCCGTAGAGACAGTGAGAAAGAGAACCGTAAAGCAAACTTTCACTAGTTTTGACTAGATCCGAGAAGACGTCACATCTAGGACGCCGACGCGTCAGTCAGTCAGTCAGTCATGTCGAGATATACTTTCTCGCGCAACTGGGGATCCGATCAATAGACCTTCAGATGATGTCGGACATGTTCGTAGTAAGTCAGTGAATCCAGAGCGGGGCAAGAGGGAGTAGTGAAAAGGAAACCTCCCCGCAGCTGGTTGAGACCCAGGAAAAACACAGCGAAGATCAAACAGTGAGGGAAATATCATGCGAAACAGTGAGAAGATTTTCTGATATGAATCAATAATAGTCCCGGACTGGAGACAGTATGCCACTGAAAGATAGGTAGAGACAACAAAAAAACCCGAGAGAGGGAGAAATAGCTTGAAAAAGTATTGCTAGGGAGTGAAACAGAGACACAAAATTTTGCATAACCTGTTTTAGTGCTGTACACGGGTGAGTGAGTGAAAGAGAGACAATGGATGAACATTTGAATTTTTCGACTGAATTTTTTGGTTCACAAGGAAGTCTAAATGAGAATACTGACAAATCTGATAATCTTCGGATCAGTTTTCAAAACTGAAAACTCATCTTAACATTCTTAAAATCCAGATACTTAATTTTTCCAATCTAATACTCCATACTCAAAATTAAATCTTATTTTTGTAGACAATGACATTTAAGAAAAGGAGAAAGGAATTAGTGCTAGGATTAGCAAGAGAACGCATGAGCTCTATTACAGCAAACGCTTATTGCCTCTATCTCTTTTTCCCTATCTCATCGCCACACAGATATATATCTATATACATAGAGGATAGAGGACGAGACACGGCTTCATGGATTACACTGCTCACGTTTTGCTCAGTCGAGGCGCCTGTTCATTTACAATTCAACGGGACCTGGTTGGTTGTCACGCTGCTCAAGGCGAAAAATGTAGACTAGGAAGAAAAAGAAGAAGAAAGATGCGTGATCAATCAGGTAGGCAAGTGTCAACTGCGACAATTACAAAGTGCCTCAGAATTTGGATCAGAGTCGTGTAGGTTTTTGGATTAAAAGCTTCAGATTTGGAGGAAAAAGGCCCCACCTGACCATTTAGATGGCTTCCTTAACCCAAACTGACACGTAAATTATACCCTTCAACCCAAATTTATATCTATATTGAGATGAAGAAAGAGGATATGCTCCGAGATAACAGACTAGTAAAAGAAAAACAAAAAATTGGCTGTCGTTTTTTTCAAGTTTGTTTTTCAGTTTTCAGTTTTTTTCAGCACGGAAAGTATTGATTTTGCATCATGTTTTCTATAACAAAAAAAATAATGAGTTATGAATGTACATATATACAATGGTGGTTTGTTGGTGCTAAAAAAAGACAACAGCATCGGCCTCCTTTTTTGTCTCCAAAAAAAAATTCCTTTCAGCTCAAAAAAGATGTTTTTGTGTCCACGTTCCGTTGTTGATTTCATTCCGAATCTTCCCCTAGTTTTTCTAAGTTTACAGTAGTCGGTTATGATTCCATTTATGGATAACAGCTCAAGAAGCTGTTCTGTAGTATTTTTGACTTTGTTTCTCTCATCTGACCTTGTTCTTCTTCTCTTTGTTCCTCATCTTTTTATACTTCGTTGCTCGTGCTTCTTATTCAGTTCTTCTTTCTCCCTCCTCCCTTTCTTGTGCTCTATTTCTTCATTTTCTAAGCTTCAGACCGGCTCAAAAGCAACATGAAGAAAAGATAGAAGCATGTAGGAAGCTCTGTGTTGTTGTGAGGGAATAAGGGAGGGGGGACAAGAAGAAACAGGGGTCAACGTGCTAAACAAGGGAAAGAAGGGAGGAGGTTGGGAGAGCTTCAAAATCGATGGGTTGTAAAAATAGAGTAAACTGGCGAGACGCAGAGATCGAACTGAAGAGATAGTGAACAAATTGGTGGGGAGCACTGACACTGCGGAGCAATGGGAAGAGGGACTCAGTTTTGGGGCAAGGGAACAATGGAAAAGATGGAAAAAGGGTCATAGTCGAAAAATTCAATCGAAAAGACACACGCAAACACTACGCACATATAGACAAATATACACACTTTGACGTGAAGCCTCTCGTGAGCCTTGGTCAACTGAGAGTCCAGTACGGTACGGTCGGAGCCCACCCCGAGCATTTCCTACAATGGAACAATACACAAGGCGGGGGCGGCGTCCTACCTCTACTGACTCATGGGTTGTAACACACACCCTTTTTTGAGTCATCCATGGTGCCGAAGACTATACAGGTGGTGCTGAAGTCAAAATACAATAACTATTATCTATTACGATAGTCAAAGCAACTAAACGTTTTTTTGCATATTTTTTGAAATGAAAACTTGAACTGAACCCATTTATCTTCAAAATTTGGGTATTTCACTTCAAAAATATGGCTAAAACACAGGATGAAAGTACAATTTTTATTCTGAAGTCACGTTTTATAGCTACAATCCACCTATAATTTGAAGAGAAAAAAAGGATCTGACGTGCAATTTCATATTATACATTTTCAAATAGATCAAAAAGAGACAAAAATAATAGTAAAAGGGGCAGATCAACGGGGGCAGCACATGGTCAAAGGCTTAGTGGAAATAATGAACAGAAGGTTTTAATTCCTGGTTATAGGCGGTCATACAAAGAGGTAAGACCACCCAAAAAACTAGATCCTTACGTGCGATTATAGTAATAGAGCAATTAGAGAGCATTAGGAGCAGCTGCTAGCGGAAGATTTGAAAAGATGAAGGGGACACCTCCAAAGATAAGAGATTGACATCTCGAAAGATAATAAGAAACAGACAGTCAAAGATTTCAGCTTCGAATAATTGACCACCCGTGGAGGTTTCACTTTCGAGATGCTGACCTCGAGATAGGATGAAATAGTGGGAGGTATGAGGATGTTCATTCGCCTCATCAGTAATAGTTTTCGTGGTGCCGCGGTGAAGTGGCACCGACGCAAAAACTAGGGACGAACAAGTAGGAGCGGTGGGAGGCCAAGGTCAGTTCCACGGACATTCCTGCAAATCCACCGTAGCCCATTCTGTCACTCCGGTAAGGTAATTCATCACGGTCCTTTGACAGTCAGGAACAGACACCCGTATCGGTTGTGATGAAAGACAAAGAGACGGGGCGGCAAAAATTGAAAAAAAAGAGACATTTCGAAAACAAACGAGGAAAAGTCACAACAAAAACGGATACATTTATGCAATGCATTGAAACTTATAAATTATTGAAAAGCTTCTGAGCCCACTCTTACAAATTCTTCAAAAATAGGAAGTGTACGCCGAGAAAGACGCAGGGTAAAACCATAATTGGGACCGGATGACCAGACGGCCCCGACAAAGCCCCGGAAGGCGGCCCTGTTTCAAAATAGGATTAGTACTGGGACGAAGCGAACGGATAGGGGGTGAAGAGGGTACACAACTATAGAACGTCTGTGGACCACACCCCCAGACAATGTTAATTTCAATCAGACGATGTCTTATGGCTCATTCGTTCGCATTTGTCACACGTCTTCAAAATTCGGAAGCGTCCCGTTAAGCGATCGGATGACATATGTTGCCTAAGGGTCGAGTGTGGTCCCTGAGGAAATTAGTCGTTACGTCTTAGAGTGGGAAATGTCGTTAACCCCAATGGGGGCATCTGAAGCATCCGTAGCTAAAGAAGAAGACGAAGATAGATCCAAAACTTCGAAAAGGAAGGCAAAAATGATTGATGACTAGTGGAGGATGGAAAAACCAGAGAAATAAATTCTCGTAGTTTTTGTATGTAATAGAACTAAAGGAAGCTACCAAATGAAATCTGAGTGTCAAGATCTACGAGATAAATTCGTTTTCGCTTCTTCCGAACACAAAAAAATCTACTTCGTACGGAGAGCGTGTCTCGTAAAATTTTGAGCCGAAGTTTTATGGGCTTGTAGAGAGTGTACCAAGATAAGAGAAACAATAAAATTTAATGGTATGGATTTGATAGATATCATAAAAAATAATGTTCTTTTATACAAGTGCACAAGAAAATTGGCAAAAGGTTTGGCACCCAAATGAGTGTCTGATTGGCAAGCAGACAATTTTATTGGTCGCCTTATCGACGACAGAGATCAATCAAGTGATCTTTACGTGTCAGAAAGACGGACCACAGATTTTTCTACAGATTGCGTGACAAGATTTATTTATATGAAAAAGAGGGCTTTCCAAACGACTGTCAAAACAAAACATTATTAATTCATTGATTCATTCGCTGACAGCTTAGAAGATGCTAAACAAATGTGACAGGACTCAAATATTGTTTATATTCAGAAATTTCTATATTCAAAACAGAAGGCGTGGCAGAAAAAAGGGAAGACAATGCGAAGAAAAAAAAAGACGGAGAAGAAAAAGAACAAAGCCCCTCACGTCTCATCAGGCATGGTTTCATGCAAATTCAACTAGGGGCGGGTCACAACTGCTACAACTCTTTTTCGTCTCGAACAAATTGGGCACAGCGGACCCTAAACGCATAAAATTCCCGTGCCTTCGAGGGGTGGAGTGCTGCCCGGGGGTTGCGGCGGGGGGCAAGGGGGCCTGCCTAGATTCACTGGGTCCTTAGCTGTCTTCTATTGTTAGCAAGGCAAAGAAAAATACGACGAAGAAGAAGTAGACGAAGAAGAAGACGATGACGATGACGGAGAAGAAGAAGTAGAAGAAGAAGAAGATGCCGCATCTTATGCAAATGGGGCGGCCTTTGCCCCTTACGATTGTCACTCCAGAATCAAAGAATTCAGAATCAATGGAGAAAAATACGGAGACGACTCGGCTCGTAGTAGACACGTGACTGGTCCGCAGAGAAAAAAAGTCCCAGTTCCACTTGGTCGATTTTCAAATTTTTCGTGTATAGCCCTTCTTCCTTTCTGTTTCCAACATCAGCTCCTTCATCTGGTTGAAGATTTCGAATTCCATATTCTGAATCACTCAAATCTATTATTTCTGTACTAGTATACAACTATTTCGTGCTTTTCCAACACAAACAAAAACACAGTTTAGTATCAAAAACGTGTTTATTATTGCCTCTTCACAAAACAGTACGTCATAAGGAAGCTTCTTCTGACACCCCATATGTACAAAACACAGTTGACAACAAGCTTCATCATAAGACAAACCGTTGGCAAGAGTCAGAGAAGCCAGTGTCATTTTAGTATTGAAGAGGGTCAGACACTGGGATGAACCAATAGAATCATCATATACAACAGCTGGTCAACCCGTGGGGTGGCCGAATTTCCCAATATCGGCCAGCAGCATCACGGATTGTGAAACCGACAGACGCTTCCTTCTGTGTATCCTCGAAACCGAGGGCGGTGGAAGTCGTGCTGGCAGTTGTGGGTCCTAGACGAGAGAGAAAACGGGAGAGGCCGACACTGTGTGGGGGTCATCCGGTGCGGGGCCGAGGAAATAGTCCTGGATGAGAGGAGGCACAATACACACATTACGGATCGGAATAGTGTGCAAAGAGAGGAGCACCAGAGAAATGGCAATGGGCAAACAGTATTTGTGTGCGTGCGCGAGGAGTATAAGTGCGCGTGCGTTCCGTCGAAGAACGATGCTGCCCAGGGAGGAAAAGAATTCGAGGGAGAAGCGGAACGGGATGAGCAAAAGGGATCTTCATAATTGGAATAACAGCTATTGACTGCGACGTGATACAAAAAAAATGGTGAATTTCAAAAAGTTAAAATGGTAAATAAGAAATATGAACCAGAGAAATTTGATTAAGAAATAGGAACACTTCCAGTTCAATGATTTGTGCCCACGAAATCAGTGTGAAGTGAATCGTAAAATCTGTGTTCACCGGGGTTGTAACAGAATTCCAAGAACGATAGATTACTCACTTTGAATGACAAGATGGTTTGAATATCAAAGAATTTCAGACAAAAAAAGGAATTTGTGTTCCCAAAACACATACCTCGCAAGATAATGTTTTGATACATCTGTATGTCTAAGAAACAGTTCTGCAAATCTGCCGGTGGTTATCTTACTGGTTCATCGATGATTTTATCGGACACACAGGAAAATCCATATTGAATGTTGAAACTTCATTGAACTATTTCACAATTCTTACTGAACTTTCAAAAAGTTCCCATTAATTCATTTTTCGAAACTAGTTTCTCAAAATATATTTCTTATAACAAGCTCTATCTCGAGAAAATATCACAGCACCAACGAATTTGGTTCGAACAGTTTAAAGTTCCGAAATTTGACACTCATATGCATTTGTTGTTGACAGCATCATTAATTTTTTGTTATAATTCTTATCATATCATCAATCATCATTGATAAGAAGAGAAAACGGAAGAAAAGACTATATTTTTCGGAATAGTTAGTCTTTGTTCTACAAACTTCGCGGCAACTTGAAAGCATCGCCTTGAAATACGACGTCACGAGTTTCGGAGGTTGCTGACCTCGATTTTCTACACGCTAGTTCATCATCATTATCGGCTTGAGACCGCCCAGGGTTGAATTTCAAACAATAGTACCGACGACAGAAAGGATCAAATATTTTTGATGATTTATTGAACCCACTGTCGAATTTCATAGATATTCCGCAACTAGAGCAACTTTTTCCTGTGACCCAAAAACAAAAAAGAACTCACGTGAGAAAAGAAAAAAAATTGAAGAACAAAAATTACATGGTTTTCTAATGACTAATGATGTTATCTACTGGAAAAGAAAAAAGATGTGCAGTAAGAAGAGGAAGAGGGGCAGGAGTAGATTACAATGAGAGGAATACAATTGGCGAGTGTAAGGATCAGTGTAAAGTCTTCTGCTGTAATACTTTTTTTTTGACCGCCGACAATATACCTGTCGTACAGTAGACTTGTTTCAAACGGACGGTAAATTACCAACGTCTATTGTACTTTCAAGAACAAACAGAATACAGGTTCTTCTTCCGTTAAATTTGAATCGGATATGAATATTTTTCTTGAAAATTTGAAAATACCACTGCTCACATTTGTTAGTGTGTAGAGCTAGTCAAGTCACTTGTCATTGGATTTTTCGTAGTTTTTGTTTTTCAGAACATGTCTCTTTTGTCTGCTCAAATTTGTGAAAATAAACTAACACTGCCTTTCCCATTCCATTTGGCTGTAGTGGTTTCATGTGATCCAAATGGTGTAAAGGGGGCCTGTGCATCGGAGGTCGAAACATTTTTGGTGAAAGGAATGTCTGAAAATCAGAATTTTCATAAGAAAAATAGTGTAATATAGTGAAAATAAAAAGTTAATAGTGGTCTCATGTACCAATACTTAATGCTAAGGACCAAAAGAATTATTGAGGAAAAAGAAATTCTAGGAGAAATGACAATTGTTTACACTCATAGGTCCTTTATAAAAGCTTAGATTTCACTCAAGGAATGAGAACAGAATTTTCAATGACTATCCATGACTTGAAAAGCTATTTTAATAGAAGATAAGGTTTTGTGACTTTCAGAGCCAGAAAGTTGAAGAACTCACCAACTGTAGCCAAGTAAATGCGAAATCTTGCTGGATTTAGAGAGCTGCCTCGATGCTGCTCTGATACGGTACTCGTAGTTGTTTGGCCCTGAAAAATTCTTCAAAGGATTTCTTCTAAACTTTTCACTGTACTAGTTAGAAAATGAATTCACGAAAATTTAGAAGCAATGATGAGCTCATTTGTATCAAAAAGCTTTTCCAAGCCACAACGCAGACACAGACTAACTAAAAAAATTCTTTTCAAGCGCCGTCGTCGAGCAGCGACACATTCAAAGAAAGGAAAGCTTTCTCCTTTTCCCCTACCATACCCATTTCTGTTTTGACGCAAAATTCAATTATGCGTATTATTGACGGCCAGGAAAAATATAAAAAAGAGACACGACGAGAATATAGAAAATCTTTGTAACGATCCAATTTTTAGATACTTTGACGGACCGATAAGTGATTCAGAATAAGATATTGGGAATAATAGTAGAGATTTGAGATGAATAGAGTTGTAGGGAAGACCCGAGTGAGGATATGACTAGTAGCTCGACGCTTAGAGCAAGGGCTGGAAACGACATTGCTGCTTGAGCAAAATGGTGGGCATGTAGGAATAACAGAATTAGATATCACTCTCAAACCGATTGGCTCGGTGTACATGTGAGAGCGCCTCTTTTTCTCTCTGAAACCGCAATATTTCTCAGCAATTTCCGATAGAAACCTAAAGATTTTTCAGCTGCTCTTCTTTATTATTCCAAGAAATGGGAAATGAGAGAAATGCATATTGAGTTTGCAGTTTCATTGATAGCAGAACTGCAACCAATAGATTATTGATAACTAGCTGCTACTGGAAAACAAAAGAAAGTTTTTTGGTGTATTTATAGTTTTGGAATTTTTCACGTATGTGTAGTAACTGCTTAACGATAACTTTCGCTATCAAGTTGAAAAAATACTGAATTGAAAAAAAAAACAGGCTGTAACAATTCATTCAAAAAAAAACACCGAGTTTGATACAGTTGATGTTTCATTCATTTTTTAAAAAAATTGAGCTATTGAATTCTCGGATTTGCAGATGCCGGTTATTTGTGTCAGTTTATTTTTTCAAAACTCGATTCAAATTATTAACTATAGTTTCACTAAAATCGACGTCTTAACTTGGTTTGAATTTCGAAAAAAAAGTACCAATATGCTGAAGAAAATGGTAGGAATTCTTGAAATTTGCATTTCTCCGTATTCAGAGACTTAATTTTGACAAAAACATTCGAAAATCTTGTTTCCTATCCAATTTTTTCTTCAAAAATAGTATTCTTTTCCAAACTTCTCTTCAAAAAAATCACAACTCAACTCTGGTTTTTTCTGAAAGTCGAAGCCTCAGCTTCTCAGGTAATAACACGTTTTGGGATAATTGTTGTGTACTTTTCCAGAAAATTCTAGAAACCACTTGAAGACCAAAAATGGAATGACTAAACGTCTAGACATTGTGAACTCCGGCAACTGGATTATACAACTGACTATAAAATTCTTTTTTTTTTCAGAAAAAAAGTTCTGATTCGTATAACGTTCTCAGAATGAATGGGACGTTTGAGAGCAAAAGTTTGAAAAAAAAACGCGCTTTGGAATTTGTGGTACTCTACCAGAGTATGATACTCAAAAATGCATGGAAAAAAGTTTGTTTCTGCTCAAGCGGAACTTTTGAGTACTGCGTTTAATGATGGTTGAGAATTAGGAAAAAAAATGAAAGAACTGGTGGCCAGCGTTTTTCGTAGAATGTCGGATAAAATCTTGAGGGAAAAGGACGAACATCGTTTGAATCAAAGGGCGGAAGATTTTTTTGTTCTCTATAAAAAGGCTTGCCTACGAGAAAGATGGTTTTCTTTGGAAATTTCTAGAGAGTAATAAAACGAGATGGAGAAAAATTTATTCACAGCAAATCCAACAAATCTTCTATTTCTGAAAAAAAAGAAAACCAACAAGATGAATTTGGCTAATGGAAGTTGAACAGCAAGGAAAACGAGGTGACACCGCGCTGAATGATGGAAGAAAATCGGTGAGGTGACTTTTTGGAAGAAGGGACAAAACGGAGGAAGAGACATGTTTGTGACCACTACTGACCGTCTTAGCATGGAAACAAATCAAGGTATTCACTGTTTCTCCCTCTCCTCCAACGCCAATGTGTGAGGATCGCGAATTTATGCACAGGTGTTTACAAGTGACTGTGAAGGATTGAATGGAAGATGGGGTACAGGAAACATAAAAACTGAACGAGACACGTATGATTTTTTTTGTGTTCCGCACCCATAAACCGCTCTAAACGCTACACTATTTGCACCGCCTATGACACTAAAAAGGAAAACCGACTTCTGTTTATACTATTAGACATTCTAGGGTCCTTTTATGTGACAAGAATACTAATAAAACGACAGAAGCTGATGAGTTGTGTTGATGGTCATAAAAAGTCCAAAAGCATTGCAAAAAAAAATAAATTGAGCAAAAATAATGAATTATCTTCCATTTCTTCTGACTAATCGAGGAATTATAGGGGAAGGGAGAAGGAAAAGAAGGAACAGTTGATGAATAAAAAAGTAAGCTCTTAGTAGTATCAATACTCTGGACGTCTTCTTTTTTTCTTCCCCACCATCATATACTACGCGTCTTCCTTATTTTTCTCATCTAGTTCGAGTTATAATGATGACCAAAAACCTTGTACGAGGCACATCTGGCAAATGACCTTGTTTCATAGAGTGTGAACGTAACTACGCGAGGATTAACCCCCAACAAACTAGATTTGACCTAAGATAATGGATTAACACCTAGCTAGGAAAACGTGCTCAGCCCTTAGTGTAAAGTCTTATATGTACAGTAATCTAGATGGTTTGCTTCAAAATTTTCTGAAAATTTCCCCCGTAACCCATTGAGAAAAGTTTCATAAAGTTGAAATGTATTATGTGTCACGACTTCCCCCACTTTCTAGGAATTTTTGAAATTGAGGTAAAAATTGCGTGTGCTCACGGAAAAATGTATAATATTTATCGCTTAACTCAACCAAAACAAGTGAAGCGTGTCATGTCATGGGCACTATGAAATATCAAGAATTCCTTCGAAAAAAAATTTCAACATATATGTAAAAAGGCAACAATTATTATATGCACACAAGCAATCACAAAAACGTGAGCAAGTCTTTGAGGGTTTTGTTTTGAGAAGCCAAGAAATAAGAAAGCAATCAAAGAAGTGAGTGTAATTATGATGGGGAAAAGGTATAAAAGCCTTATATTGTGTGTATGTGTTTCTTGACAGAGAAATATGACTGCCTCCGGTAATTGTTCAGAAGGATTGAACGATAATGTTAGTGCAACCGGAAACTGAAATAGTGCAGAACTTGTTCGTTTTTAGTCGAGGTAAAAATGTGGATTAATAACAGGAAGAAGGTTCTCGAAAAAAATGTAGAATGGATGACGCCTGGCATAATTCTGTCTGAATTTTTGAACAGTGAACTTTGCTCATCCTAAGTTCTTTTTTCAGAATTTGCCTTGTGAAACTTTGGAAACGTACCCTTTTTGAAAAGGAATATAGCGTTCTTGGGAAAATATCATCGCGAAAAAAGAATCTAATAGCAAAATGAAGGAAATATGAAAAGAATAGTGCGATAAAACCGCAAGACGTCCTTGATACAGTTTTTTTAGAAGGCGTTGAAACGTTCTATAGAGGAGCTATTAATTAGGAAAAACGGGTCAATCAAAAGATTTTGATAAGGGAAAAGACAAGATTAATTGCTTCAATTCCTGTTTTATTTTTCTTTGTAGGTTTTGGAAAGCACTTTTTTCAGGATCTGAAGTGGAGAGAGATACGGTAAGAAATGCAATGTTTCAAAAATAAAACTCAGAATGGAGAGAGATAGAGAGTGCGAAACTGTACGATGAGGATCAATATGAAGAGGTAGGTAGTATACTGCGTACAGTTCTCAGAAAAAAGGAGGATGGTAGGACCATAAATGGAGAGACGAAGTGACGTATAGTGCAAGCTGAGTGGGTTTTGCACACATTCACATTGCCTCCTTTCTCAGGCCAAGAGGTCATTCATGCACTGTTTGAGGAGGTACCAAAATGGACAGCCTATGCGCGTAAGTTATTAGAGCTTTCTTTTCCGTCCTAGCACATCTGGAGTGGGGTACCCAATGAATAGGATTGAGATAGATATATTGAAGAAGAGAAAGAGTTGAGACACTACTCGTTTACATATGGAAAAAGGAAAGAAAAAAGAAAGAGCAAGTGGTTGGAGTGGTGGCGGTGGTGGGGCTGTTGGTTCTGGTGACTCGTCTTTTCTTTTTCGTTTTTTTTTTTTGAAATTTCAGGAAAAACGAGGGAAAAGGGTCCAAGAGCTGAGAAAAGCAAGCAAAAGGTTTTGGCAGTTTCGGCATCTGGCATTCAGTCCTCTCTTTGTGGAAACAAAAATTTGAGACAACGGAGAAAAGATCCTCTTCCTAATATGTATGGGTCCTTTGGAGGATGAATGATTAATAAACGTGTGAAAGAGAAGATGCGCCGAGAGAAGAGTATTTGAAACAGAAGACAAAAAAGGGAATAGTAAATAAGCTTCACCCAGTTTTCCGTAGCATTTTCAAATTGAAAAAAAACATCCAAAAAAAGAATTTGAAAAGGTGATGAGATCAATAAAACGAATAGAACCTGTTTCTTATACTCTCTCTTCACTTAATTAGAAATCGTTTCTGTGGTAGCCTGTATTGCAAAACATTGGTATACACAAAATTTGATCGTCATTTGAAAACAAGTGTTGAATAAGAGGATTTGAGGTCTTATGTCTCCTCCTCATTCTCAACATCGGAGGTCAATCGCTACCAGGAGGCAAGATAGTTTGAATTAGGCGGTCCATTCGCGTTGTCCTACCCCGTCCTATTTTCTTAAGAGCAATGCGTCTCATGTATGTGTCAAAGACGACTGAAGAATACATATGGGCCTCCGGCCATATGTATAATATGTCTTTTCTAATGTGCCCCTCAGTTCCATTACACACAAAAACTAGAAATTTTCGAACTCCAGTTCGTAAGAAGAGCTTTCAGTATAATGACTGGGAGTAGTTAGAACATAATATTTAGAATAAAAAGCTATTGGATGTCTTATAGAGCATAGCAGATGTACTTTTTTCACTACAAAATTTCAGAAAATCAGAATTGCTACAAAGCGAGAAAAAAATCTTCGTTCAGTTTTGTTCATTTGAACATTGGAAATATTTTCTTTGTTCAAGTGAACTTCTATATTGTACTGAACTAAAAAAAGTTGTTCAACAAATATGAACCAGTTCAAAATTGAGATTTAAGAGTTTTTAAGAAATATTCAAAACTTTTGTTGTTTTATTCAATCGTGTGTTCCGAAAAACTCAAATAGGAAAAAATAGCCTGGAATACTTTTTTTCAAGCAAACGTGCTGTTGAAAAACAATGTGAATTTTTAAACGCCATACTGTTTTTCTTTTTCGTTGATAATAAGTCAACAATTCTGAATCATAACAGAATAAACAAAAAATTCTTCTTGAGAAATAAAAAAAGAATTGCCGAAAAATATGTTCAGAGAACACCATTTGAACTTGAAAATAATGCGGAAGCACTTCTGACTCGTATGTATGCAAGGTGTTTGTAGAACATTGATTCCAACTTTTGCTCTCAACAAAGAGTTTTTCATCTTGAACTTACATGGCCACTATAATTTTCAATTTGGAATAATGGCTTTGAAAACTTTTGTTAGCAGATCTTCGGAATTTTCTAGAGATCTCATCTTAGGAGCTAAAGTTTTTATAGATATCAACAAGGAATAACATAACATCACGGGATCATTTGCCCATGGAATAGTTCAATGCAAAACATACAGAAACTCGGTGTGGATTGAAATACAATATAGATCAAGTTTGTAAAATCTTGAATGAGTAGTCAGCGGTAAAGAACTGAGAAGAGGCGGGGAGAAGGAGAAGTAAAGCAGAAATCTGGTCAAAATGACTAGATCATAGCATAGCGGCAAACGAGGAAAGAGGACGAAGAAAAAAGTCAAAAACGAAGTTAGACAATCGTTTCCTTTGTCGGCAAAGAGTTGCGAGGCGTCCTAAAACAAAAGTTCGTTGTGTCTATTTAAACTTTTTTGCTCCAAAGCTTACATGTTCTTTTTTATTAAAATCTTTGAGTACAGAGGGTGAGTTTGAATGTAGTTCGGGTGGTAAGATTCTTCAAATATTGCAGAGTCTCTAGATCTGAAAATGTTTTGTTAGAAATCAAACGAATTGAATTATAGGGTACCTTGTCATAGCATCGTTTTCATCAAACGTAAAATGGAGATATTGAATTCTGGTGTTATAGTATTGATGGGCTGGATCTTAAAACAAGTATATGTTTTTCTTGAGCTCTGAAACTTTGCAGTGGAGGTGCCATGTTAGTCAGGACACCTGACGAATCCGTAAGAAAATAAGTTTTGATAAAAGTTCTGATAGTTCTAGAATCCCCTTAACACCAACAAAACATAAAGCACGATGGACAAGCACAGAACACGAAAACATAATTACCACAATGGACGTATAGGACATCTGAGAACGGCGGAGCTGCTACTATGAGTAATAGTAGTGATGCTTCTCATCATCTATAAATCAGTTTTAAAAACTTAGTTTCTCTCAACTTTCTTGCCCTGAACTCAACAATACAGCAAACTGAATAACGAACCTAGACAAGAAGCTTTGTTAGAAGAGCGATGGTCGTAAGGCCAAGCTGGAGAACCGAGAGCCGAATCGAGAGACTGGTTGGCAACACCGCTGACAGCACGTACTAGCCTATCTTGTCCAATAACATACCCGTTTCCATTTGCCTCATCGAGCACTTTGTGGATGTACACTAAAAAGGTTCAAGATCTGATTTGCTCATGTTATTGTTGTTGGATGGAATACGTTGGGAGGTTTCCGGTGTGATGATGTGATCTTTTAGCAAGAGATTGTTGTCGTTGCAATACAATGGACTTGTTTGAGGTACTGGTGGTACTAAGAAACTAGACTCATAGTCATCGCAAATTGTGTGTTGTTGCTAAAAAATGAATCGGTTTGAATTCTGGAATTGAAGATGACCTCAAAAATAACCTCGGAAGGAAGGTTGACAGGTGCAGATAGAGGACGGTGTCTCCGTTTTCTATGGAAAGAATCAATAGGAGAAACGGGTCCAGACGCTGTAGAACGTTCTGAGAAGAACTGATCCTGAAAGCCCTACGTTAACAAAAATAAATCCTCATTCGAAAAATGTTACGTTGAATTCCTGTGATCCATCAATCGGATCAGTTGTTACTGTTAACATCCAATCTAAGTAATCGACGATAGTTTTGAATGACGGTCGTTCTTCCATTTTCTCTTTCCAACATCCACACATTATGTGGTAGACTTCTTGGGGACAGAGATGTGGGGGCTCCATTCTGCAAATAAACGTGTAAAACAGCTGTTTTACAAATATTTTTTGTCCAATTCACCTGTATCCCTCTTTCAGATTTGCGTAGAGTTCAGGCATTGCAATTGTTGGGTAGGGGGTTCCACCAAGGGTCATAATTTCCCAAAGAAGGACTCCATACGACCAGCTGGAATAATTATTGTGTAGAAGATACAGTACAAAGAAAACCTACACATCACTTTCAATTGTATAAACATGCGAATCCAAGGCTTCCAAAGCCATCCATTTAATTGGTAGTCTACCATTGCCACGTTTCCTGAATACTTCATACTAATTTTGGCGTTGTATAATAAGTCTTACCTGTAGTAGTCATTACAATGAACATCTCTTGAAAGACCAAAGTCAGATATTTTTAGGATATGCCCATCACCGACAAGAACATTTCTTGCAGCCAAATCCCGATGTATAATCTTCTTGTTTGCCAAGAAGTTCATTCCTTGAGCCACTTGCCATGCGAACTGCACAAGATGACGTTGTGTGAGATTTGGGATGAGCTCCTAGGCAAATAACATTGAGAAATAGTTTGATAGAATTTTATGAAGGGGTTGATGATATATGAAGGTTTGAATCAAGTGTTCAAAAATTATCAGGAACAAAATTCGTAACATCAAACATTAAGTTGCAGCTGTTAGCTGTCGAAATTTGATGTCCAAAAAATAGAATATGTGGTAAGCAGCTGCATATGCAGGAAAAAAATTTGTTCGTTTTTGTACTCGATAAATACTCCCAAATCTAGTGGGAGAAAATACGTTTGTGTGCTTCATTGGTATAAACGCACGTTTGCTAGTACTGCCTACCCAGATAACGTTTTTTCAGGTTGTGAATTTGGAGAAAAGATATAGTGATCATTTCGTCATTAGAATTCTTTTGTAGAACACAATATGAAAATCTTATGCCGCCATTACGGTTCAATTATTTCAAAACTTTATAAAGCTTGACGTTCTTGTTTCAAACTTCTTTGCTACTTACGATATCTTGTTTCTCGGTGGCTTTTCTTGGTTCCAAATAATCAGTTAATTCCTGACTTGATTTCTTGGCTTTTTCTTCTTTCGGCCTATGAGCTCTCAGAAAATCACGAAGATTCCCATGCTTACATAACTCAACAACCACATACAAAGGACCAGCCCCTGTACAACATCCCAAAAGGCGAAGAACGTTTGCATGTTCCCCGATAACTTTGAACGTTTCCATTTCACTGACCAAGTCAATCAGCTCTTTTTCGTGCGCTGACATTTTCAGTTTTTTGACGGCAACAGCAACTTCCTGAATCAATTTTATGTATTATTAAGTTATTGAAAACTGTTTTTTTGTTCGTTACATCGGTTTCTGACTTATTCCATGTGGCCTTCCAAACCTCACCGAACGCTCCCTCGCCAAGCATGTGAACCAAATTTAATCTAAATTTTTTGATTGGATTAGTGTTTTCTATGATTTACCAACTTTGATCTTTCGATTTCCCATTTTGGATCAGAATCGACTTCATATTCAGAAAGTACTGTGTTTTCTGAATTCAATCGTTTTCTTGCTTTTTTTGCTGCTTCTTTTTTTGTTATTGGTGTTTCGATAATTTGAATTTGGTAGGGAGAAGGTCCTTCTTCCGATTCATCCTCATCTCCATTCAACGGCCGTTTACTAACTACAACTCTTTTTTTTCTTGCCACCAATCCAACAGTATCATCCAAAAATCCTTTCTTATGAAGAGTTTGCTTACAAACAAGGAAAGAAATTCCAAACAATGTCAATCCAACTAGCAGTAATACCATTGTAGCTGTGAATATGTAATCGGTAGTTGTCCATCTATTAGGTTTGGGTTCATCTCCTGTTAACAAATGGATCGCTCTGAATTCGTTCACAGTCAGTGTTGCATTTGCCATAACCTGAAATTGGACTTATTGGAAGAATAATTTCATTTAAAGTTTTACCATTCCCAGCGAGTTTCCACTCAAACACGCATATATTCCTTGATCGTCTACTGACACGTTGAAAATAGTGAGTGTAGATTCATCTCCAACATGATGAACATGAGCTTTCTGTAAAATGTTTCCTTGTGAAAAAAATAGAAAAGTGATAGTAACAAACGTCGAAGTGATCCATTTCGGTGTAATTGAACATGTATTCTTTTGCAGAGTCGTTGTAGTAGCTATACGATCCATTGATTCTATTGACACGGACCCACATAATATGTGGGAGTAGGTCGGAAACAACTTTGCAGTTAAATGTAGCTGTATCATTTATGTTGACCTAAAACTTGAAATCTACAGTACCGTGCAAAAATATACGAACACCACGTGAAAATTCAAGCCATTTTGGCTTGAGATTTTGAGTGACGTGACTTTCAGAGAGCATAAGTTCAGAGCCAATAGAGATAGAAAAAAGTTGTCAACTAAAAAAAGCTGGCAAAATTGACCTGCTACATTTCATTAGTTGACCATTTTTTGATACCTCTTATGGCACTCGAGTTATGCACCAAAATATAAAAACTTGGGCCGAAGTGTTGAGGCTTAATTATTCTGCTTGCCACATTGGGTACTCTTGCTAAGATTGCTTGTATTTTTGGAGCCGTCAAAGATTGAAAAAAGTGATCAACTACAAACTTTTTCAGCACATCATTTGCAACATTTTCTCTGTTTACGACTTTTTTGCAGCTCTTAAGCTGCCTGAGATACAGATGATCAAAGACAAAACTTCCATAAAAATTGAGGTTTTTCTTCAGAATTTCAATTTTTCCAGGTTTCTATTTGCTACGGTCGTGACCTTTTTGTATTTTTTTTCTTATCCACGCAGTTGAAAACGCCACATCACTTCAAACATGGCGAGCTAAGCGAAAGGCGCTGTTTACAGTTATTATTTCTGTTTTCAATTTTCAATTTTTTTTACTTTTTCGAGTTTGTTTTTCTTAGTTGAAAAGTTTTAGAATGGGAAGGCCAAAAGGATCAAAAGAACTTCCAGCAACGATCGTTAAAGCAATAATTCGAGGCAGTGAGATGGGGTTTAGTATGAGACAGCTTGCAGCTCAATTCCAAACGAGCCCATCGACTGTTTGGGCTGCTATCAACTCTCGCAAAGAAGGAAAAAGCCCAGGAAGACCGAGAATAACTTCGTCGACTGAAGATCGCGTGATTGTGCGTATCAGTAAAAAGAATCCCAGACTTTCTAGTGTTGATATCAACACCGATTTGACAAGTCACCATGGTATGCAAGTAAGTTTACTCAATTCCTAATATTTGAAAAATGTGTTTTTTGTACATTCAGGTCTCCGTGGACACAATAAAACGACGTCTAAGAAGTGCGGGGCTATTTGGTCGTCGGCCAGTGAAAAAGCCTATGATCTCAGAGAAGAATCGAAAACATCGACTTCAGTGGGCGAAAGATCACTTACACTGGACGGTACAACAATGGAGCCAAGTACTTTGGAGTGACGAGTCGAAATATCTGCTGATGGGTACTGATGGCATTCGTCATGTTCGACGCCCTGTGGGCAAGAGATTTGACCCCAAATATCAGGTTCCCACCGTCAAACATGGTGGTGGAAGCCTGATGGTTTGGGGTTGTTTCAATGCTGAGGGTGTGGGCCCCTTGTACCGTGTTCAAGGAATTATGAAGAAGGAGATGTATCGTGATATTTTGGAAAACCAAATGCTACCCTTCGGTCAATCACAAAACACTGGATGGATTTACCAGCAAGACAATGATCCGAAACACACGGCAAAGATCATTGGCGATTGGTTCACCACCAACGGAGTGACAGTTTTGGATTGGCCAAGTCAATCACCAGACTTGAACCCAATCGAGCATCTCTGGGAAGAATTGGGACGAAGTGTCAGAGGGAAGTTGGCGAAAAATTGCGATGAGAAGTTTGAATTGCTGGAGAAGGCGTGGAAAAAAATTCCAGTGTCAGTTCTAAAGAATCTGGTAGATTCAATGCCCAGAAGATGTAGGGCAGTCATCGACGCTCGTGGAATGGCGACCAAATACTAAACTGTTTCAATGTTAATATTAAAATAATAAATAATTGATTGAAAAACTGGGAAAAAGAGGAAACCTGGAAAAAATTGAAATTCTGAAGAAAAACCTCAATTTTTATGGAAGTTTTGTCTTTGATCATCTGTATCTCAGGCAGCTTAAGAGCTGCAAAAAAGTCGTAAACAGAGAAAATGTTGCAAATGATGTGCTGAAAAAGTTTGTAGTTGATCACTTTTTTCAATCTTTGACGGCTCCAAAAATACAAGCAATCTTAGCAAGAGTACCCAATGTGGCAAGCAGAATAATTAAGCCTCAACACTTCGGCCCAAGTTTTTATATTTTGGTGCATAACTCGAGTGCCATAAGAGGTATCAAAAAATGGTCAACTAATGAAATGTAGCAGGTCAATTTTGCCAGCTTTTTTTAGTTGACAACTTTTTTCTATCTCTATTGGCTCTGAACTTATGCTCTCTGAAAGTTACGTCACTCAAAATCTCAAGCCAAAATGGCTTGAATTTTCACGTGGTGTTCGTATATTTTTGCACGGTACTGTATGAGCCTGCTTTAATTCAACTTATGATGGTTTTTTTCGAGATTCTTCTACTAAATTATCCAATAATTACCCAATGCCCGTTTTATCTAAAGTGAAGTTGTACCATTTTTCATTCTCAAAAATGTTGTCTCGGAAATTACCGGAAAAATCAGAAAACGTTTTGATAGTTGAAACTAGTAAAACGAATTTTCTACACAAATACTTTTTTTACTTACTGATTGATTGGCTAGAATATTCGGCACAATAATTGGTGGCCGTCTCATTCTGTTCACAATAATAACATGGAAAAACTTCATTGCATCTCCCACTCCGTTACGTGCTTCACAATGATAATCACCAGAGTCAAGTACAAGAGCGTCCTCTATCTCTAATGACCATCTCTTGAACTTGTACTCGTAACCTCCGGCACGCGGAGTACCTCTGTGAATTTGTATTCCGTTTTTGAACCAGAAAATCTAAATTTCAACTTTATAACTATGTCATTCTAATTTTTGTCGCACCTCTGGATCCGGATATCCTTTTGCTCGACAATTGAGTTTTAAAGTACGGCCTGTTGGAAGAGCATGAGTCTCATTAAAAAACACAATGTTTTCGGGAGCATTAAAAGATGGTGGCTCTTCAACAGTGATATTCAACTCTGTTAATCCTGCGTCGGGAGATACAGACTTTGGGTAGTCGTCTTCATCCTCATCTTCGTCATCATCAACGCTACCAAAATGGACTTCTAAAAACGGATTTTATTTTCTGATTATCATCAACCGTACTAAAAAAATGAAGCGTTTTCTAAAACTCACTACCCATCGACATTCTGAGCTGTCTCAATCTGAGAATTTGTCTAACTCGAGCGATTTTTTGCAGATTATTCAATTTTTCCCAGCCTTTCAATTGACTTTTAATTTTCCGCATTTCCGAAGGTGGCAAAAGTTTGGGTAACAAATGAGACACATCGAACACTCGGTGCTCAGTGAGCCAATCAAACAGTTTCAATGGATCTGAAAACACTTACTTCGATGGTCAGTTGATTCAGACGATTCATGCAACGGTACAATAATATCATCTTTCTTCAAAACAACACGCTTCACATTAGGGTCATTGTCATGTTTTCCGGGAAAATCAAAATCCGAAACAGGAGTTGAGTCAAATCCGTTACAACTGTCCCCCAAGCATGGCAACAATGAAAACGGTTTCCGTGTTCTATCAATCATCCTGGCAGCATATTTAGCGCAATTCTCAGCAGTAGCCGCTCGATAGTCTACATCCGGTCGTTTAGCTTCTTTATTGTATCTCCATAAGCAAACGCACTCCATTGGGATACGAGAACGATGAATTGAAGGAATCAAAAAATAATCACAAAAATCTGTAAGAAAAGCACACCATGCAGGGGAAAATCAGGCAAAAAAGGCAAAAAAAGATCACAAAGTTTGAAATCTTACCGATAACCTCAATTGTGAAATTCCTTGTTATTTGACCAAAAGTGTTGTGCACTCGACACGCCCACAACCCCTGAAAAACGGAACTAAGATGAACTTTTTTGGTTTTGCCCTAAATGGGGTTCGGAAATTGAATATAGTTTCTGAAAACTGATCCAACAAGTTTCTACGTGAACACTAAAGAAGCGAAAAACGCCCAGTAGGATCATAAAATAATGTAGAAATTGAACAAAACGCTCTATTTTAATTTAGGCCTCGAAGTCTTGAAGCGAAAGTTTTTTAATAGAATAGTCAATCTAAAGGAAACTTCTTGCAAAGATTCAAAGATTAGAGCGAGGCAGTTTCATAGGTACACCAAATGATAAGAGAAAAAATGCGGTTTCATTAGATATGAACGAGCTTATCTCAAAGCCCATTCCGAACCATCAGTTACTCTAAAAAATTCAACTAACTTGGTCAGAAACATCGATACGTTTCAAATTGAGCACCAATTTCACATCATCTTTTCGAATTCGATCACCATCAACATCTTCATCCTTGAGTAGTTTTTCATTTCGATACCATTCAACAGTTACGGGTATTTTGGATGCAGCAGTTTGACAATCCAATCTTATCTGAATAACTTTTTTCTTGAGTTTATCAAAAATGATTGATCACCTCATCGCCGAGAAACGCTTCATATCTTTCGTTTGTTACATGTTTGAACCTGGGGATGTTCTCTGTAAAATTGTAGTTGATACTTCAATAATAAACTTTAGACTTACCTCGGAAATTATTCAGCCTTGTCAATGCGCTGTGTACTGACGTCAGTTGGTATATCAGCACAAATAAAAAAAGAAAACACCAATTCATGGCGTATCAGCCAAGCATTCGAAACTCTAAACACTATTTCGTGAGAGTTGTTTAGAAAAGACGAGTAGTTCAGAAAAGTCGAAGAAACACGTAAGGTATAGGTAAACCGGGTAGGAACAAAGATTTATCTATTCAGTTCTAATGGGTGCCTGCGCGACTTGAGTTGTAAATTACCGGCTCCACACCCTCAACCATATGTAACAAATTGTTACCCGCGCGGCAAGAGATGAGTTCAAAATCAAAAGTTCCGACCATAAGCAATATGGAGGACAATGAGAGGAAAGGCCAATCATAATTAGAGCCGTTGAAATTGGCGCATATGTTGCTCATAGAAAAAAACCGAGCGGGCGACCAATAAAAAAGTAAAAAATGAACGAGTCTCAAATTGAGACGACGAAAGACGTCCAGATGTTGAAAGGATGGGTTGGACTTTGAGGGTTAGGTGAAGGACAAAGAGCTCTATTTGATATTGAGGAAAAACTTTGAATAAGAACTCACATCTGTTCATTTTTTACCGGATGGAAAGCACATGTTACATCTGACTTGTTACAAAAATGTATTAATGTTTCCGGAGAATCGTTTTGAAATGAAATAGAATGAGATTGCTTACGGTAATGGTCAATTTTATGAGTTTTTTATTTACGATGGGCAGACAAAAAGTGAAATGTCCAGTTATTCTATGAAGAAGAAGGGATTCTATTTGGTTATTCTAATAGAATTGTTTTCAGAAGAAAGCTTGTTGCCACCTAAAAAATGCAACACTAGAGAAAAATGCGTGAAAACAGGGTGTGATCAGTTTCTCACTTCCGAAAAGATGCTTATCGCCACCTGCGATTCGTGGCAATCACTGTCAGGGTAATTAATCCAAAATGTCACATCATTTACTCAATCCAACCAGGTAGGTGAATGGGATTCCTTATTTTTTATTTCACTGCTAAACCAGTTTGTTTCCCCCTTTTCGAGAATTCCATTAGAAAAGATAAGAGAAAGAGAGAAGGGGGCATCACAATCATTAAGATGGTAACCGACAGGGGGCATCTTTTTTTCTTGTTGCGGCCCCTTTGGTGAAGATTCAGTATGTGTCTATGGTCAAATCAATACAGAAAAAAGGCAATCAGAAAGTGAGAGAAAATCAACGGAATTAGAAAAGAAAGGAAGAGAGAAAGGAAATGATAGGAATAGAGAGATGCGCTAAAAGGAAAGAGTGATTGGACAACAGTCTCTCACGCATAAGATAGTCAGTGGCCATACAAAAATGATAGAGGACGAGATAATCGTAGGCGACATGTTTGGAATCAAAGTTAATTTAATTTCGCTCGAAATCGGAATTTTTCTCGTTATTTACGCGCACTCTCAATACCGTTAGTTATTACATGTGTCTGACTCATTGAATCTCAAAGAAAGTGAAAAAAAGGTGCAGGTGACCACTAGCCATATGATCAATTGCAAAGAATTTGATATATGAAAGAATAGAATGGCCGAATCAGAATAAAAGTAGGTTCACTGAGTACCGCGACACAAAACTCTCGTTCTGCGGCGTATCATATATCACGCGCGGGATCTGTGGAACGGCACCCCCTATCGTCACATCGTGAAGGTGGAACACAAAGTTAACAGTGTGTATCGCCGATGTTCTTCTTTGTTTATTAAAGCAGTCAACTATCGAATCACAGAAAGCAGAAATAAAATTAGGCCTAAAAATTGAGGAATAAACATGAATTTGTTAATTGAGACAGTCTAACCAAAGCCGTCCAGTTTCTCGTATACGGCCGACCATGTCGATTTCAAAAAACAAAACACCTAAAAAGGAGAATCCATGTTTCCGGTGTTTTAAATAGAGAGTTCTCACCTTGTCCAATAAGGTCTAGGTGTTTCGTAAATCCATGATGAAATTTACATCCTCTTCGTATGGCAACATGAATAAGCCATCTCCCGTGTCCACAGCCAATCTACATTGAGTTCAATTCAGTTATGAAACAATGTGGATTCCTACATCATTAAGTTTAGAACGCTAGTTTTCATTTTGTAATTGGTTTTGATATCTTATTATTTCATTTTAGAATTTTTTAAAACTATTTGATATCATTCAACAGTTTTCATATTTTTCTCAGGATTTCAAATTCAAAACTCACATTTGTAGGCGTAAAGCTTGTATAATCGAAAAAATTTGGGTAAATATATCCACTACACTCTCCATTTGGCGCTTGCACTTTTATCACAATATCCGATTTTGTCTGTGTTTTGAACGCAAATTCTACTTGAGATGCTTGTAGTGGGCAGAAAAGTTGTTCTTTTGCATGATGATCAACTCCAAATGATTGATGGTACCTGAAAACTTGAGTGTTATATTCTTGAGTTCTATTTTGAGAGTATTTACCTTCTTTTCTTCTCGAAACTAGACATTCTTGACTTTTTAGCTGCTCTATCTTTAGGTCTTTCTTCTTTAGGAAATAATCTGAAATAACTACAAAAATTGAGAATAAAGCATAATTTTGAAGCTTCTTACTTGGTCAGACAACAATGAGGTAGAGGTACTACTGGAGTCATCCTTGTGAATATTTTGTCATCAGATGGACCCTTTATGACTTCATATTTTTTTGTTGAATATCTGCTCTGAAATGAAAAAATCCTGATTTATTTTCTGACTGGACACTAACAAGTGTACAACTGTCATGAAAACTTCCTTCAACAAACTCTTCCAGAATTATTGGGGGCAATTCGATTTCTGGTGGCGCCGTCCCAATCCCAAAAATTTTTCTGGTCCTCCTGATGCTGCTCTATACAAAATATTCTTTTCTTTTTTTTTGAATTTGAAAACTTACATTAACAGCTCGTCTTAAACTACCCGTTCTAGTTGATCTTCTGATTGGTGTTGATGTTGATGAAGGTTCTTCACTATTTAGCAAAAACTCTGATTCGGAAGCTGGATTTATAATACTCTAAATTTTTCATGATCGATTCTCATATTCAGATCAGTACACTCACTCCCAAAATCTTCCGAAAACTAGACATTTTACTTGTCCTTCTTAAAAACGGTGATGGTTCTGGAATGACCAAGGTTTCAACTGTTGACCCCATTGTTCAAGTGATTATATCCTTAAAAAAGAAACATTACTGTAGATAATTGCGAGGGGACAAAGTCCGAAAAAGGAATGTAGAATTAGCGGAAACGGGAAAAAAAGAAGAAAAGGAATAGGATGATTATTGAATCTGGGCAGAGTCAAAGCAAACTAATAGGCAATGGAAAAAAGATCAATCATACCTCCACACGGTATCTTTTCTGATCTTTCAATTGATAATTCAAGTTGTCGGAAAAGAAAACAAAAGTAATGATAGCAAGTAACGTGTGTCAATAAATCACGAGTTTTCGTTATGGTGGTGATTCAAGGGGTATAAGTTTTGATAAAATAAAGGGAAATGAGTTTTGTCAAAATTAATCTGTTGAAAACTGGGTTGAAGGTTCAGAATAGGATGAAAAATCATTATTTCTTCGAAGCGAAGAAAAAGAGAAGAACAAATAACGACCAATGGCTGACTTGCAACAATTCACTGTGATCCTTTCATATCAATTTGCTGTCCGATTTCAGTTTTCTACGTTTGACGTCCAGTAATGGGGGATGGAACCCAAAAATGATTATCAAAGTGGAAAATGGGTGGATCCTATCCATTTCTTAGTTTTTTTTTCGAAAATCCAGTATGTATTACGATAACTGCTTAACAAATAGGGAGAAAAGAGGAAAATTTTCGAAGAATCAATATGTCTCGATGAGTACGTTAGACAAAAATCATTGTATTATATGGGGGTAGATCAATATGATTTATGAGTGGGTATCCGTCAGTCAGTCAGACAATGTGGACGATAAAGAAAAAAAAAGACTGATACTGGTGGTCAAACCCATAAAACAAATAACTAGGATAATTTTGAGACCTTTTTTTGCCCACGCCTAAATTGAATTCAGAAAGAGTAATTATGGAGAGTAGTAGAGTGTTTCACTAAAATCATTCAAGCACTTCTCGTAGATTTTCTCATTCATTTTTGTTCAAAATGTACTAAATTACAGGAGAGAATTTTAGATTTTTAGTCACTTCGAAGTTACGGCGTTTTATTTATTTTTCGAACTCCTGGTCACAGAAGATTTTTATTGAATTCCATCTCAAAATAGCTTTGAAAGCGATCAGAATCTAACAAGAATAACTTATTTCTAGCTGTCCTTTTCTGTCTATACAGTGATTTTTATACAATCTGACGGATGGCTAATTAACCAACGCGCTTTTGATCTTTGTTATTTCAAAGATTGTTTACATCGTTGACTTTCAAAAATTCAGAACCCTGATTTGTAATTCTGCAAACTTCTTTCAATATTCCACCCTCCGTCGTCATCTTGTTCAACTTTGAAGGGACGAAGTGTTAGAAAAAGTGTGTTTTTGTCAGTCTTCCATTGTTCTACTGTCTTTTTTGTCGCTGAGCATCTTCTCTTCTCTCATTTTTCCCAGAGAAAAAAGGAGACGACACCAGAGGACTGACTGACTCTTTTTCAATGAAAAGAATCGGGTAAGAGGCGTTGTGGAGACATTTTGTTGGAATTTGTCAACTTTTCGAGAAGACCAATACTCCCTATGGAATAATATTCGGCACCATTTAATATTCTTTATTTAGAGACGCCGCCGCGCTAGGCACCCATTTTCGAGATCTCCACTTCTTGTTGTTTTGTGTTTTTTCTAACTTTTTCTTGTCTTGAAACAGAAGCAGAAACCGAAACAGAGACAAAAATGACAAGTTTTGAAACAAAAATTGAGAAGTCCCCATTCATAGTTAACTAGAGAATGTATAGTCATGAAATTATGTACAAGAGCAATTGTTGTGTTCTAGGCTCACCCGGAAATCGTCTATCTAGAATCTCATTTACCCATGTGCCTCTTGGATCTAGATGCCTTTATAGAGGTTATCTCCTTTTCCTATTCTTGTTATTTGCCAGAATTTTCTTTTCTCTTTTTCTCAGATGCCAATTCGTTCTTTTTGTTGATGGAGCTTGGCCCTCCGAAATATATCTCATATCCCACATCTGGTCCCCCTCTTCTTTTTTCCCTATTAATATTTAGAAAATGCCAGAAAACGTGCATTGTTAGAAATTTCAGATCTTGGCTCTCAAAAATGCTCTACGACTTTGACGATCACAACTTATTTATAACTCCGAAGGTAACTAGAGGAATACGATATTCCACATTCGAAATTAACGTTATTTTAAGATTGCCTATTTTCCTGCTGCTATGGGAGGTGCATCAAGACACATGATGGTCAACGGAAGTAGTCACAGGTATGTCAGTCGACTCCTCATCAAATATAGTATTTCAAAAACTTAAAAGGGCACTCTTACTTTTAGAATTGCTGTCAAGATCAAGTGTAGCGATAACGAATTGTTCCGCGTGTCACCAGTCTACACTCTTCTCGAACCGGGAAATGCGCAACGATTACAGGTTAGTTATGATTTATGGATGGTCAAGTCAATTATTTAAACACCGATTCTTGTCCAAATCACTGACAAAACTAGTTCAATTTCGATAATTACTCGTTTGGAATGTTGGGAGTGGCATGAAAAATGAACCGGGAAAATTGTGAACACAGCGAAAGTAAAAAGAAACAAATGGTAATAGCTTTTCCGGGACGGTTGGAATTCATACAACAAAAGCGAACAAAGTGTTCGGAGAATTGCGATGACGTTATCATTTTTTGAACTTCGAACAAAACCAATAAAAATGAGTCAAGCTATAGAAAACCAATGCAACATTTTTTACAGATTGTCCGTGATCCGGGGCCCGCGAAGACTGATAAGATAGTGGTGATTTATAAGACAACCTGTGCAAGCAGCGCAAGAGATGCGTTCGAGTGTGACTTGGGTAAGAGAAACGGAGAATTAAGAGATAGAACTGTGTTTTGAAACAATATCATAGTTCAACATCTATGATAGTTCAAAAGAGTAATGGAAAAGTAAGAAGAAAGTGGAGGAGAAGATGCAAATATACATGAAAACCGTGGGAGTTTATGAAATATTTGGCGAAACAGCCGATTTTTCTTTTGAATATAACATTCACATTGACGTGTTCAATAATACCTGAACAGTTTGCTGAGAAACAAAAAAAAGTGAATTTCGATGTTCTTACTGAATGGAAAATATGGGTGTTTTTATTCCAAAACCTAGCGTATTCTGAAACTCAGAAATTGGGATAGTGTTGATCAGTTTTCATTTCATAGTTTTCCGAAATTATACTGCCTGATCCCACATTTGACAGCTTTTTGGGTCTTCCGCATCATAAAAAAAAACATAAAATACACTTTGAACACGTTTCCAAACAGCAGATTTGAAAACCCAATGAAACAAAAAAAAAGAAAATTCAATACTTCACAATAATTTGATACCAACAATTACAGGCGCCGAAAGAAAAGTGATAGCACTGATAGCAAAAGAAGACGTAACGATGTCAATTGCCCCGACTACCAATTTGAAATCCATTTTACGCCAAAGCGTTCAAAAAAGTTGACGTTTGATCTATTACCCCTCAACCTTTTGCCGTATTGAAATAAACTTCTGCAAATCTGTTTTTGTATTTTATTGTAAAAGGGAAAGTTCAGATCCCTTTCCGGTTAATTTAACCATTTTTTGACGCAGGACTCCATTTCGTAACTATAACATTTCCTTTTTCTCATTGGCGATACAAAATTCAATGTTGATTTCTCGATCTACATTGTCTTGTTGGCCTAAAACGAAATCTCAAAAGTGACCATGAAAAAGTTGATAATGAAGCAAGGCTAGTGGGAAGGGTCGCTTTGTCTTGTTGTAATCTCATCTTGGTTTTTCGTTTTCCCATTTTCATTCGACATTTCATTTCTGATATTATGTCATTCAGAGAGAAAAGTCATTTCTCTTTTGATTTTTTCTTTTTACCTTTCTATTTTGAAACATTGTCTAGGTTGATTACTCACACCGGATATTTTTCAGTTACGAAACAATTCGGAAACTATCTATATAAGCCTACGTAAATCTTTTGATTCATCAAACACACCTACTTTCTTTCAGAATGAAGTACATTATCTTGACATTCCTCCCTCTTCTTTGTTTGGCTATTCCACTTCCTGATATCCTTCCAAAGCTTCCACAACTTCGTAAAGTACAATCCACTGCCGTCAAGGGAAAGTTGTTGTGTGATGGAAAAGGATACGAAAAGGCTCGTCTGAAGCTCTATGAAGTTGATCCAAGTAAGTTAATTTGATATTTTTCGATCAGAAAATTCGTTCTCAATTATACTGTTTCATCAACAAATGAGAGTTTTTTAGTCAAGGACACATTGATGGCTGAGGGATTGACCAATAAAAACGGAGAATTCGCACTTTCTGGAAATGACACTGAATGGACCAAGATTGATCCAAAACTCAACATCTACCATAACTGTCATGATGAAGCTATTGTAAGTGATTTCATTGAACTGAATGAACAAAATTCATCAACAATAGATGAATATTGTCATAACAGGAGGATAAGCTTTCTATTGATCTCTCTATTGAATTCTCAAATATTGTTCCTATTTTATGAGTTCATACTTTCAGGAATGCTGGAGAAAAGTTGAAATCGTGATCCCAGATGATTTCATCACCGAGGGAGCTAACCCAGCCAAGACCTTCGACATTGGAATTCTTAACATCAACGCTGTTCTTCCAGGAGAATCCCGTGACTGCCTTAACTAGATCAGTATTCTTTGTTGCTTAATTACCTCATTGAAAAATTCCTGAAATATTTTGTTTTATTCATTTCGTTTCTTTTCTGTCATTGGTCAATAAATTGGATTGATTCTTAAGAGTGGTGGGAGTAATTGATAAACACCCGTTAGAAATATGTCAGATAAGCAACTACGTCTTATCATTGAGCTAATGACGAGTGTCTCGTATGGTGGCAGTGACTCGCAATTGCAGAGTCTTGATCAAGCTCCCGGCTGTGAGTTTTGCCTTATTTTTTGGTTCGATAGTGACTATATTCGGTAATATGTCTGTTCGAACTTATGAAAATTAGTTCGACGATTTATCGATTCTTTTCAACTTCTTCAAACTAACTATACTGTAGTTGAAATTGAACTCGAAAATACTTGAATCTGAAAAACTTCCCATTAACGTTTTTCATTTATAATTCAGAAAAGTTTAGAAACTGAAAATGTTAATTTATTCATTATTTATTCAGATAGCGATGAAGTCAGTGCATTTGCCGACGTTGAAGACAATGAAGACGAATTCATAGATCTCGATGAAGAAACTTACGAGTATTTAACCAATCATTATTTTCGTGCGGGTCATGACGGGTGTGATGAATATACAAACTTAACAACTTTCCATGGAATGGTAAGTCACAGAAACTCTCAGTTTTCCTGGACACAATTTTCATTCCTTTAGATACGCGTATTCAATTCTCGCAATTGTCCGTCATTAATTTTTTGGTGTCTTGTCGTCACAACTTGCTTGGTTTTCTACATGATGGTGGTGAGTTGAATCCGATTTATGACTTTTTTAAGGCGCTTATCATATGACAGCTAATAATAACTGAAAATATAAGAGGCGCCAGAGAGGGTTATTGATTTTTTAATGAGAGAAATATGAAAACCCTTTTGATTGCAGTGCGGTACAATGATCAAGTCTTACTCGGCACAACCAAGTTTTATGAGAATCAACGAGACGAAAAATCATCGATTTGATAGTGACATTGAACTTTGCTCTGAAGAAAAGTTCGTGAAATTTCTCAAAAAAGAAAAGTGAAAAGAAATTATTATTTCAGGTTTCAATGTAACGAAATTTTGAAAGAAAAAGAGCGAATGACGTGTAAGGAAGTAAACGCGCATTGTTTGTCTATACGATTCTCAACAAAAACGAAAATTCGATTGAAAAAGAAAGGTAAAATTGGTCAACTTGAGCGAAACGTACTGAAATTATTCTCCCATCTCATTTTCAGGGTTGTATTTCAAACATGGAACGGAAGAAGACGTCTACTACTTGACGTCAAGACCACACACGCATCATATGATCCGGTTGAAAGTTTTTCAAGTGGGCAAGTATTTCTTTTGTCTCTTTCTTCGACTACCTCAAAAATAGAGATTCTTATCTGAGAAAAAGTTTTATTGCAGATTGAAAGACTAAACTTGGAAAGAGCGAAATGTGTGACCACTTGGGATGAAATTCCATGGATTCCTGAAGATTCTCATCCGGATTACAGATATTCATTGAAACTTTGTGAGAGAATACGCTATGAGCTTACTGGAAAAATAGAGTACCTGCAATATGGTAGCAAATACCCTATTCTGACAAAATCATACCCTCCAAATTTTAGATTTTCCCTGTCAACCAGCTTGTCTGGAGACTCAATACAAAATAAGTCACTCAAAACTACTCCACAATTCTGAATCTGTTGCTATCACACTTTCTGTTTTACCTGGAATAATTCACATGCAGGAAACACGGAAAACAACATTAGTTGACATACTTTGTGAGTTATCAAAACAAAGCGTCAAAAATTTAATGCTTTTTTGCTACGTCATGTATGTTTACAGGTTACCTTGGTGGTGCAAGCTCATTGTTTATGGGTTGCAGTTGTGTAACATTGATGGAGATGTTTGTGTTTTTATTCAAACTAGTGACTAATTCTGTTTGGTCTGAAGAAGTCCCAGAACCGGATGACAGTTTTTATGAGGAGAAATACAGATTTGAGTTTTCTGATCATAGAAACAAAAGAAGATATGCCATATGCGATAGAGAAACGATGGAAAAGTACTTACTCACTAATAATAGCATGGAAATTAAAAGTATAAATCTAGACAAGTAAGTATTATTAGGTTTTCAGACTATTAAAAGACTATTTTTCAGACGGTTATCAGTATTCAGTCATAGTGCAATTAAAAAAGCTCCGAAATTGAAAACACTCAAGGACAATAGAAATTTTGAACACATTGATATTTATGATGAAGGTAAAAATAATTCGAACTGTTTTCAAATTGAAATATATTTTATTCAGTTATGGAGTCGGATAGTCCTAAAGAAGAGTCAACAGTTAGTCCAAAAGACGAATACTCTGTGGACTATCAAGATGAGGTATGTTTTTTGAACAATCAACAACTATTTTCAGTGTGAATTATTTGTTCAAAAACAATCAGCTACATAATCAAATTTTTGTATTATTCTGAGCGTTCCAGTCTTCAAAGCTCGGTTCCTAACTGTGAGCTCTGAACACCGCTGATATAGAATAATCTCTCTGTTATCAGAAATCAAACATTCTTCTTCGAAATTAACTTTTGTTTTTACAGAGAATGGACACTGTAGGAGAAATACCAATGGAACACAAGAAACCACTAAGACCACCTTGTAAGTTTATCAAATTTTTTGTAAACTTTCAAATTTTGTTTTTTTTCAGTGCGCCGATGTTCCACAGCAACTTCATATGCATCTCATACTTCAAAAGGATCTTCGTCACTCACTACTCGATCTTTTGCTCCGTTACAGCCAGCAAGAAGGATGAGCAGGGCTTTCACGAGAAACATGCCAATGAATGACTTTTAACGGGGTTATCAATAAGTTTTCGTAATTTTGATAATTAGTTAATAAAATAATATACTTACTGTCATTTTGTTCTAGGAAAACTGCTCAAAAACATCAAAACTCACCTTGATAAGTAGTGAGCAACTCTTATTACTATCTCATCTAATAAGAGCGGCACCACTACTTAACAAGGGGGTCCTTTGAATAAAAAGTAATGAAATAGTAAAAAGAATTCGAGGGATGATATCCACACTTTGTGTACATTATATCAGCCGAGAAATGCGCACCATTCTCAAGAGCCAAGTCGATCTGCTCACTGTTTTGTCAGTCATCTCTCTGACCACACCTCTCCCTTTTTATAGACCCCATTCCCTCCTACAAGCGCCCCTCTTCATTACTCACAAACAAGCTCCGAATTATTGAGGGTCGAAGTGAGTAGAGGGGGGAGATATAAGTGCGCGAAGAAGATCGAATAACATTTCAGTTTGTATAGTAACACCGCTGCTACTCGGACTTATTGTGCTTTCGGTTTTGAAGTGCCAGAAGTATGCGGAAATGGTAACAGATAATCGAGATGTATTGCAATAACAAAGTGTACAAAGCGATCAAAAGTTTTCGGTTAAGTGATCATCTGATCTTGGTTTCTAAGCTGATATGATATTTACCAAATAACTAGTCATGAGCATTTTACCTAAAACATAGATAATATTGAAACGGTCAAAAATACTGGCAACTTAAAATACATGCTTCACTTGCTAGTTTTCAAAGGGAAGAATGATCGGAAGATTGCGGCCCAACTTTAGGTTTCTCATCCCTAAACAAGATCAATGTAGTTTTTCTCCAAAGAACTTGTTCGGTTTTCTGGAGTAATTCTTAGGTATTTTTTATTCTGTTGCGTTTATGGCTGACACTTCTAGTTTCAGAGTTTTAGATGAAGCAAAACACAAACTTTCTATCCAGAGTCATCTTTCATCAGAATTTGTCTCTAATTGACACCTCAAACATCATCTTCAACTTCTTGAGACTTTGCCACCTTGCCTGCCAAAATGACCTTTTCCAGACAATAGCTCTTGAACGTATGACCACCCATAATTCAACTATACATCTCACTTTCAACAGGAATCTTTTTTTTCTGTACTTCTCGAGGAAGAAGGACAAACCCCAACCACAAAAAGAAAAGAAGCCCCTACGCACAGTTCGAAATGCGCGTAGAAGGGGTTTGGTCGGCATTATTAAACAATAATTTGAGTTTCGATTGGATGACTTTCTGTCATTCGCTCGTCTTCTTTTTGCTTTTCATGATACGTTTGTAGTTGTGTGTTGCTGGTTTGGCCTGACGCCAATTGTCTATCGGGACCCACCCTGTAGCTAATTGAGGAAATGCAGCCGTTCCACAATATTCTATTGCCTTCTTATTCATTTTCCAGTGTTTCCTTTGAACTTTTTAGTATTTTTGGGGCCTTTTCTTTTTGATTATTCCCAAATTTTCATGTTTTTCGAAATTAAACAGTTTTTTTCAGATGAAGAAAAAACCTGTAGAAAGAGATGAGATAATAGCGAATGCATCTCGTATTGCTTCATTTCTTTCTATTCTTATTATGGTTTCTTCTACAATTATGTACATATTCATTGGCTACAAACTGAGCCATGTTAATTCGAACCTGCAGAAACATGCTGAAGGATTTGAGGTGTTAGTCACAAAAAATAAGATTATGTAATCAAGAATTTAGGGGCTGAAATTAGATGCTGAATCGGAGCTTCTGAGTGTTGAAGATGAACATATCCGAACGTCACGTCAAGCATGGCGGAAACAACAACAACGATGGAGAGGTGGAAACGGTGCTGGAAACCGGAGAAAGTCACAATTTGAAGAACCAAAGATCTGCGGTTAGTCAGAGTAATTAAAAATGGTGGCAAAATTTTGAAAACTAGTTTTTCTTGGTTTCAGATTGTACAGTAATTGATTGCCCAAGAGGCCCCCGTGGTCCACCTGGAGATGATGGTAACAGCCCAATTGATGGACAATCAGGTAATTGTTTTCAGTGGAACTTATCGGAAAAAAGCTTTGTTATTTCGAAACTTCACTGATATTTTGAAATTTTTGATATGCATAACACTTTTTGTAGGAGTGCCAGGAAAAGATGGTACCGATGGTATATATCAAATTGATGAGCCAGATTGTCCACCGTGCCCGCAAGGTCCACCAGGAGAAGATGGAGTACGTGGCGAACCTGGAGAACCAGGACGTGCTGGTACTCCTGGTGACCCGGGACCACCAGGAACAAATGAACCAGGAACATTTGGTTTACCAGGTCCTCGTGGCCAATCTGGAAGAGCTGGAGTGAAAGGTGATCCGGGAGAAGCAGGACAAGATTTTGTTCAATTGTCTGGGCTGCCTGGACCTAAAGGATTACCGGGCCCAGTTGGGTTACCCGGTGGAAGAGGTGATCCAGGAAACAATGGCAAACCAGCTCCACCTGGACCTGAAGGTTTTCCTGGACCAGTTGGTGAACAAGGAGATCCTGGAGAGTATGGACTACGTGGTGCACCTGGAAGACGAGGTCCACCCGGAAAAGATGGAGGATATTGCCAATGTCCTCCCAGAGAAGGTAACTTACATTTGAAGTCAACTAACGAGTTTGAAAGTAGTAGTAGTGGAATAGAGCGTTATACGATCAGGGTTTATGGAAACTTATGAAAAACTACTCTCCAAAAAAAAAACTCTTGTAGAGATTGAGTTTCTTGTTAGAGGACTATTTTTATTACCAAATTTCATAGAGCAGCTACTTCCAAAAGTATTAATAAATTGATTTGCAGGAACAACTTCAGCGCTCTTGAATCGTCAAACAGTTCGGGTGTCGACATCACGTAATCGGGTATGTAATAGTATCTCATTCCAGATTATACCTGTATTTTTAGCCATTTACCAGCAATAATAATGACAATAATGACTATGAAGCTGAAATTGAAAAACTGACTGCACCGCGACAGCAGATACAACAACGCAATCAACAGCAACAACAGCTACAGTTCCAAAGAAAACGATGGCAAAAACGTAATTTATTTTTTAAGCAAATTTCCAGCCAGAATTGATTTCGTTTTTTTTTCAACAATTACAGCAACTCCACAAAACAACCGTGACATGTACGTCAACTTAAGAAAGAACACCGAATCGGATTTGATTGATGTTGGAGAATCCAGTATGAGGTGAGACGAAACAGTTTCTTTTTTCTTTCTCATCACTCACTTTCTCCAACTTTATTGTAGGAGATCCCCAATGGCGCCATTAATTACATACAAGGATTCAAGGGAAGGAGGTCATACGAATGTGAGACCAATTTTTCTTTTGGTTCCATATTTTCAACGTTTTTTTCAGAGAGTTGTTATGCAGAGGACACCTTATGGATCGAAAGGCAATACAGTGGATTTCGAACTTCGATAACTTCCGCATTTTCTAGCTGAATTCTTGCAGCTATTCCTCATTTTACTCTTTGTTTTGCCTCTCAATATACTTGAAATACTCCTTTCATTGTTTCTCGATCATGGATAGCTCAAACAACAAAAATAAAGCCTGATACTTGAAAGAAAGGCCAGTAAACGGAGACATATTCACATTCAGGAAACAATTATTTCTCAATCGACGGAGAAAAATTGGGGAGAAAGTATAGCAGAAGATATACAGAGACGCACACATCTACCACAATAGGTGCATGCATGCACACAAGTTTGAGCACTCAACCAGAACTTGAGTTTTATTATAATGTTCTTTTTTCTCCAGCTAACCTTTTAGTATAAAACATGAATAAGACATATCTTTCTGAGAACGAGTAGAAAATTTGCATCTTCCGTCCGAAGGGCAGATTACCTTGAAGAAAATTGGGTGGACAATACCGGAAACCATTTCTCTTCTAGTGGACATATAAATCACTTCCTGAGCACCCGGCTCAAAATAGGGGTATCCTGGGCGTGTTTTCTTTCACTTGTACATTTTCATAACATTCCATTCTTATTGTGACCAGGTTGGAGGAAAATATGTCTCGTCCACGCCATGCTGATGATATTCTCAACATCAATGTTGGTGGAAAGAAGTACACTGTAAGTCATACGAAAAATAGTTGTTAGAAAACATATTCATCGCTGAAATTGGCAGTGTTTTTTGAATGAATTGGATGTAATAAGTGTGTTTCGAAAATATAAACTATTTCCTTCTAGGTCCGTCGGACTGACATGTTGGCTGATCCGAGATCAAAACTTGCCGAATGGTTCAAACCTGGAACTCTGAAGCCAATCGCTACTGACAAGGTATTCCATATATTTTTGTTATTCTCTTCTCAATCTAAGTGTTAGGGAGGAAATTACTATTTGGACCGCGATGCAAAATGTTTCCGTCATATTCTTGCCTATCTTCGTCTCAAGAAGGAAAAGTTTGTTCCATCTTTGGCACTCCCAAGTAAACCTGATGATCTTGCCAAGTATGACACGACAAACATTTTTTCTTTCTAACTTTTAACTCGTTTTAGGTTGGTCGGTGAATGTGAAGCTTTGAATCTTGCGGAGCTCAAAGAGCTTGCTCTCGACCTTCTTCAAAAGTATCAAAGAACTGAAGAGCAGCACTACGTTACGTCGTATGTTCAAGTCACTTTGCGTGATTTTGAGAGCTGGCAGTTCGAGCGTGAGCAGGTATGAGAATAGGTTCTTTGGTATTTTCAAATTATTTTCATGTTTTCAGAACCAAATTGCTCTCAAAAAGAAACCAACCAACGAGGAGGAGTATCAGCCAAACTCCGCGTACGATGAGTGGGATAATCTGTGAACAATTTCAAGTCTAATCAATTTCCCCATTCATTAAATACTCTCTGTTCTCCTATTCTCCACATTTAGTTTTTCAACACCGACTTGTGTTTTTTCACCCTGGAGACATTAATAAAAAAATGTGTTCAACACTGCGGACAAACTTATCTGTAAATGTGCCTATCTGAAAAACAACTGTGAATAATTCATTCGGACAAAGTTTCAACACAAAATAAGACAGAAAAAGCGTTCAATGGTTTGGTTTAAATAGTTTGATGATAAGAAAACTCAGACTTTGAAACTCAAGCTATGATAAAAACGGAGCAGTTGAGAACCGGTAACTCCAGAATTATGTATTATGTTTAGAACCTCCGTTCTCTTTTATTCGTCATGACCGAAAAAAAAAATTATTTTTGGTACTAATTTCTTCCAATAACGATAAACTCACAAGTTATTTCCAAAAAATGGAGTTACACGCACTTAAAAAAAAAGTATTGGGGCTAATTGGAAGGACACAAAGATTTTTCGGCGTTACTGGTGTTCAACTGTTCAATCTCTATCAGTTCTGCTAATGAGTTTTCGAAAAGTAAGATATTTGTAAGTTTTAATGATGTTGAATACAATTAGTAAGAACAGAAATTAGATTAGACAAAAGAAGTCTGGAATTTAACTCCCGCATCACCCAACTCAATATTTGGCTAGTCCTTCCCGTCTTTCTCTCGAAGCGTTGGTACGAACTGCGGTTGAAATTGTTTTCATTTGAATCGACTCAGCTTTTTCTTTCTGGCGGTCTTTTTCGATACTTTTCAATTTGTGTCCGAGGTACATGGCTGCGAAGAAATTGGCCCATACGGAACCCTGCAACAAGTTTGAATGCTAAATCTTCATTTGAGAAAATTCACCTCTGGTAACGCTGGGAAAAACAAGAGCAATTCTGCCGGGATACTTTCTTGGTTGTAGATGAAGATCAATCCTGGAATGAATGTGACTGAGCTAACTCGAATTGGCAGAGTGAACTATTTGATACTTTTTTCAAATATGGTGTCTCCAATCACGGTTATGTTCAACGGCAACATACAAAAGAGTGTCAACCCAACTTTATATGAAAATTATTCCCCTCTGATATTGCACAGATTAGTTTATTCAAAATAAAACTTTCAGTTTTTTCAAGAATTGATGAGCCTAACTTCTATGAACGGGACAATCAGTTTTTTTTTGTTTTTTTTTTAAATAGTAATCGCAGGTTAACTGACTACTCTCAAAAGCGAGCTTCATCTTGAGAAGTTATATATTTGGTAATAATTTCCACAAAAACAGTTCCACTAAAAGTAATAAAAGGTCAGGTTCCTGTTCCCATTATAAATAATTTTCAAAACGCAACTCACGCATCATAAAGATTGTTATCATTGATACGGTGTATATAAGAGTTGTGAAGCACATCACTCGTGTTGCTCGACTTTGCTCCAGGAGTGTTCTTTTTCCAGGGACATAGAACGTTCCCCAATTCGCGCTGAAAATCTTAGCATAATTTACTTCTCTACAACATTGAAACCTACAGCTGCTTGTCAGAGTCTGCTTCCTCTTTAAGACCGTACGAACAGAGAGCTGTTATAAGTATTATTATGGTCCACACATAACGAGGGTTCTTCTCTTCAAGGGTTAGTGAAATGAGGGGACAGGAAGACGAATATACTCCGCTCTTTGTTCCGAACCAACCAACGATAAGTGAGATTACTGTTATGATTATAAATATAAGCAACATGCAGGCCGAAAACGTCTTTTTCGTGATTTTGGGTGAAGTGAGATCGAAGTTCGAAAGCGAGGCATTTATAGCTAGCATTGCATAACAGATGTCGGGAATCATCTCTGTAAAAGAAAACAGAATATTGAAGACAGCGCATTCTCCGGAAGCAAATAGTATGCTGCATTCGTTTGTGAAGGAAGAATTTACAAGAGACAGATACTGAAATTTGTTTCTCATTTGTTTCTTGATATTTGCTCAATTTTCAACTCACATGGAGAACGCCGACAATTGTTGAGTTTCCGATCCCCGATAACAAAGCCCAAAGTAGCCATGATTTTCTTGCTTTTTTGAATACACGTGTTGTCCAAAGAGGCTTAATTGACAAGGAGGCAACATAGACGATAACCAGAGCAAGTATGAGTACCGCTCCGTTGGCGATTCGGAATGGTACCGAGGTCACGTGTCTAAATACAGCGTCGGGGGCGCAGTTGGAAAATGAGAAATAAACACCAAGCGTTTGATTTGACATGTTTCTGCTGGAATGAAAATCGTATGAATCCAACTTTCGAGCTAAAAATTAGTAAATTGTGATTCGACAGAAAAGAATAGGAACTAATTAGACGTATTGAAAGGAAAAAACCAATGCCTATAATATCCAATAACTTTGCACTCGTGAATTATATCTGGGCTATTAGAAGGGCTGAAAATATTGTGATTCTGTCACTGAACTGAATTCTTCGATATAAAAATTATGATGTCAATGAAATTAACCAATAACTTGCGTTCACGAAAACTAATACTATCGTTCTGATGTGCGCAGTATTGGAACTGACCGAAAATTCTGAAGAATACTCATATCAGAAGAAAAATGAAGCAACAAATAACAAGTTAAACCGGACAGCTTCTGGTAAATATCCGATTTCCGAAAACAGCGAAAAGCGTAGAAGTTTAGAAAGTCACGTGCGAAAGCTATAATTTTTGTCATCCTGTATATCGGAAAGAATTGTGAAAATGAAATGAGAGCGAAGAGGTGTCTTATGACTCCGAAAAATTTTTGGTTAAGTGCGCTCACCCTTGGGAATTCAAATACTGACTACTGTCAAACACCTGATTTCTATCCATGTTTATTGAAATAAAGCGCATGAAGAGAATTTGAGAATGATTCACGATGATGACAGAAAAGGACATTTTCTGATGTTTGTGAGCTTGGAACTGTAGAAGAGAAAAGATAAAAGTGCATCGTTTTCGGATTTCCTTTAATTGAAAGACGTCATAAGATCAAGACTGACGTCACATAGTTCGAATGGAAAACAAGTTCCAATTATAAGAAATTTTGTTTTTTCATAAAGCAATTTTGTTTTAGAAAAGAGTTTTGCGTAGGGACAGGAAGGGATAAAGTCCTTTTTAAGGAAGAGAAGCGAGAAAATCAGTAGGATCAACGAGTCATCCTGTGCCTTGTAGAGGAGTCGATAACGGCTTCGATGATCCAAAAAACTGACCATCGGTTAAATCCACAGAAGGCATACAAATTTCAGTAAAATGTTCGGGGTCCCATCTCCTCAGTTGAAATAGTTCATTAAACACAAAACTTATAAAAAGAGACAGTTTTCGGACTTATTCAAAATACAAGATGCCTCTAAAAGCATAGATCTGAGTTGATTCTAAAAATTTACGAAACTGGTTCAGAAGACAGGAAGGTGTTTCGATGCTGTTTTTCAAAATTTGTTTAAATTTCTCAGAATGTTTTACACATTTCTGAAAAAATTGAACTTTTCAAATTATCGGATCCACTAATGCAGCAAAAAACCAACTTTCAATTCTTGAACTGAAAATATTCCTTTTTCATACTTGAAACTGCGAAACTATTACCAAAATCCTACGCTCGTCATTACTACGTCATTCACTAACAAAATATTCGGGGATTGTTTTTTTCAAGATTAAACAAAAACGAAAAATGGCGATTTAGTTGCAGTTTGATATTCTAGGGATATCTGAAAAAGGAGGGAAAAAATTAATTAGAATGATGAATGGGAATCATGAGTTTATACCACAAGCAAAAATAGCCGAAAAACAAAAAATCAATTTGATGTTGTATGTGACGTCTATACCCTTGACGATTACCTTTTAGCACCTGTAAAAAAGTTGTTTTTCGTTTCTTAGTTTTGGATTACTCACTCAAGAGTCGTGAATGATTAGTAGTAGATTTCATCCGTAGGTAGAGACTTTGAAAACTACTCATGTTAATGATCCTAGTTGAGTTGTTTCCAACCAGTTTATTTGCGAAAGATATATGAAACAGTCGATCACAAAATTCCGAACCTGAAATAGGAGTTTGATAATTTTGAGACGTTGATTATAAAACGTTGAATACGGGGAAAGACATTTTTCTTAGTATGGATATTTTTATCAGCAATTTTACGGTGTTTGCAAGAATAGTACAATAACGTAGGCTGGCCAAAACGGCGTTTTACGGCGACCATTACCATTTCAGAAACTGGCACTGGCGACCATTACCAGTTTAGAAAACGGCACTGGTTGCCGTTGCCGTTTTTCAAACTGGTTTTCCACGTCAATTTTACAGTTTTTCAGTGTATTTTCCGAGAAAAAACACTGGCGTGGTCAACCAGTTTGGGAAAAGAAACTGGTTTCGTTCGCCAGTCTGAAAAATACTGGTTTTGAAAACAATTTTACGTGAAATAAACTGGCGCCTTTTTCCTGGTTACGGCGATCATTAACAACCCTACAATAACTATCATTCCCAGAACAAGTTCACTTACGTTAGGGCAGTACAATAATAGCAATACTGGTGGACTGAGATTCATCAAGTCATAAACGTAAGGATACTTGAAATCTGTCATTTCATAGAAAAATGAAGCACTTTGTTTGGTTGAAATACTGTGTGTATATACCAATATAAAGACGCGTATGGCTGTAGCAAAGAATCCCACGTAGAAATATCTTATCTCTGTGAACATGTGGCACTTGTTCTAGGTTAAAAAATATGACTCGTACCTATTCGTTTATGACTGCTTATAGTGTCCTTGGATAAGCGCAATAATTGACAAAAAGTGACAAAGTTGGCAACAAATGAGATTCCCGTGGAAGCAAACATAAAATAGCAGAGGATAGTTATCACATTTCCACTCGGCTAAAGTTTTCACGAACTTGGTTTCTTGATTTAAAAAAAACTTGCATATTGACTTTGGAACCAAAAACTTGTTGCAGTTGTATTGAAATAAAAGCAGGCATCTTGGAGAAAAGAATCATAAGTTACGATTAAAGGAGTAACCAGAATCAAAGGCATTGTCAACCAACCGTACCTTATCCATTTCTGAAATTAATTAACTAATTCATCTGCTGTATTGTTCAGAATTTACCTGAAGGATAGAAGGGAAGCATATTACAGTTAATTGACTGATGGCAACCACAGAAGTTATGCTAAACTGCACAAATGGCATGTGAAATAATAAACCGTGCTCTAATTGGTTCATATATGTTGATCCTGTTCTATCTTGGTAGTATCTTGTGAAAAACCCATTTGTACCAGTCACGCTGGGTAGTTTCATTGTGTCGAACAAGTTACCAAAAGAGATAGCGTTGCAAAGATATTCGAAAAGGTAAAATTGATAAAACGATGACTTGTTAAATTTCCGCCAGAGCAATGCATATACCACAGTGAAGAAATAGAAAAACCAGATAAATGTAGTGAAAATAGTCCAGTATTGAAGAAAGTCCATTTTATGCAGAAAGTTTTCAAGAACTAGCTCGATAATTGTACTTAATCCGAATAATCGATTTTCAACATAGTGTCAAACTAAAAAAAAAACAAAACTTTTTCACTTAGATTGAAACATCTGTGGAAAAAATTTGATTATGTAAAAATTCTCAAAAATGCACTTTTGAATGTCTCTAGGATTGCATTATTTTTGGAATGTTTGATTGAGCCAACAACTTTTCTCTGCTATCGAAATAATCTTAGTAACCCACCAGATTAATTAAAATCATCAGTGCGAGGAAGTTAATCCTGTTGAAAACAGAAACGCAGGCAGTGAAAATCGTTTTTTAGAATATGAGAATGTTCGAAAGTATATCTTGATTAGAAAATGTGCTCTTTTTTCTAGCGAATCAAGAGGCTGATTTTCATCTTTTTCTCCTTTGGTTTTTCCCAGGTTTCAGAATGATTTGTACGACTCTTTTTTATTTCTATATACATCGACCTAGTTAGATTTTGTTTTCTTTATGAAACGAAAAAGGAGACTTCTCGAAAATAATTGTTATCCATAAAAATTGAATTTTGCACGTCATATCGTCAGATGTGCTCAGGTTTATTGGTTTTTTATATATTGTTTCAAGCTTTCGGTTTGTTTTTTTTTTTGAAATGTTTCCCACAATTTCAATCCCTGTTGATTCCTAAAACGTATCTCTGTTTTTTTAGGCCAAATGAAAATTATCAGTATCAAATACAATTGGGTTAACTTTTATTGAAAAAGGAAGAACAAATGTACATAAATAAATAACCGAGAATGAGTTTCCATAGACTATAAATAATAACCGTAATTTGGGATGCAGGGAAAAGAACAATTTGGCTGTTTGACTTTGGCAGAGAAGAAAGCGATTTGGAAATCTAGCGATAATTAAAGTTTTCAAAAAAGATGCTTGGAGCAACAAAAATACAGGAAAAGTGATTTCGAAGCATGAGTATCTCAAAGGAATATGAGTTGGTTTGTTACAAGTTCACAATTTTGCCCGTCATGAGAACTTTAGGCATGACTCTCCACAATCAGATATCTCTCTTCAGCCGGAGGTTGCTTTTTTTCTTTATTCTTTCTGAAGTGAGCTCCAGGAACTTCTGGACGAGATTTTTGGATCCATTCACCCAATTTCATCTGCTCTGCAGCTTCCACAAAGAGCATCTTGTCAACACGATCCAACAGCTAAAAATAGGATTTCGAATTGTTTTGCCCAAAAATAAAAGGTGATTTGCATACCTCGCTTGCACAATTCTGCATATGAGTTTTCAAGTGATCAATGCAATCTGAGAACGTTGGACGGTCCTTTGGTGCCAATTGCCAGCACTTGGTCATCAGAGAATAACTGAAATAGTCAACTTTGAATAAGAGATGAGTTGGAAAAAAAAACTTACATTTCGTCGTGGCAATACTCTGGCTGAGTGTTTCGTTGTCCACTTCTAATGAAATCGGGAACAGATGGACTATCGATACCCGGATATGGAGTACTTCCCAGTGTGAATATCTCATAGAGGCAGATTCCAAACGACCAAACGTCAGTCTTCTGGGTAAACTTCAACTCTTCGATTGACTCAAGAGGCAGCCATCGGACTGGGAGTGGAGTGTCTTTGTTTTTCTTCACTCTGAAAACATGAACTTCGTTTGGAAAATTGAAAATTTTCATCGAAAAACCAACCTATAGTAAGTCTTGTTGGTGTGCCGCTTGGCAAGACCAAAGTCAGCAATTCGAACAATTTTGGTTTTGGTGACCAACACATTGCGACAAGCCAAATCACGATGGACGCACTGAAAAATAATTGGGTTTTGAATCAATCTTAAAAGAATTCCACTTACCGGAATACTAGCCAACCATTCCATTCCATTGGCGATTTGAAGTCCAAAGGATAGAAGGTCCGATGTACACAAAGAGTTTGAATCCGCACTGAGAAGTCTGTCAGTCTCTCCAGCAGATTTATCTTCAAATTGGTACTTCTTCTTTTTCACACTATTTGGAACCATGTAGCTGTCGTCTCCAGTAGCAGAATCATCGTCCACGAGCTCGTTCACGAAAACATTACGGTTTTGTTGTAAGAATTCACGGAGACATCCACCGTCGACATATTCGATGACGATGAGAAGTTGGCCTCTGTAATCATAATTTTCTATTGATTACTAAAGCAAAAGAAAACTCAAAAAACTCACTTTCTTATGTTTGCAGTCACAGCTCCAATTAGAGCCAGCACATTCGGGTGTTTTGGAATAGCACACATCACTTTTAGTTCTTCAGCCATCATTTGTTGAAGTTCGACATCATAAGGATTAGTTGCACCTGTAATTCGAGAGTTTTGAACTGTCTACAAAAATTCTATTTTTACTTTTGATTGCAACAGTGAGTCTTGTTTTGTATTCGATTTGACTTTTGGGGTCAGCCATCTGCAAGTGGCCCTTTCTAACAACTCCGAAATGGCCGGAACCAAGGGGTTCTAAAATCTCCAAGTTTGCAGGATCAATTTCGTAGTCATGTTTGTATGGTAGATAATAGGTACGCTCTTCAATCGGAAGAGCTTTCATTTCTTCCGGCAATGGGCCAACATTCTCTTGAATCATTGTTCGATACAATTCTTGGAGTGCTCTGTAACATGCCAAATATGAATCTAGATTAGTTTTATTTCTCACTTACATGTCTTTCTGTTTGGTGATTCTTTTTGAGGCGCGAAGTTTGTAACATAGGACAACAACCATTATCATGGCAACAATAGCCAATGCCAAGACAAACCAGTAGAAGAATGATGTTTTCTTTGGTGCTCCTTCAACTTGAACCTCAATAAAATGACTTGTCGATCCTGCTCGATTGGTTGCCAAGCAGTGGAATTGGCCATCGTCTTCAGCGCGAGCTCTGGTTACAGTCAACAATCTTCCATTCTTTTCTCCAATGGTATATGGATTCCCATCTTTGTACCAACTATAAACCGGAGTTGGTTTACCATCCATATGACAATCAATCACAAAGGTTTGATCGAAGTCTGCGTGAACAACATGACCAGAATCCCCTGCTGAATGAAAGGGTTTCGAAATTTTCTCCACTTTCACAACAGTCTCCAATATCTCCTCTGATTCTCCTTTTTTGACGACGCAGTGATATTTTCCGCTTGATCCAACAGCAATGTCACTGAAAAAATAATTATAAATTTTTATATCACAGTTTAAAAAAAACTCACTATAAATTGAGAACTACGTGTTTTGATAGTCCTACTTCGTGGATTTCGGCTGGCAAAGATGACGTTTCAGGCGAATGGCTGTCCGCGAAACGCCAGGTAACATCCCAATCCTTTGCACTGTTTGGAACAATGCAAGTCAGCTTGACATTGTCTCCTTCGTATATCATTTTGGAGTCTTCTGAATCTGTAGCGGCATTGCTTTTCTCAATCACCGAACTTATTTCTGGTGCTTCATCGGCCACAAAAACTGTTTTCAAAGTGGATGTTCTCTGAAAAGAATCATTAAAAAATAAGTAATAAAACTTTTAAAAATTACCTTTCCCCGTTTCTCACTGACACATCGCAATTCTGTGTTTCGTTCCAATGTCATGTTCCATATGTATCCTTTTTCGAATGTTCCCTCAATTCTGACTAATGAACTTGGATCGATTTCTTGAAAATCTGAGTCTTCACTGTCTTTTATCTCAAAAACGACATCTGTTGGTGGGATGGAAACTGAGACACAGTCAATGTGGAGATGGGTGTCGGGTGGATAAAATTGCTGGTTGAAGACAATGAACGAAGATGGTTCACGGACCGTAATTTGCACATCTGGCTCATCGTTCTCAATTTCCACCTCCCATTGTAACACTTGTACGGTTTTCAGGTACGAGATTGAAAGAACATATCTGTAATGGAAAGGATGATACATTATTTGATGAAATCAATTCAGCTCAAAAACTACATAATCAGCAAAAACTACTCTCTCGAAATATTTCATTTCACAAAAACTTACGTTCCACTCATACTTGTTCTTACAGCGGCATCGTTCATAACCAGCGTTTCGGAAAATACTCCATTATCAAATGATTTTGAGGTGATTGTTCGGAAAACGTCGTCAACCAAAGTTTCACTTTGCGGTCCGCCTTTTATCGAGGAATTGTATCTTCTGCTCCATTTGGCAGTGTATTTTTCTTCACCAATCGGGTATATTCCAAACTTAGCAGAAAGTGACACTTCATGGTTTTCGTTGACTTTCAAAAGTTGTGGACTTCTTTCGATGACTCTAATTTGAGCTTCCTGTGGTGCAACATGAAGTTCGAATACTCGAGTTGGGGGATTTTCTATTATCTTAGAAAATTTCGACCAAATACATTCATATTTCCCGGAATCTTCAAGTTCCAAATGGCTGATTTCAACTTGCAGCACCAATCTCTTCCCGCCACTTTTCGCTTTCGTAACGACTGCATGGCCCTGAGAAATTATTTCAATTAATTATTGTTTTTTCTTCTATGACAAACTTACATTCTGACATTGTGGACATTGAATGTGTAACACATTCTCATAGTGATCGAAATTTTCCAAATTACTTCCGTTGTATTGTAAAACACATGTACGAGTGTAGTTATAGCCAACATGAGGCCAGTCAAATCCATCCTCCCAATAAAACTGAAGATCCTTATCCGAGTCAATTTCAGTTTCCTTTTCGGAAATGATAAAAGCCTTTTCCTGATCTTTCTCTTTTTTGTGTTTGCATTTGAAAGCAACCATTTCAGTTGGTTTCATATCATACATCTTATCCGTTATTTTGAAGCCAATTCTGAAAAAATATCGTGGATTCATCTGATATACGACAAAAAAAAAATACCTTTGGTCATAACTTTTGAAAGCATCTTTGATGATATTGTCGTTTGCATAAAGTTCAATATCCTCGTCACTCACAAATTTAGTTGTTCTACACGGAACAATCACCTCTCCTTTGTTATAAATAAACATGGATGGCTTCAGTGGGAGGAATGTTTTTGACTTATGGACGAACAGATATATACTGCTGTTGAGTGAAGAATGCTCCACGGAGATGCAGGAATATGCACCTGTGTCGGATTCTTGAACATCAGTGATAGTGAGGACTCTATCTCCAAAAGCGTCGTCATCTGTTTCAAGAATGCGTCCATTGAAGCTGTCTTCATCAAATCCAGTGTGATCTTCCATGTTGGGGAATGTGTATTTTAATTCACCTGAGAATCAGAATGTTTCTGTATGTTTCAAGAAAAAGAGAGTTACCATGAGGTCCCGAGCATTTCAACACAACGGTGTCGTGCTCTTCCAACTCGATGAATTGGCCAATGTTTGCATGCTCCTAGAAATGACATTCTTAGAAACGAAACTTTAGATTTTTTGAAAAAAAAACAAAAAGGGTTTTTTTCGGAATAATTTTGATTATTGTATAAACTTACTTGAATTTGATTGGTCTCAGAATGGATTTTAGGTTGCCTAAATGCTTCGACGGCATAAACCAAGAGAATCAAGACAAGAAGAATCCTCATCACAGAATGTGTGGCACTTATTACTGTTGTTTCATTGACAAGAGTGGATCTGTAATGTAATTTACATTGGGATTTTAATTTGGAAAATGGAAATTGAAAGGAATGTTGCGGAACAATAATAAAATTGAAAGCAATGCGTGAGTGCCAGAGAAAAGGGAAAAGTAAGAATGACGCATCGCTACTCCCCGGGGGTGTGGGGCATATTGATTCGGACAGTTTCAAAACAGGGAGGACTGAATGAGTGAGGGACAAAAGATGAGAAACGGAAAATCATATACAAAATTGTGAAAGACGCAGCGATAAAAAGATGGGAAGTGGAGAATAAGCACAAGCAAAAGAACATTATGCAAACAGAGAAAATTTGAAACCAGCAAGAGAAAAATAGTATCGATAGATGCCATTGGATGAGTCAGCAGCTCGAAAAAAGGGTAGGAGTCTGTTTATATGATAACATGACTTATATGCCAAGTGCACTTATATTCTATTCAAATCGAGACAGAGCTTTTCTAACCAGGCAGGTGGTGCGGGACTGTACAATGCAGCAGACCGTACATACATAATTAAGGGCACATGTGGTCGTTCTCGCAACATCTGACAGCTGACGGCGTGAACCCATCGACCTTTTTATTGTAGGACAGTTATTATTAGATCAGAAGCAGGAAATAAGACTAAACAGGGGGATGAGCTCCCCACCGGATGAACTCCTAACGCATACTTCATAATGCCTAGCAAACACCTGCGCGGACCATGCAAGTTGGTGTTCGTGGGTAAATAAAAAGGGTCAGGAACCTAAATCCTGTTTAAACATGTCGGGTCACAGGCATAGATAAAACACAGGACAAAACAAAGCATAGTTTGAACAAAGAAATTGGTTGGACACTTTCAAATTAACGAAAAGTAGTACATTCGGAATATCGAAATGGAAGTTTTCCAAAAGAAAAATACGCAAAATGAACAACATTTGTGGTTTGGAATGCATTGAATCGAACCAAAAGTATGTACAATCTTATCATAATTGTAATGAACGGAGATGTAACTTATCAATAGCCAATAGTATTGCAATATCTTCTTTCTAACCGTAATGATAAGATAAGATATGTGTGGAAAAGGATACGTATCGTGCTCGTTTCCTTATTGTTCAAAAAAAAAATCAGCGACTAAGGTACTAAAGTTTTCGGAGAACAAATAGTCCTATAATTTCTTTTTTTTTTCAAAACCCAGAATTGGAATGGTTTGAACTATGTTGCTGATGAATTCTGAGTCAGAAGATTAGCTGGAATTAAAATTGAAATATGTTTCAAACTACGCAGGGTCGTAGCTTTTCAACCGATTTGAAAAATTGGTAGCCGTGTCATATCGCGAAACAGCTGTCAGAGATTCATAAGTAAAAAAATATGGAAAAAAATGAAGCAGAAAGCATGCTCTAGCGGGGTCGCTGACTCATCATTTTCGTAATGTTTCTAACAGCTTTTGAAAAAGCATAAGGGACCATAACGGCTAATGACAGCCTAGCTGGCCATAACAAATTTGAATGCCCTAATCCGATGAAAACAAAAACCGTCGATGGATAAAGACAGACGGTGTGCGGGAACAATGACACCGAGACGAGAGAAAGAGGCGGAAGGGTGCCTGACCGAGCAATGCACTGTACGAGAGATCGGTACCCGAGATAGAAACGCAGACCGTTAAGACCTATAATACATGGAACGGCTGGCAAGGAGAGGTTTCTCCGGTTGAACAATGCGAGTAAGAGAACTGGTGAAAGGCCGTTGAAGAGGAAAACGGATGAGGGTCAATGCGAGGGATATGGCGCACGGAACAACAACAACATCAACGCATACCGTTCATTCATCGCACATTAACCTATGTAGGCTCGTGTCTGTTTTCGCGGAGAAAAGCGATAAGAAATGGAAAAGACGGCGGAGATGAACTGATATGTTGACGTCATGAGTTATGAAAGCAATTGTTAGATGTTTTACCGGAAATGATAATTCTGCAGTTTCAAGTCGTGCTTATTGGAAACGATACTGTCTAGGAAAAACACTGATAACAGTCTCTGATCAATCAGTTTGATTCGTTAAAAGATGCTCAAACCTCAGTCAAAAAACTGCATGAAAAATTTTGAAGCAATCGTAATTAGGAAAAAATGTTTAGGTTGTTCACGAAGTTTTGGGTACCTAAATGCTGAGAAACCACGCAGCAAAGCTTGAGTAGAAACATCAAAATTATATTTGGTTCTGGAAATTAGTTTACAAAATCGCAAAAGAGAAAAACGTTGAAGAAAAATAATAATCACCGATAACTAGAAAATTTAAAATGGGGGACTCATTTTGAACTGTCCGCAAAAAGGTCACTTCACTTTTTTGATTTCAAAAACAACTAACTACCTTTGAATTGACTTTTAAGCTAAAAATGAACAAGAAAAAGCAAATGACAAAACGAAATTCCAACGACGGGAATAGTAATCCTGCGCTTTTATGGCGGACAATGAGGGACTATTGTAATTATCTGATGGTACGGTGTTTGTTGGTACCAGCCGGAGGCAAAAACAACAATTATCTAGAGGACCACAAAACAACTTTTCGGGAACATTTGAATGCTATCTAGACTACCTAGCATTAGAAATGACGTAGCAGTGGTTTTATGGTGAGATCTCGATATGCGAACAGTTGCCCCAACCATAAAGTTCCCTCCACCCTGCCGTGAGCACCCGGAGGGCGCCTGGGCAACATTTGTCTATGACTCAATAGAAGTGGTTGCGCAATTGCGCATTTGATTCGGATATTACCCGATATATTGAGGATTGAGGGGCTATTCTCTGCTGTAATATTACACTTTTGTCTCACCAGATCACAGTCTATGACCCAACAACCATCTCATTTCCGCAAAACTGTGATCAATCATCGTCTCCAAAAACGTATCGTCTTGCAACAGTTCAATGGTGATATGATATGGGCGGAACGGACAAAAAGGTTATACGTCGACAAGTAAAAAAAAAAAGAAAAAAGTAATGTGGAAGCAGTAGATGAAAGAAGACAAAGGAAAATTGATATGACCGCGCAGAAGGGGCATCTGGTGCGTGCGCGCTCTTCTACTGTCTCTGTGGCGGTTTTACACTTGTCGGCTTTTTTCCCCATAGGTCCTTATCTTTTGATCCGATGACTGTCCCTCCCCAGGATGAGGTCCTTGTGGCTCACTCACATCACTCGATCTTTGAGATTTCCGGGCTCATTTCCTTTGCTCAGCAGGAAGGTTTAACCCAATTATCGTTTCATAAAAGGATATAATAGAGTGTTGTAATTCTATTTAATCGTTTGGGAAAAAGAAAAATAATACAATTATCTCTTCTCAATAGCAGTTTTTCATTTAGGTTTTTTACTTAGTCGTTGACCGATTCTATTTTTGTTTCGATGTCTCATTTTTCTCTTCAAAATCCTATTTCTTCACCCCGATTTTTTGCAGGTATGCGCTTAGCATTCCTTTTTCTGTATTATTTATCACTGGCAAATGGATGTCCAACGGAGTGCCAATGTTCTGGACTAGATGTTCATTGCGAAGGAAAAAGTAACTTTTATACTTCTCTCATAGGCGAAATAAAATGAGTTTTAAGATCTTGCTTCAATTCCGACCCACATTCCAATTGCGGCCACTAATCTATACTTTTCTAACAATTTTTTAACTTCTCTGAGCAAGGCTGATTTCCACAACTTGCCAAATATCCAGTATCTAGACTTGTCTAATAATTCTATTAGACATATTGAAGAGGTATTTCATCATCTGCTGATTTTCATTCATCTTTGATATTTAGACATTGATCGACAGTTTCCCGGGTTTAAAGTATCTCGATTTATCTTGGAACAAAATTAAGTATGTTCCAAAACTTTCAACCGCTCCAAATGCTCTTGTAAGCCTCAACTTGATTCACAACGAAATTTCGAAACTGGATGATGATGTAAGACCGTTTTTGCTATACTGTGGTCCACATCTTCCCTATTCCAGTTGATCTCAAACAGCCCATACCTACAAACTTTCCTTCTGCAAAGAAACCGCGTTCAATCCCTACCTCATGATTTCTTCAATGTTCGGATGGTTCCTACTTTGAAAACTGTAAAAATGTCTGGTAACCCATGGAGTTGCGATTGCAGGTGAATTTTTTTATAGTTCTAACTTTCGAAACATTCATTCCTCAGATTGACTTACATGAAGCAATTTGCTAATGCATTGTCTGCTCATTCTAATCAGAATACATTTGTTGTTGGAAAATGCTTTTTCCCGAAAGAACTACGTAATAGTGTGTTCAGAAACGTAAGTTTTGGGTATTTCACTGATGTTTAACTAACATTTTTTGCAGCTTTCACTTGAAGAGCTAAAATGTGAAAAACCAGTGTATGGAAAATCAGACGATGGAATGTACAAAATGAGCTGTCCGAATAACGAAATGGAGGCTTACCATTATGATCCGATTTTCCTGGAGAAGTAAGATACATTTTTCTCAGCTTATTGTCTATCTCATAGTTTCAGTAACAAGGAAGCTCGACACACGGCTCATTTCGCTCGCGATAAGGATGGTTCCCTTCTTTCAAATGGACAGTTTACGAGAAACTATCAATGTGCATTTTACCGTCAGAAACAGTCAGCTATTCAGATGCAAAAAAAGATAAACCAGGCAATTAGTGAAGCGATGACTACTTCTACTATGGAACCTTCTACTACAACTACCATGGAACCAATGACCACGACAACTGTCGAGGAAGCTACAACTATGGAACCCACTACTATTGAAATGACTGTGACTACAGAAATGGCTAAGGAGGAGTTGATGTTTGTGCATAAACAATCTGACGTATCATCCCGTGACGGTGAAACTTTGGAACTCATTTGTGAAGCTACTGGAGAACCCAAACCAACTATTTCTTGGATTTTCAAAGACCAGGTATCCAACGTCAGGATATTTTAAAACAAGTGTGACTATTTTCAGACTCTCATGGAATCTAGGAAACACAAATTTGCCAAGAATGGTTCTGTTCTGAGAATCTTCCCATTCCTGAACACAGATGCTGGACAGTACAAATGTGTGGCTTCAAGCGGTGATGAATCACAGACCCATATGTTCACAGTCTCACTGAAAGAAAGGTTTATCATTTTTGAATTTTTCTAAAATATAACCCTTAGTTTTCAGTGAACAACCTGTAATTGTTGATGCTCCTATGGATACCAACGCAACTATTGGTCAGCAAGTGACTCTTCGATGCTACGCGAAAGGGTTCCCTACTCCGGATATTGCTTGGCTATTTGAAGGAACTAGAATCCCTCGAAGAAATACCAGATACACGGTAACGTTGTTATATGGTAGAAATCACACAATTATGCCAACTTTCTAGATTTCTGATAACAACGTAGAATTAACTATCGAAAAAGTTACTCGTCACGATTCTGGAGTTTTTACCTGCCAAGCAGTGAATAGTGTTGGTTCTGCCGTAGCCACCGCTAACTTACTTGTTGGCGCCAAACTGACGGAAAAAGTTGATAAACTTCTTGATGATTCCACTATTGAAAAGATTGCAAAGGAAGCAAAAGAGAAAGTTGAAAAGTGGGTTTCGTAATTAGGAATACGGCATGTGGTTTTGAAATGTTTTACAGAGCATTATCATCTACGAAAGATCAAAGGAAAATGGATAAGATTGAAAGCCCACATGATTTGAGAAAACTTTTCAAGTTTGCTATCAACTTGAAAAAAGTGGATCTGGGAAAGGCTAGAGAAATTTATGAGGAAAGCATTCGTTTGGTACAAATGCATATCGATAATGGTATCATAAAATGATAAAAGTGTGGATGTAATATGAAAGTTTTTCAGGACTTGCTTTTGAAGCCAAAATGATTTCACCAAATGTTTCTTATGAAGCAGTTCTCCCGGTTTCCTATGTTCAGACTTTGATGGAAAAGTCTGGATGCCAAACTGGACAATTTGCTGAGAGTTGCGAGGACTACTGTTTCTTCTCAAAGTATAGATCCTACGACGGTCAATGTAACAATCAGGAACATCCTTGGTGGGGAGTATCTGAAATGGCATTCCTCAGACTTATACCCCCAAGATATGAGAATGGATTTAATACACCAGTTGGTTGGGAGAAAGGAAAACTCTACAATGGATATCAAGTGCCAAATGCTAGAAAAGTGTCAAGAGTACTTATTGGAACAGACGAGACTACACCACATAGCCACTTGAGTGCAATGACTATGCAATGGGGACAATTTATTGGTAAGAGGATACTAATGTTTGGATATAAACTACCTATAAAGTTCTGAATCGTAGGTTTCAAGCTTATTTTTTTCAGACCACGATTTGACACTGACTGCTCCTGCTCTCACTCGTCACAGTTACAAAGAAGGAGCATTCTGTAATAGAACATGTGAGAATGCTGATCCATGCTTCAACATTCAATTGGAAGCTGATGATCCAAAACTTCACACCGGTCTCTATCAAAAACATCCTTGCATGGAATTTGAAAGGAATGGAGCTGCATGTGGAAGTGGAGAGACTTCTCCCATTTTCCAAAGAGTCACTTACCGTGATCAATTGAATCTGTTGACATCCTACCTCGACGCTTCTGGAATATATGGAAATAGTGAAGAACAAGCATTGGAACTCAGAGATTTGTACAGCGACCACGGTCTTCTTCGTTTTGATATCGTCTCAGGGTGAGTAGTCTGGTCACACATAATCTACCCACATAAGGGACATGTGATGTTTTCTTTGACGCAACACCGTCCATTTGCAGTGCTAACAAACCGTATATGCCATTTGAAAAAGATTCCGACATGGATTGCCGCCGTAATTACTCTCGCGAGAATCCGATTAAGTGTTTCCTCGCCGGAGATATAAGAGCAAATGAGCAGGTAGGTTCATTGCAGGGATGGTCCACCGGATTTTACGTAACACATCGATTATCTTCATCTATTGCAGCTGGGGTTAATGAGTATGCACACCATATTTTTGAGAGAACACAACCGAATTGCATCGAGATTGTTGGAAGTGAACGAGAATTGGGATGGGGAGACTATTTTCCAAGGTATGGTTTCAACACAGGGATAATGTTGAAGATGAAAATTTCAGAGACCAGAAAAATCATCGGAGCGATTTTGCAACATATCACTTATAACGATTGGCTACCAAAGATTCTTGGGAAAGCCACTTATGATACTATAATTGGAGAATACAAAGGATACAACCCAGATGTTAATCCAACTATTGCGAATGAGTTCGCAACTGCTGCTTTGAGATTTGCTCATACTCTCATCAATACTCAACTTTTCCGTTTTGATAAGGACTTCAAAGAGACAAAAGAAGGACATTTGCCATTACATAATGTAAGTTGATTAGAGGGAACATAACCAAAAACACGTGTTTAGGCATTTTTCGCTCCTGAAAGATTGGTATCTGAAGGAGGTGTGGATCCGTTACTTCGTGGTTTGTTTGCCGCTCCCATCAAACTACCGAGACCTGATCAAGTTTTGAATAAGGAATTGACTGAGAAATTGTTCAACAGATATCATGAAGTAAGTTTATTTATGAACCTGTGATAGTGCAGCGCTAGGATTACATGCTAAGATTGAATTTCTTCGATTGGTTGAAATATTTTCAAATTAGAGAGATTGTTTATCAATATCGAAGATTGACCACCGTTGTACACAGCTTATTCCTATTATTTATTAGTAACACGTTTGAAATATTATTCAGGTTGCCCTCGATCTTGCTGCCTTGAACATTCAACGAGGTCGTGACCATGGCCTTCCGTCTTGGACTGAATACCGCAAATTCTGTAATCTCACAGTCCCGAAAACCTGGTCTGACATGAAGAGTATTGTTCAAAATGATACCGTCATCTCAAAATTGCAATCGTTATACGGAGTGCCAGGTTTGTTTTTGCAGACTTTTGAAAGTCATTGTTTCTCGTGATTTTTAATATTCAAATTTTCATATGGTCAGTGATCAATGTCAAGTTTTCAGAGAACATTGATCTCTGGGTTGGTGGAGTTACTGAGAAGCGAACAGCAGACGCGTTAATGGGTCCGACACTTGCCTGCATTATTGCCGACCAGTTCAAAAGATTAAGAGATGGTGATAGATTCTGGTATGAGAATGAAGAGATGTTTTCAAAGACCCAACTCCGCCAAATCAAAAAAGTGACTCTGTCAAAGATCATTTGTACAAACGGTGACGACATTGATAGAATTCAGGTTAGCGAGAGAGAAACATCGAGTATATTGGGAAACACCTATCCTCTCATAAAAACATTTTTGCATATTTATTCACGTCATCAATTCATTTTTTTCCAGCGAGACATATTTGTTTACCATGGAAACAGCACACAGTTTTACGAGACATGCGAATCCCTTCCGGAAATCAATTTGAACATGTGGACTACGTGCTGCGATGCAATGTGCTCGTCAAGTTCAAGTTTGGCTAGAAACGCGATTGGTGGCGATGAGAAGGCGAAACGGCGGAAGAGAAGACAACACTCGAAAAAAAGCTGTCATGACGATGGAAAAAGACGGAAGAGTGGAGATAGATGGGATCATGCTAATGATATGTGTGTCGAATGCATGTGCGATGTAAGATTTGTGATAATCGGGGAAATCAGAATTTAGTATTGCCATCTGAATATTTCACTGGAAATGATTGTTCAGTGACATATAGAAACATACAAAAGTTATCTATTTTTAGGACGGCGAAGTTTGGTGCAAAGCCAAGGATTTCTGCAAATCGAAGAGTTTTAAAAAAGCATTTTTCAAATCTCAATGATTACAAATGAACACATCTCAATTTATTTTATTATAATATTTTGTTAAAAAATAATAAAGTCACAGAGTTACCAGATTTGTACACATTTATTTCAAACCAGAACAAATGATTCAGAGAACTGATCTATCTTCAAATCCATCAGAATCACTCAAAAACAGACTGCTTGATTTGAAAATCTCACTTGAACGCTTCTTGTATTTTACCTCCATCTTTTCGTTTATTTCATCGGTATCACTCTGAAAAAGTGTTTTTCATATCAGGCCGAGTGAATGTTTTTTTTTCAGAAGACTATTCGAACAAAAAGAAATTGAAAGAAAAAAGTTGAAAACTACTTTCTGATTGCCAAAATAACTCACTTCATCATCAGCTAAATAACCCGCTTCCACTGAATTGAACCCGGGAATTTCCAACTAAAATTTAAACTTTTTTGTCAAACAACATTTAAAGTTTCAAATACCTCGTAGCTTTTGTCCCTGATCACAGTACCATCGCTCCAGAAAAGCCGTTTTCCTTTTCTATATTCTTGCTCAGTGCTCGTTTCTATCTGAAACTTACACAAATCGTTTTATTCAGTAAATTTCTCAAAAACCTAATCAAAAACTTACATCAGTACTCGTAGGGTCATAATCACTGCCGCTGAAGTCTGTAGTAGTTGTGGTAGTGGTGGACATGGTGAATTTTCACGACTGAAAATCGGTAAAATGAAAGAATATGAGAGAACGGAACGTTCTACATCATAAAAATAGTATTTTTCGCTGCTGAGTTATGTAAATCTTTTTTCGATAGAGACTCTCGTGTCGTGTCATGAGAAATACATAACACATGAAAAGTTCAAACTATGACCAACAGAATTTTCAGGACCGAAACAGTAATCCATAAAAAATGAACAGAAAAAATCATTCAAAACTTCGAACGTTTAGAAAAAACGAACATATGACACAAGAAATTTCTGTTTTTCTGAACACACAGCGTTTTATCAAATGTAATGATAAGCTTTTGATATGTTATAGCGTGTTCAACCGCATCAAATACTAGAACTGATGTGAATATGTGGCGGAGAGGAAGAAAATTTGCTATGTGAGCTCTCAGATTTCCGTGTCAATAATATGTAGCCGTGTGCTATGAAAAATGCCTAGGATAGAAACTAAAACAAATAAACAACACTTCAGAAAGCATATTTTTCGGAAGAAAAACGGAAAATTTCACAAACTATGATCTCAAAATCTTATGTTTTAGATGGATATGTTTTTGCGGCGGATGCGAATGTTGGCGAAAGACACATGATTAAACCTTCGAAAGGTTTTTATTTTTTCTCACTTTTTAATCATGGCAAATGTTTAGAGCAAATTGAGTTGAAAATTGAGAAAAAAAGGAAAAAAAGAGAGATGCAAGACGAAAAGATTTATTCAACTAAAGCTGATAATGAAACATGAATTAAAATACACCGTAACAGATCACACGTTTCCTAAAAAATCGTTCGTTGTCTTATAAAAAATTATTTCAAATCCATTCCAAGGCTTCTGGCAGTTTCCACTACAAACTGTTTCTTCAATATATGAAGGCACTTTTGGTATTGAGTATCGGTACGCCAACGTCTCAAGGAATCGGAAACATTGTGGTTTTGATGGATCATAAATGCAGATGGAGACACGTTAAACTTGAAACTGAAACATAGTATTTCCTTTAACATGGGGAACGAAATTGCTCTCCTACCTGAGCATGCGTAACTGCAATACATGAGTAACTTTATTCCATCCAAAGCCCCCAAATCGCTGATCGTAAATGGGACATTCCGATTTTCTGATAACGAAATACGGTTCGTAATTTTTTCCATATTCAACCTCAAAACTATCTTATTCAGCTTACTTTCTCATTCCTTTTTCATACCGTATAAGTATCTTCAGCAATGATCCATTCAGCAACATTTGTAGCGTTGTGAGCGTTTGGCCAGATAACTTCTCGGAAGATGCGAACCTAAATAGTAATTGTTATCATTATATATATATATATATATATATATATACTCACCTTTCCACTGAAAATACCTCTAGCCACTTTTTCTTTTGTTTGAGGAAATTTAGAGACGTCAGTGATATTCTCATCGGAAGTTTCGAATGCAGGGATAATCAAAAGATCTTTCTCCTTCATTTTCATGACTTGTTCTTGAAGTGAACTGTCATCTGTAATTTATACAATCTTCGTACGTAAATTCGGTTTCTGTACCTCCATAAATCATAAAATCAACATCAGCCATCAAAATGTGTTCACAGTTTGAGTGGTTCATAGCAAAGTTTCTCAAGAAATTGATGGGATACGTCTGTGATATGATTTGATGATCCGGCTCTCTGAATACCATATGAATAGTGATGTCCGTGCGGTTTAACGCTTTGATGGCATCGACAATGATAGACTAAAAAAAGGTAATTTTTGATATACTCTTGTTACCAAAAGAACGTTCACCAATTCTTCATCATTCCCATAGATTGCAGCGGATATTGGATGCATCCAAGTTTTGACGTTTTCCAAAAAGTTGTGAAGTCGGTCAATTGAAAACTGGGTCACAAGACACAAATGTGCCGTTTTCTCAAGACGACCCAAGGCGTTTGGCAGGATTCGAAAATTCTGGAGTGGGACGTAGGAACTGCATTCATTGCGATTTCTCATTCCATATGTCTCTTCCATTTTCTGCATGGCGTCAAATGATCGGCGTTTTCTACGACGGAGATCGGACCCATCGATTCCGTCAATCTCCTTTCGAATAGCGTTGTACAACGCGTAGTTTTTCCTTACAGTTTTGTTTTGAGAGTTGAAGTGGAGAGCCAAGGGGGTTTCATGACAAAGCTCTTCAGATTTAGCAAGATTCCCAAGTTGGAAATTGTATTCACACGGAAGAGTTTTGATTTGATTAGGATAGTCGTGAACGTAGGCATTGAAGATATCCTGAAAAAACGTCGTATTTGTTCATGGTAATCCAAACATCAATGTCAAAACAAAAAGACTTTCCAGACAGTTGTTTGCTCACAATTCAACCTGAATATGATTTACTTACTTGATCAGACATGGTAGTCTTTCCGTGTATTTTCAAATATTTGTTTGCCACAGAACGCCATTTTTCTTTGAAATTCTCTTCTCTAAGCTTGTCCAAATCAAACATTATGATCCCGGAGTTGAATCCACGTCCCTGAAATTCGAAAAATCATCACAGATTATGCGCATGTAATTATAATGCACATGTTTAAACAACGTGAAAGGTATAAAAGATCACGGTTTTCAAAACGTTGGACAAGAAATATCATGTTTCGTTTTACTTTGATTGCACTTGCTTTCTTTATCTGCGCTCTCAATGCTGATAATTCAGAAATTCAATCAACAAACCAGGAGAAGGAAGAAATAAAGGTCAGTAAAAGTTTTCAAAACAAAAAAATGCTAATTGAGTTTCAGGTCCAAAAAGATGAGCAAAACCCCCAGCTGTCTCCAGATGATATAGTTTTAGCTGTCATAAACAATGACACACCCTTATCTTCAATCAAAGATCTTGCTATGGAAGGACAAGCTAATGAAGTTGTGATTCGTGCAAAACGCTATTACGGATGCGGATGTGGATGTGGGTGCGGAACATGCGCTACAGTGGACCCTACAGCTACAGTAGCTGCTTGTGGATGTGGATGTGGTTATGGATAACTGATAATCAACTATCAACGATTAACTATCAACTGTCCACTATTTATGATAATCTAATAAATTGATTCATATAGACTAACCCTTGCAGTCCACACAGACTTTTTTCCATCTTTGTTCAGGTACCAATCGGATAGATTCTCAATCATTCCGATCGACTGTTGATTGTTGAAGTCTCGGAATTTTTGCCACAGATAGAAAATGTCAGAACGAAAAACGATATCAATATCAACGTACATGACCTAAAAATAAACTTCTACTTGGTTTTCAAAAAAAAGCTTTAAAAACCTTTCCGACGTTATCACTCATAATTTCCGGAATCAAGAGTTTCGTCAGTCCGTAGTATTTTGAGTAATGAGAGTTCGGAATCCATTTCACTTTCTTCTCATAGTTGGTTAGATTATGAAAAAACCACTCCACGTTCGAAACATTCCAGGATGTCATCAAATCATTCACATCCTCTTTATTTTCATAATCAACAATGAAATGAAGTCGAAAATTGCTATCCGAGTAATTCAAAACACTCTTGAAATGTTGCATGAAAAGAAGGCGGGTCATGAAATTTCCACCCAAGATGTAAACCAAGCTCACGTGATCCTAAAACAAAAAAAAGTGATGATTTTTGATGAACTTACAGAACTTACTTCTTCTGGAAATGCTCCATAACGACGATGGTCTACAAAATGCCAGATAGAAAGATAGGGAACTAAAAATTAAAATATCTGAAAAAAAAAACAAATAGTATGGGTACCTGAAGCAGCAACCAGAGCCAAGCTGCTGAGAAGTATGGAAGTCGGGATGAAGTTTCGTATGAGCATTCTGAAAATCTCATGATAGCCAGTAGGTAATTGATATTATTTTGAGATGAGAAAAAGAAGTACCTTCATGAAATGAAAAATTGAATTATTGAAATAGGATAAGGATTGTCAGTAGGAAAATGAGGAACGTCAGAATTCAGCAGCAATAAATTGTCTAGACATCTCAATAGTGAATCTTTGATTGGGTGTTATTCACCGCATTGTTGCTTCCGATAGGCATCCGGTCCCTTGTCATGTTTCAATGAATAGAGACAAACCGAATAAGAATTACAATTCACTTCACAAAGGAATACACAAAAGGAGGCAAGTCTAGGTTTGAGTCAAAAAGGAACAAGATGTACATTAGTAGTGGAGGTCCGAAAACTACGCAACAGGCAGAATGCGTCAGTCCTAATTTCCGTCTCTCGAGCCAAGTTTTTTAGCCAATGTCCGCACCAAAGAGAAGGATTAGGATGGGACTTCCTATTCGCGTCTTGTCCTCACACAAATTCAATTATAGTTAGGACCACGAACATGTTTTATGAGTGAGAAAAAGACAAAAAACAACGGAGAGATAACGAACTAGTTTCATAGTTGGAAAAGTGCACACAGGAAACGTTTGGAGATGAGATTTGGCCAATAGGGTGCAAAAAAGCGAGAAAAAATGGGAGAAAACGTTGTTGGGGAGGGGTCTATCGTTTTGTTCTTTTCTTAGCAAAAGCTCTTGGAAACTGAGAATTATTCAAGAGGAAAATATGGTTAGTGACACGGAAAGTGAGGTGTGAACTTGAGAACGACACCACAATGACGGGGGACCTTTTTTTGGTTGAAAGCATGAAAAGGAAACGTGTAAAAGAAAAATTGTGAAACTTTGTTGAGATATTTCCGGGTTGAAATCGGAGTTTGACCTCATGGTTTTTTCAAAAACCAAGTTGGACCAACTGTTGGTCCCACATGTATTTATACAGACGATTACGTGCCTAACTCCACCTAACGAAACAGATGCCAACTGGCGTGGGCTGGCTGGAAATGGGTTCTCTAAAATCTCTTTGTTTCACCTGATGTTTTGAACTCAGACGTCATAAATTTCATATTTCTCTTTGAAAGTTATTTTCTCAGTATCCATTATTCTTTCAAATCGTTAATCTTTTTTCTTGAATGTGAGAAAAGTTTAAAGGAGAAAGATTATCCCGAGAGCGGATTTGACGGAGCCAAAAATATTTTTCTGATGATGGGATACAGAAAAAAAACCATTTTTATGAGGTTTGAGCTCATTTTCATGGTTGAGAAACTGAGCGGCTCAGTCGAAGATTTATGAGGCGTACACACTAAAAGATGGAATATCAGGAAACAACTTCACCTTCCGGAGAGGATTATGTTTTTGGGGTTATCCATTGTTGGATTGAGTATACACAAGCAAATAAATAAGTATACAAGGAAAAGCTGAGACCCCACATGAATGTGGTGGATATATTATTCGATTAAGAATTTATTAGCTTTTAGGAGGAAAAAAGATATGTGCAAACACGTTGTTTCATTTGATAAATCGTTTGTTTCCTGCGGAGACAAATGACACTAGTGCAACATATGTCTCAAATAAGGAAAAGAAAAGAAGCTGTCAAAGATATGAGTGCAGAAAATTAAAAGCAATGACAAGCGGAAGACGTCGAGATGAATTTGTCACAGATGAGTGACTGACAGTAGGAATGTGCCCATCTCAGTATCTAGTAGTAAAAAAGTTGAGATGGAAGAAATAGAAGCCTCTCCAATTTTATTGCCTTGTCATCATTTATGTATGCGCATTGTTCTGAGGGGAAGAATGGGGATGTCTGAAAATTTAGCTGAAGAATAAAATAAGAAATGAAGTGGGAGAAGATTGCAAACTTAGAATTCTGACTTTGTTTACCCATTGTTTTCGGTTTTGAATGTGGTGGGTCTCTTGGTTAATTGCTCTGGGTTTCAAACATATGAATATTACAGAATGTTTCATTTAGGCGAGTATGGAAAATGAAAAAAGAAATGTGAATAGTGAAAGCATATAATAGTGAAATTTTGAGTTCAAATAAACAGTAAAGTACTGCAAAAATGATTTAGGTAACCTCATTGCCCACAATAAAGGTCTTAGATGACATGATATTTTCATTGCTTAGAGTTGATGATTCAACATATATTGATGAACTGTATATCACGTGTTGTTGACTATCGGTTTTTTTCAATAATTGATCCTTACTTGTTCAGTTGTTTCTATTGAACAGTGTAAAAATGAACAGTGTAAATAAGGTCATGCCCGGTGAAGAATCATAAAATTTTGCATAATTGCAACCATGAAAACTGTTTTTTCAAATATTCTTCACGATATCGAACATACTTACCGAGCTGTTTTTGTCATTCTAAAAAAACCGGTGTATTTTTTTCCAGAACATCCATTGATAAATTGAACAAGAATTTTTTTTTTCAAAGTTAGAAAGTAGTTTCGGCAGATGATCAAAAACAGAAAAAAAAACAAAAAGTTCTGCGTTCGGGGGGAATCGAACCCCCGTCGAATGCTTGGAAGGCATCCATGCTGACCATTACACCACGAACGCGGCACGCTCACATAGAGGAAAGCGCCGTTGATGACTGAGGAGAAACTTGCCTCTTGCTTCTCTTTTTCTCTTTCTTCTGCTGCTGCGTTATTCTCTATCTCTTCACGGAACAAACTTTTCTCTCGTTATTTTCTCTTTCACGATTACAACATTCAGGAAATAGGAAGACTTTTTTGATACGCGTAAGTTCGATATCATAAAAGGTATTGATGAGTCAATCTCTTCTCTGAATTTGAGATTTGCTGACCTACAATGATTCATTCCTTTGTCAAACACCAATTCCGGCAACTTTACTGGTCATTTCTTTTATTTTCGAAAACTTTAAGTTGGACACTGGGTAAAGAGACATTGTGTAATGATTTCCTATCCTGATTTCATTTCGACGGGTTTTCTAAAGACGGAAAATACTCTCTACTCAACCCTTTCCCCATTTTTGTTTTTCATTTTCTTCATTTTTCAAAAATGATTGTTCCTACTCTAACTTTTCTTTTATTACTTGGATCTTCTAATGGCTGGCCACAGTTTGACTTTTTCAACCAAATGGGTATGGGAGGTGAGATGCTATTGTGTGAGCAAAATCGTCATAAAATGAGTTATCATAGGTGGCTTCAATAACGGATTCCCACCACCGAACTCTCCTCCGGTTAGTTGTTGTTTTCGAATCCACCAAATTGAAAAAATTGAAATTTAGGGCAGTCGTCCTGGAAGTCCTTTTGGTGAAATCCTTGGTAACATAGGTGGAATGATGACTGGATTAACCGAACAAATAGGGAGAATAACAAAAGGCCTTGATGTAAACAATGATTTGGGAAAAATGGCGCAAGGACCTCCACCACCACAGAATGAATGGATGGAACATGCACGACGCTTTTGTAGAAGATTTCCGGGACATCCAAAGTGTCGGTTTGTGACTTTTCAAGATATTTGGAACACTTATTTACAAAAGTAGATTTTAGGCATAGTTGTAGACTAGTTTAGATATAATGAAGCAGATCATGTGTGGATTTACAGCGGACAACTACCCCAATTCAATGACATAGGCTCAATGCTGAATGGGATTCTAGTTGACAGTGGGAAATGGTTACCTAAAGTGCCTTTGTCAGTTCTTGCCTGATAAACGGTCCGTAATATCTTTTGATTTTTTAGCATCAACATCAGAGATCCACTAGCCGGAATCAATGCTGATTTGAAGAATGCATTAAATGGAATCGCAGTTCAATTTGGACAAATCAGCCAACAATTCACCAATAATATCCGAGTGAGTTCATTTTTTACATCTTCAAACCATAATTTCTTTTCACTAACTAGGACATTTGCTCACGAATGAACTGCAAACAACAACAACAAAAGAATGTTCAAATGAAACAGGATATTTTGAAACAAGCGGTAGCTTTTGAGAAGAAAGTATTTGGAAATGATGTTGCTGATAAAATGAACATGCGGTTCGATAGAACTCTTCAACTCAAACAAGCCCTTTTAGAGAAGGCTCAATTAAAAGGAGTCGTATGTTATTTTTACCATAAAACCAAATCGATTAGCGAATAAATTCAGGTTGCTCCTGAAGATAATGGAGTTTTTGACAAAGATCTTCTTCTCACAGAAACTCAGGCAAATTTCATGCTCAATGAATTGGGTAAAGGTGGAGAAGGTGCAATCCCGTTACCAGGATCGGCGAAAGCAAAAAGAGCATCCATTTTCTTCGAACAAAACCTGATCCAGAAATGGCCAATAACCGCTCCAATACCCTACACTTTCGACTCGTCACTAGATAATTTGGATCAAAATGATGTACGAGGCGCCATCTCAGAAATCGAGCAGAAAACTTGCATTCGTTTCAAGTACTACGCAACACCACCACGAGGAAACCACATTAACTATCAGAAAGTTAATTCTCCTTCTTTGTGAGTGTTGATGAAGTAAAATTTGAATGATAATCTTGGGAATTTGTTTCAGTTGTGGCCTTTCATATATTGGAAGAGTTGAGCCTGCCAACCCAGTGTATTTGAGTTTCCAATGCGGGAATGGTAGAGGAATAGCGGTTCATGAAACTATGCACGCGTTGGGAGTCAATCATCAACATTTGAGGATGGACAGGGATAAATATATCAAGGTTAATCTTCTAGCCTCCCGTTGAAAGTTGAAACCCATCTCTCATCTTTTCCAAACGCTGTCATGAAACGTTCTGATACTCAGTTTCAATTTTTCTCAAATTTTTTTTTATAAATCATTCCAAAGTTTCAGATTGACTGGAGTAACATCAATCCTCAACAGTACGACGCTTTTGTAGTGGCCGATTCAAAACTCTACACAACGTACGGTGTGAAATATGCTTATGACAGCATCATGCATTATAATGCATATACCGCCGCTGTTAATATTGCGAAACCGACAATGATCCCACTAGTAAATCAGCAAGCAAATATTGGACTCCTTGGGCAACGTGCCAAGATGAGTGTGGCCGATGTGGAAATTCTCAATAAAATGTATTGCAAAGCTGCTAGTATGTTCTGAATTTTGTGATCCACTCAATTAATATTATTTTTCAGCATGTGATGACAAAAACGTGTACTGTGGAGCATGGGCATTACAGGATCTTTGTAATAATCCGAATCATAATGTTTGGATGAAAAGTAACTGCCGAAAAAGTTGTAATTTCTGTTAAATCCTGTTAATTTCTGTATATTTGGTTGAATTTCTTGTTTTTCCATTGTTTTTGATATAAATTAGACAAAAACATGATGATGTTCACAACATTTATGACCGTAAAGATGTCACAATCAACCTATCATTCAGGCAATGCTGTTGTCTTTGATAGTGCTGACTCCCGGGTAGCGGCCAGTGACACGTTCGAAGACGACCACCTGAAAAATAACAAGTAACTACATATCAGGGAGATTTTTAATCATTACATCATCATCGTCACTCTCACTCTCTTCCGGGATGGTGGCGTTTTGAGTTTCGCGTTGGATACGACGGAGGGCTTGACGACGACGACGATCCGGCTCAGTAAGACTGAAAAGTAATCGGTATTAAGTACTTAGAACTTGTTATGATTAGATATTCACCAGCGAGTGTAGAAAGCTTCGCAGTCAACATATTGAGTGATTTCCTGGCTGAAGACGCAGAGAGCACGAAGGCAAAGAATTTGGGCAAACTTGAAAGTGGCGATGACAAAGACAAAGGCGGAAACGGCGACCTGAAAATATTGATTTTTTTTGAAAACACGGGATGAAAAGTGTACCAGATATTGATTGAAAGTGACGTCACAGGCATCAGGAATGCGGGTGAATTGGCAGGTCGATTGTTGGATGGAGAATGGATCATAGTTGAAATCCTTGATCAGGGCAACGATCACAGCGATAATAAAGACTCCGGCGCAGGCAAGATGTCCGAGCTGAAATAGATAACTGAAAGTATTGAAACATATGTTACTAACTGACCCAGATGAAGAGGACGGTACAGAGCTTGCGAAGGTTCATGATCATGAGTCCGTAGGTGGCATAGATAGTAGCAAGGAGGATCACGATGCAGACGACGACTGCTCCAATATGAACAAAGGAGACAGAGACAGCTGAAGGGTCTATGATTCATTTGATGCCTTCTGACATTTTTCAAGAGTTACCATAGAAATCGTATCCCACATGGAAGCTGACGTAGTTGAGAAGGCAAGCCGTGATGAAGACAATGTCCACCATGAGGCTCAAGTTCAAGAGGAACTGGAAAAAGAGTATTAATGGTTTCCAATTTGATTGGATTAAAACATTACTTTTTGGAGACCAAACATTCCATTTGGAAGACTTTCGAAACTGCAGACTAGAGAATCTCTCTCTATAATCATCTTCGAGAGCTGAGTAGGCCCACGATCCTTACGAGGAGCCATGGTCTCAGAGACGTTTGATTCTTTGAAGCGAAGGAATGAGCGCTTTAAAGGCGAGGAACGAGTGTGTGGAGGGGAAGAAAGACAATACACGATTTGCATATAACAAATCGATTTTGATTACAGAGAGGGAGTCTCGTGCTGCTGTCGGTGCTGCTGCGGTGTTGGAAGGATGGGGGGAATGCATCCCCTCTCGGTCGTCCCGTGCGTCCGTCCCTCTGTTTTACGACCATATTCCCGTCGATTTTTTCTGTATTTTTCGGAGGCGAGCCGCTTTTGGGAAGAAGAAAAGAAAGAAAAAGAGAAGGATAACATTTGATGACGGCTTTATTAAACGATTGGAAAGAATATTAATAGAAAGAATTGAAACTGGTAAATTGGAAGCAGCATCAAAAAATAATTAGTACTCAAGCACATTCTTCTTCTCGTTGCGGAGAAAGATGATGTTTGGAAGACGCATTCCCATTCGTCGTTTCTCCAAGTGGTACATGCTGCTGGTATCCTTGAACTTTAGCATGTTGGGCAGTCTCAGCCCAATCCGTCTCTTGTGAACCACCGGAGCTTCTGGGTCTTTGTATCTGAGGAAGTTCGGGAGACGGAGACCTGAAAATGAATAAATCAGAGATCAAAGTCTTGAATTTTTACAACACATTTATTTATTTCGTATTTAAGTCACTCACCTATTCTCCGTTTTTCTTCCTGCATAGTTTTATCTTCCTGACAGAACACAACAGTGGCTAGAATGAGGAAAACCAAGCAAGCACCACGTAAGAGCATCGTGAAGAAGAATCAACAAGCTCGAACTCTGAAAACTTCGACTTCTTACTTTTTCCACTTTTGCTCAGACTGAACGATTAAGAAGGTTTATACTCTCCGAACTAAAAGCAGGATAAAGGATAATCGTCGAAAGTTCCTGTTGCAAAGTGTGCGTTTAAGACATGAGATCTCACAAATTAGAACTCTGAGAATGATGTTTGTCAAAAATGGGAAATGTGTCGAACAGAACAAAGAAATAGGAAATAGGTCATGAGCTATGAGGTTGCACACCATAACAATGAAGGATGTCTTTCCGGAATGAGAAGTTGCGGGGCGTAACAAAAAATGAATTAGTATTCAACTAACAATTGTCTAATTGGCGTCTCAAAATGTTCTTCACGATACGATATATGAAGAATTCTGATGACTGAGTAAGCGGAAGCGAGTGATGACGGGATACTTGGAGAATCGAGATTATTCATTTATGTGGGCGGTCCTTTTGAAACTTTTTTAACTTCTTCATTTTTTCAACATTTTGTAAACTTTACAATGGGAGCACATGAAATGGATCATTACAGAAAACCAGGATAAAGCTTATGGCTTATTACAGTCAAAAAAGAAAATTGGGAGTTTGATCATGTTATTTGTTTGATGATTGGGATTGAAATAAAGCAACGGGGAAATTGACAGATAGAATAAATTACAAGAAAGTGTAGCTTCTTTTTCTTAGAAAGAGGTCTCTTCGCTTTCTTTGATTGTCATCAGTGGATGCTCCTCTTCCATTTCTCTCATTGTCAATCCCTGCTCTTCATCTTCCACACTGACACGGGCTGAAAAATGAAATGTTAAAAAATAAATATATAAATTTCAGACTGAAAAAACACATTTCAATTTTCTTTCGATTGATATAGCTACAACTCTAGTTTTTTTGAAATTTTATTAAAGGACTTCGAAATCACTCAAAATCACTGTTTTTTCTCGAATAGGACTTCCTGCATTATAGGTTTCAAACTTTCGTGAATTCGATACGATTAACTACTGAGATTCCGTAGATGGGACTTGAAAACAATCTTCTTCAGAAATTCTACCTATTAAGAAGGCACACAAAAGTGTTTTTGCCTGAAATTCATTCTTGGAGTACATGTAAATAAGCACTGGCGTAAAAGCGTACCAGCCATGTAACAAAAGCCCGGAATATCGATGTTGAAGCCGCTATTCGAGTTTTTTTCGACTATTTTTGTTTCTTACACTTTCCCGTCATTAAATTTGTTGTTTCAGATAGTCTCAATGTTCTCAAACCTTATTCAAACGAATCCACATTTCTCTCAACTTTCTATTTTCTGCAAAACATTCTCTTTCTTTTCTTCGCGTTTTGCATAAATTCGTGAGAAAGTTTTTGTTTTTATGTATGGTAATTCTTATGCTAGATCGTGCGATCTGCAAAACTTTCTCACTACAGTACGATATATTCTGACTGTCCAAAACACACATGATGTGTCGGCATGTAAATGCCGACATTCTTCTCTTATCTTAAAATAACAGTTTGTTTAACGATTCAAAGATAAGAACCTGAGTTGCGAATACGGATAGACCACAGCTACTTGGAGTGACATTTGTCAGACACTCTGACGTAAGCAGAAAAGTTCAGAACTCACTTGATGTTGATGGTCGATCGACTGATTGTACACCAAGAGTTGCAATCGCGGAGTGGATGAGACCCTGCTGGGTAGCATTTCGTCGGACTGACTTCTTCTTTCCGAAGAATCCAATTGTCTTCCTCCTAAGAACACAAAAATTTGTCATATACCGAAAATAGTCATTAGACATACACAGAGGAAATGTTGAATGCTCTGGTTTTCAATGACTTCATTTTCTCTCTGGCCTTCTCTTTCTCTTCCTCGTGCGTCAAATTGCGGTCCAAGTAGCACTGAAGATAAAAATAGTTACAAACCCTGGCTTCCTTATCATTATTTTATCAGTTACCTCTTCATATGGATTGTGCATAAGAGAACGAATTGTCGAAACGTCCTTGAGTAGCTCATTTGCACGCTGGTCAACTTCTTCAGTATCCGGATGCGGGTGATGGTGGTCTTCATCCATAAGGTCATGAGGGAGAGCTCCACTTTCCGCCATTTCATCCAATGTCTGTTGGCGTTTGAACGAACTTTGAGATGGACTATTGTTCAAAGCTTCTCTTAAAAATAAGTTCGTGGAATTAGCTCGTGGAAATAATGGGTAAGATCAAATTCTCAACAGTAAGACGAACAAAGGCAAGTTGAAACAAGGGGAAAACACAATAATAGCACAAGGAAAATAATTAGAATTGAAACAATGAGGTGTGACCCTTGTGTGTGTTTGTTTTTCGGGATGTTAGTATTGTGAAACCTCTTCGATTTATTGAATTTTGAAAACAGAATACCTGCCAAGTTGGTTTCCCAAACTAGAACTTAAAAAACGAAATGTCACAAGGTCATACCTCACCATCCAATCGAGGATGTAATCCTCAATGTCGGAATCTATCCACGCTTTCAAAACCAACCTCATTGCGACAGCTCTATTCAATTCTACCAATTTTCCATCTTTCTTTGCCTTAGCGTCATAGTTCTTTTCAAGTAATGGACGGATATATTTCTTGGAGAATTCACTCAATTGATTCTACAATTATAAGACATTATAGATAAAATTCACAACTATGAACTTACAATGATACTGGTATTCTTGTTTCCACAGACACCCTCAATTCCTTGGGACAAGTTTTGAACCATTCCATTGTTGAATTCACAGAAAAGACGGAAGTGATCATCTTTCTTGGCCAGGCGAATATTGAGCCACTTCACAAAGAGCTTGATGGTCGAACCTTGAATAATGTTGGTGAACAGAATCACAGCATACGTGGCTCCAAGAATTGTGTTCTTCACATCTCGGTTAGAAGTGATCATGAAGGCAAGGGAGAAAGACACAGCACCACGAAGACCTCCATAAGACTGCAAACTTTTTTCAAAATTTATACAGGAGTATATGACTAACCATGATGAATTGCTCTTGGAAAGAAATGTGACGAACTCCTCCAGTGAATTGGTTGACAAAATAGGTCAAAGAGAATGTGACTCCAAATCTGACAGCAACACACAAAATCACTGAAACCAGAGAGAACACTGGATGCCAGTCCTCCCAGAACCATTCACGCTCATTGACAAGCATAACTCCAAGAATGATGAAAATGAGAGATTCACAGAGAGTGCTGAATTGAGTTTTTTTTGTTTCAAAACCGTCAGATTTTTAGAGAATACCTGCACACTTTTGTAATATACATGACACTAGTGAAAGACTTGTACGACACGTTACAACACGCATAGTGAGTTTGAAACAATCCACACGCAATGAGTGCAATGATTCCAGACATGTGGAACATTTCACTGGTTAGGTAAGCTAAATACGCCATTCCAAACAACACAACTGGCTCAACCACTGCAATCAGTTATATCCAGACAAAACCTGATGATTAGTGTATACCTCTGACATCCGTGGTGAATTTTGTGATGAATGAAGAAATCGCACCACAGATTAAACCAATCACTAAGCCTCCAATAGAAACCACCAAGAACGAAACAAAGCCCAGGAATATCTGAAAATACTACACCGTTTATTTTTAAAAACTCAAATGAATCACATGGTGCCAAGCAAAGTGGTCGAGTGTCTGAAACTCAATCGCCAAGTTATAGCAAACAATAGTGACAGCATCATTGAACAATGACTCTCCGAACACCATGAAGTACAACATTTTGTTAACTCCGACTTCTTGGAAAACTGCAAGCACAGCTACCGGATCGACAGCTGCTACCAAAGAGGCAAAGGTGAGTATATCCATGACAGTCAAACCAATGTCTCCCATCAGTCCGATCCAAATTAGGATGAGCAGTGCCAATGCCAGAAGGACAATATTAAGAATGGTTCCCTACAACACAGTTGTTGGTTTTTTCTGAAAAATCAAAGGCACTTACCAAAACAGCATAAAGGAGTATTGTTCCAATATTTTCAATGAAAGCTCTATCCTTCAAAGAATATGCAGATTCAAGTATGATTGGCGGCAGGAGGTAGAAGAAGAAGGCTTTGGTACTGAACTCGAGGAACTTGATCGATTGATGGGTAGTATCTCCACTGTAAAATAATTTTTTGATGAAGTTTGATAAATGAGAATTTACATGAAGAAGAATCCAAAAACAACTCCTATGATGATCAAACAGCATGACTCCGGAAGAACTTTTTTGGTGAATCGGGTGTGATGATAGCCTGAAGGAGAAGATGTCATTTGTGAAACTTATTGAAATTATTTTGGTTTTTTTTGTCACAAAATTTTGTCGACTATCCCCGAATGAGATTTCACTTGCTCGTCGTTTCATGGTTTCCCTTCTCCTATTTGCGCCAAAGGTCTACTTCATTTCCTTTTTTTGACGATTTCACTATTTACACTACGCTAAGGTAATTTCCTTAACGATGCCTCAAAATCGTCCTTATCACTGGTTATTTGATACCTCAAAAAACAGTTCAGAAATCTGGTGCTTTCCATTTTTGAGTCATAGCGGCAAGATGAAAAGCGAAAAGAAACGAAAGGCGCCAGCTGAGTGCATACCCACGTAAAACACTTTTAACATACCAAGTTTGAAAAGACCGATAACGATGAAAAATAAGGTGAGCACTAGATCGTTCTTCACATATTCCCAATGGAATGAGAACACATGAATGCCGCTGGATTCATGTCCATGCTCTTCAACAATGTGTTCATCAGTGTAGTCTTCTACAGGAGATGTCTTCAAATCGTTAATGAATTTCTCGGTTTCAGTTCTGAATAGTTATCAGATTCAAATAAATTGAGTGAAGTGAAATCCTTACTCTGTCAAATTCAAATCGCGGATGGATTGTAAGATATAGCTGATCATTTCTGCATTATTTGCCTTGGAAGTTGAGCTTGATAGAAGATCCGTCACATCGTCACACTGTCCCACGGACAGGAACAATATGGTGGTAACAAAAGGTATAACTATACTTTTCATCTGGAAAAGAAGAATTAAATAATTGAAGAACAAACAATGGGAGGTTTGGTGGTCGAATATTTGATGACGAACGAGTGAATGAATAGGAAAAAATAATAATCCATTCAAAATCAATTCTACTAAACTACGGAGTGCGAAAAAGTGTCTACTAATCCAAATTGACATCTTTCAGTCTATGGTACAGGTCAAATCCAAAATCTACATTTTTTCTTATGAACAGATGTTCTCATTTTTGTCCACATAGCCAATAGCCGAAAAGGCATCTGTTGTTATTCTTCTTTAGATTGTTGACCTAAGAGTCAGAAGATTTTGGAGATCGCTTTCAAACCAAAAATGAAGATTACGAATCAATTTCTGATGATTTTTTCTAGAAAAATAGTTCAAGAAAACACAAAGAAAGAAAGGAATAAATATTCGTGACTGGTTGAAAAAGAGAAGAATGGAGAGAGAAACAAATTCGATGCTTCCTCTCGAACTGTTCACGAGAAACATACAGGACGACAAATTTTCCCATACACGTGAACATGTAAAACTGCAAAATATGGAAAGCGAAAAGCAAAGGCACCTGTTGAATCAAGAGTGGGGCGAGGCCCAGACGAAAGAAAGGGATCTAGTGGAAGAGTTGTGCATAGCATACATTGATAAGAGACGACAATTAAAATATCTACAAGACACTCTCTTCCAAGGCGGTACCTTTTTCTGTATATTTCTAAAAGTATAGATGAATGATGATCGGATGATTCAAAACAGCGCCTCAGAAAATGAAGAAAAAAACTGAAACCGATGAATGATTTGATGTCTTATATTGCCGTTTCAAATGTGGAAAGTCAAGAAAGAGGGAAGCCATTAAAACCACTTTGATTGCTCTACCGATCTATAATTATTCACTATGTTCTGTTTGCACACAGTTTACTTTGACTCAAAACTGCAAACAAATTCTATTTTTTTTATTAAATCTCATTCATCTACAGTCTTCTATAAGTGAATTACTTGCAACTTTTTGGAAATATTAAAAAAAATCGAGCATTCTTTGTTTGAATGAACTCTTCAGGTTTCGTTTTATCTTTTGGGCGGAGTGAGTATTGGGTGGTACAAAAATGCTAGTTTTGGGCGAGTGATCAGAGTGCAGAGTCGTTAACCGTAACTTTCATTGTACCCGCCTGATCGAAAGGTTCTGTACTTCGACGTGTGGGCATCATTTAGCATTTCGATTTGTGAGTTTAATGAGCAACAAAATGATTTCAACTCAAAGGTTGAAACTATTTTTGAACGAAATTTGAAATGAATTTCAAAACTACTTTTAGATTCCCAGATTACGAAATATTCCGAAGTTAACTCTACTCAAAAACCAAAATATTCTTTATTTTTCTTTTCAAATCGTAATCATTAACAGACTTCCTGCGAAAGTTGAGCATATCTTCTCCATTTTTGATTGATTCTTCATCGGCACAGACGTTTTTATTACCATATCGTACGTCATTTTTTGATATTTTCAAGGTTTGGTTTTCTAAGACCATCTACGACATTAGCGACGTTAAGGTTACTTAAGATTTCATGACATATTTTCTACTTTCCTTCAAGTGAAGGAAGGAAGACACGAGTGGAACGTGCTGATAACAAATTTATGGATATTTTTATTAGGCGACCTACGGAACGATCGCAACAGAAACACGCTTTGAGTTTAAGGTAGAATGTTCTTGGGTACACTGAACTTAATATGATCTAAGAAACACTTGTTTTGTCGTGCTACTTGCTGAAAACAGAAGCAACTTGGTTATGCGCCTCATTAACGGTTTGGGATTTATTGGACGTGGCAACTTTGAACGCGGTTTACAATTTTTGTCATTATTGGTTTACGGATTCATACTTAAAAATCAAGAGCTTTTCTTCCAATGACCTACATTTGATTTTGGTCAGATTGGTCAATTCATTGAAAAAGAGCCAAGCACCATAAAAATTATGAATTTTTGTTTGTAGAAATAAATTTTTCGAGAGCAAATGTACATCTCAATGGAAGTTTGAAAAAAAAACATGATCAGCAATATTTGGCAAAAATTCTTCAGACATCTGAAATCTTGTCTTCCGAAAATGTTTCAGTTTCTTCCGAAGTTTTTTCCAAAAACTTCGCATTTCTTGACTTGACCAACAACGAATCAACGAGAATGTTGCTTGGATAAAACTCCATGACGGATATTTTTTTTGGATTTTTTTCTTCTGGAAATACATTTCAGATTTGTTTTTTTTCCACATTTTTTCCACCGATTTTTGTGATCTCTCAAAGTTCAACCCCACCGGTTTCTGAAACAAAAATTTACAACAAAAGAATTTGAACCCATCGATTACAAAAATCGTGTTGCATATGACGCCATCAATCTTCGTGTTCATCTTGTTTCACCTCAACCCGACAACATCTACTTTCTCCTCTTCATCTTCATTTTTACCTCTTTCCTTCCTCATGACTGTTAAAATTTACATTGTCTGTTTACTCGTTGGTTCGGTTCTTTCACAATGGCCATATGCGCCAAATCATTGGTATGGAGCAAATCAGGTGAGAGAAGTTTGAGTTTTTTGTATTCAAGAATCATCTTCCAGGGGAATATACGGTCTGGAATAGTCCCCGATTATAATCCTGTGCCAAATGTCCAAGGTGGAACTCTAGCCCCTCACATCTGTGGCTTCAACACTTATACCAGGTATTTACGTTTTCTCGATTTGTTTTTTCCGAACTTTGAATAAAGTTGACACCAAGTTATTAAGTATTTGTTTTGCAGAAAATGCATGGATCCCGAAGGATATTGCCCTGGCAGGTGCATGAACTTCCGTTATACCTACAACACTTTGTACGACTGCAGATGTCTAGCGATTTAGTCCTTTTTTTCAATTTCGGAAAACTTCTTCTGTCTGTACATATGAACTTCGAAAAGTTTTTCCATGGAGAAAACTCATCAGACAATCGTTTTTGTGTCACATGTGGCCAGTGGTCCTTTTCATTTGCGTATTCGTAATATAAGTGTAATAAAATTTAATGATATACAAACGGATGAGCGTGAAGAAAATATCAAGGAAAAAGTGGAAAGTGACATTTCCTGTCACATGTAGTCTGGGATGAAAGAATAAAGATGATATTTGATCGGGAGATCATTATCATTATGATAATTATGTGGAAAGACTTATTGATAGACCAAAGAGATAGGAAAGTTATCAAGTCAAAATATCTATTTGTTAACCGAAACTGCTCTTTGAGAGTTGTTCGTAATGTCGCTCAAAAAGGAAGACGGGTTCATGCAGAATCGATGTGATGAATCAGGTACTCGTTTGTATGGAAGAATATTCAATTCTCAACTTTCAAAGTTCAGGAATATCTCAAAACACTTTTAGCTTCTTCTAGATTTTTTCAGTCCTTGACAAGCACGAGTGTCTATTATACCTGAATGAGTCATGCCCTATCAATCATATCTTTTCATACGTGCTTCATTTCAAACTCTCTGTTTTGCTCTTGTCTCGGCTCACAAAAATCTCATGTTTCATATGAACTTCTTCTCCATCTCCGTCACAATTTTTCGTCTTTTTTCCTTTTCTTCAAGTTTCTTTCTGGTGATTCGTGGAAAAAGGCGTCTCATGCCTTGTCCATATCATTTTTGAGATGCTCCGTTTATCTTTTTTCTCTAGCTCTCTGTGACATGAGCCACCAAGCTTTTATTAAAACACGACGGATATGAAATGTTCATCATCACTTGTCACTGACTCCCTTGTCTCAAAGTTTTTGACGATGAAACGCATGTGGAAAAGTTGCAATGTACCCTTCTCACGTTTTAGATCAGAAACTAGAGAAAATTTGAATCTAGTTGATCAAAATCTCATTTTCAAAGAACATTTTAGTATAGTTTCCGGGCAGCAATTGACCACGATGGACCTCCTCGGAAAGATTTGATTTGAACAACTGTGCAATAAATAACGACGATGAAAAATGTGTGTGTTGTGTTGTGGGGCAAAGAAAGTGCCGAGGATGAAATATCACTCGAAAATGAAATTGATGAGTATATCTGTGTGACGACACAGGGAGAAGAAGATTTGTTGCGAAAAAGAAAAAAGTGAAGCGGTTCCTCTTTTTAAGGTACTGGTACAATAGGGAATCTATGACAAGTTCTGAGCGCCTGGGTAATTTGAGGGATAGACAAATGGATAGGGCTTACAGTACTGCAATCCATGAAAAGTAGATTCCATTTTTTAGAGTTTTTTTTTTGGTCAACCTAAATCTGGCAAGATATTGAAACTTCCAATTTTAAAAATCCAAGGAAGAACGTGTATAATGATACTTCTGAGAAATTATCAAGAATATCATTCCACTCTAACAAAAAATCCGCGGAGCTTAAGAGTATGAAAACACAGCATCCATAATTTCAAGTAACTAGAATTCTTCAAGGTCTCAAATAATTCTTCGTTACCCATAGTCTTTTAGTTTTATTCAAAAAAACCTGAGAACTCTCACAAATCGTTAATTTTTCGCAAAGCTAGTTCACTTTGAGTATCAAATTCTGTGCTAGCTTCTGTGGTTATATTTCGTTTTACTTTTACGACTTCTCCTACTCATCTCCAACAAAACGCTGAGGCGAACTGACATTCAAAAACGTTTTGAGCATCTATAACCTCTTCCTGTTCTCTCCTCATGTTCTCCACAACTTTTTCAATCTTTAGCCCAAGTGGTTTGCCCAGAGCAAAATTTTCTTTTTCAAAAAAAAAATAAGAAGTTTTGTTCCTCTCTCCCTACCTTTTCACTATACTACAGTTGTGTGTGTTCAACCTATTCCTCATTTCTTCTACACTCTCTGATGTTTCAGCTTCTTCTTTTTCTTCATCTTCTTCTTTTTCAAACCTCTCGTCTTGTTTCTCGACTCCGCCCCCTATCACCGTCAGTCGCTTGTTGTGCACTCTCGTGTCCGCGGTCCCGTCCATAGCCAGCCGCAACATGAAGGCTACTGTAGGCTTTTTTGCCTTGGCAGCCTTATTCTGCTTTGCCGACGCAGGTGAGTATGATAACCTAGAACTGGTTTAGGTGATGATAGGGAGAATCAGGGGTGAGAGTGAAAGTGTGTAATAGGTAAGGAGACAATGACTGTTGATATCTGAATCTTTCAGCTTGACTAGTGGTAAAAGGGAAAGATAACCAAATTAGTTATTTAATTGTTTTCAGGAAGAATCTCGGTATCCAGAGGCAAGAATGTTACAAAAATCGATGATTTGTGCGCAAGAATGCACAATAACACAGCTCTTGGTGAGTTATGAAGTTAATTACATCCACAGTCACTATAAAATCAGTTCTGGAATACAATTTTTCTAATTTTTCTGTTTTGTTATCCAGTAATCTTGAACTTCACATTTTTAGGTCGAATTATGCTTCATTAATTAGAGTTTTCTCTAGATTCTTAGAACCTTGTTTTCTGAAACCGTCAAAGTTGGATTTTTATCTTTTAACCTATATCTATTCCAAACTTGGTATATTTTCAAGATTTTTTTCATTCCCCACACTTGATTTGAACATTTTTTTTTTCAAAACAATCCGATCGCCTGAGGTGAGTTGAACAGCTCACTTATACTTCCAGTACTTGCTTTCTGTATTCTCCGGAATCATTCTACCCAGATCTCACAGATTTGAAAAAGGCTCTAAATTCTTCGTTACCGTAGATTCAACCATCCTCACGTTTCAGAAGGATCCTCTCCATTGATGATGATGCAGGCGACCGCCTACGAGTGCCAGAAGAAATGCGTGGACATCTTCCCAGAGTGCTCGGCAGGTAAATCCACTTTTGCACCGGATGAGGGGCAAGAAGATTGATGTGTCAAGCAATATCTATAACAAATGACACTCATCCGCAAATATCTCTTTTTCTGCTTCTTTGACTGATTGCTTTTGCAAATTTACACTGCTTTCACGTTTCGCAACTTGAGATATGATAACCTAACGCGCGTTTTCGAAATTTGATCTCTGCGTTTGGGGTCATGGAGGTTAAATAAAAACAGACACAGGAAAAAAAATGAAATAATTTTCAGTTGTCTACTACTATTTGCATAATGAGACCAAGAAACATTTCTGTTACCTGTTCGGCGAGAACTCCGTTCTTGAGAAGGTTGATCTTGTTGAGCAAAAGCCAGAGAACAAGAAAGATATTGTTCGTATGTTGGAATTGGTAGTTGACTGTCATCAGTTTGATGCTCACCCACCATTGGAGGAAGACGGATTGGCATCGTCTACCGACAAGGTTGACCGAAAGAAGAGACGTTAGTCACTCCAAATCAAATTGAATGTTATTTCCAAAATTCATTTCAGAACAAGGAGATGAAGCTGTTCAAGGTGTTGGAGACTGGACAGACTGGTCTCACTGTACTGTCAACGGACATGAAGTGCGCTCCCAGGCTTGTGAATATGGAAGAAAAATCCAACGTCGTGGATGTCCAGCTCGCTCTGCTCCACAGAGAATGCCAGCTCCACCAGCACCACAGTTCCCACCACGTGCACCACAATACCCAAGTGCTCAGCAACAACAACAACAACAGCAACAACAGCAAAGAGAGCAGCAACAGAGAGATCAACAACTTCGTGAACACCAAGCCCGTCTTCAGCAACAGCAGCAACAACAACAGCAACCACCACAGAGACCACCACAACAACCACAGTCGTTCTCTGGATCCCACGAACTTCAACTTCAGCTTCAGAGACAACAACAGCAACAACAACAACAGCAACAGCAACCACAACGCCCACCACCACCACCACAATCCGGCCAATCTCAAATTCAACTTCAGAGCGGACCAGCTCCACCACAGCAGCCACAACAGCCACAACAACCACAACAACAACCACAACTCGAGCGCTCCCCACTTGATCAACATGCCCAACTCTACCAGCAAAGAATGTCTCAATATCGTGAGAACTACAATCAGAGACATCCAGCTCGTCCAAAGGCCGATCCATGTCCAGGAGGATATTGTGCTCCAGTTCCACAAGCTCCAGAACGCCCAACTCCACCACCAATTCTTGCTCCAGTCATCAATACTGCCACTCAACCACCACTTCCACAGCCATACCCAACCAGATATCGTCCAGCTCCACCACCACCACCAGCATGTGATGGACAAGGATGTGTTAACCCACCAGTTGTCTCCGGAGTCTGGCATGATTGGTCTGATTGGTCTGCTTGCTCCTGCTCTTGTGGAGATGGAGCTAAGTCAAGAAGGCGTGAATGCTCATCTAACAACTGTCAAGGGCCAGATTTCGAAACTGAGCCATGCAACATGGGACCATGCCAAACTTGGTCAGAATGGTGTGAGTGGTCTACCTGCTCTGCTAGCTGCGGATCTGGACAACGCGAGAGAACCCGTTTCTGTCACCTTGGAACCAACAGATGTGAAGGCAAGGACTACGAATCTGAGCAATGCAGTTCTGGACCATGCCCAGAATGGTCTCAATGGGAAGACTGGGGACAATGCTCTGCTACCTGTGGACAAGGAGTTGCAATCCGCCAACGTACCTGCCTCGGAGGAGTTTTCGGAGATCATCTCTGCCCGGGACCAAAGACTGAACAACGCACCTGTGACGGAGGACCATGCTCTCTCTGGTCTCCATGGCAAGAATGGTCATCTTGCTCTGCTTCATGCGGATCTGGATCCAAGAGAAGACAACGTGTCTGCCAATACGGAACTGATTGCCAAGGACCAGCCGAGGAGAGTCAGTTCTGTTACGGACCACCATGTGCCGAATGGACCGAGTGGTGTGAGTGGTCTGGATGCTCTTCCAAGTGTGGACCAGGACAAAGAACTAGAACTCGTGGATGCTTGGGATCTAATGGACAGGAAGCTACTACTTGCCAAGGACCAAGTATCGAGACAACTCTCTGCGAAGGACAGTCCTGTTGCAACTGGTCTGAATGGTGCCACTGGTCTATGTGTGATAAGGAATGTGGTGGAGGACAGGTATCACTTAACAAAGATTTAGATTTTTTCAAATGTTTTTTCAGTCTATCCGTACTCGTACTTGCTTGAATCAAGCTGGAAGCCCAGATGCCGCTTGCCACTGTGACGGACAAGACCGTGAAGAAAGAGAATGCAACACTCAAAGCTGTGCCCCACAATGCGCCTGGAACACTTGGTAGAATATTATTTATTGAGAATCAAATTCAGTGTTTATTGCATTCAGGTGCGAATGGAGTCCATGCTCGACTCAACTTGCCTGTGAGGTTGGAGTTCAGAACAGAAGCCGTCAATGCGTTGGAGAATCCGGATGTCACTGTATCGGACTTGCCGAGGAATCCCAACAATGCCGTGGATTGACTCCATGCCCACCAAAAGCCCCATGCTAATTTTCAATTTTCAAATTGTTTTGTATTGAATTGGGTTGTCACCACCTGAATTATTCTACTAATCAAACTGTTTTATATTTATGATTTACAAATTGTACTTATACTCGACACAAAATCCTGCGCCTCAAATAGAAGAATCTCTTTATCTAGTCAACTAACTGTATTTTTCCATGTCTTCCATTATCATAAGCCTTTCACTGATAGGTTTCATTCAATTTTTTAAATTTCTACTGCTAACTTTCTCAACGTAGCGTCCACTGCCATCTTTTCCGATTTTTGTTGTATAACTTCTTATATGTTTTTTTTTTCAAATAAAGTTTTATGAACCAATCCCGAAATAACGCAGATATCAAAAATGACGAAATGAGAGGAAAACAAGAACTTTATGTGAGGCGAGAATGCAGGAAAATCTGGAAACCATTAAAAATGCATCATGTTTTTCATCATTTTGCGGATCTAATGAAATGACGAACACATTCCGAAAAATGTTATACTCTGAACTCTCATGAGTTAGAGAAATGTGGTGACTACTGATTTTTGGCATATTCTGATGTTAAAGCTGATTAGGAGAACAACTGAAAAAATAATACGCGTTAATGCTGATCTTCACGAAATTATAAGAACGTTAACTACGTAGCAAGTATCGAAGGAATGAGAAAATAACAACAGCAAATATCTGGAAGAGCAGATTCAGCAAATATTGAAACATTCAGCCATTTGGTTGATGAATTTTTTGCTGTTCACTCCACCTTGAGAATAATTCTCTCCATCTCAGAGGTATAAGATTTAGAACTATATGTTACGAACTATTTAAGAAACCACATCTGCTGTCACTGAAAATTATTCAGTTTTATGTGCATGGCGACGCATCAGGAACTAATTCCAGTTTTTTTTTCATAGTTGTGCTCCCGCTTTTCCGCTATTCAGGATGTGTTTTGAGAATTTGAATGAAGGTTTTCAGTTTATTTATTCCAATTTTTCGTTTCAGTTCTCAGAATACATGATTTTCTTTCTGTATTCAGAATAATTTTCATGTCATTGTTCAACGTTTTCGAATCTGTCATTTTAGATTCATACTTCAACGCCTCTTCTTTAAATCCTTATGGCATTTTTTTCACTGAAAAATAGGAAGTAGACAACGTTTCACCACTTTAAGACCCTTTTCAATCAAGATTCCGTCCCTTTCTTAAGACCTTATAAATACTCGTGACCCGGAACAAAAAACGCTCCTCAGTTCGGTTTTTGAGAATGAGTAGAAAAGAAGAATTGTTTCCTTTGCGGCTATCAAAACGTCAAAATACGAAACTTTATCAATATTCGCAACTTTCATCAATTTTTTGTTTCTGACCTAACCCGTATTTGATCTTTGTGTCTGCACTATCACAATGAGTTTTCTTCTCTCCAACGCCTTCTGCAGACATCCAATCACACTCACTTTGAACTCAAATTTTGACGCTCACATCATCTTTTTCGCACGTTATCAATTTCCCAAGTGAAACCGTCATCTACTTTGCCCGATAACTTATCTTCATCACTTATCGGTTTTGGAATCTGTGAACATGCCGCAACTTGTGTTTTCTCGCCTTTCTTTTCTTCTTCTTCTGTTTGGTTGATTCTCATTTTTATGGTTTTTTGTTGTCCGTTTCAAGAGCATTCTTGGAGAAAAAAAGGAGGCTCATTCGATTAATTGAATGAAAAGATTTATGAGAGAGCTAGAAGGACCACTTGGTCTTTTATTCATATTTATATGCTTAGTTTTTTTTGTTTTCAAGTACATGTCCATGAATTCCAAGAACATTTCAATCTATCTTTTTTGAGAGGGCCAATTTTTTTGGAATTTGGTTGATCTAGACATTTTGAAAATGTGATGTAGTTCTCATCCAATAGCTCACTTTTGAGGTCAATTGTACTTCTTTCAAAATTCCACAAAAACGCATGAAATATTGCTAAGGGTTGCGTGAATCAACATTTCCAGATGTCCAGTCTGAAAAATATTTCGAGATTCAGAAAAAAGCTGCTGAAAAAATGAGCTAATTGACACCTAAGTAATACACTGTTACCCTCAGAAAGCTCGATTTGGAAGAACCTTGTTTCAACAGAGTGTTCATTCTGAAGAGTGATTTTGCGAAGGTTATTTGAAAACCATAAACGCATAAATAGATTCTTAGCCTCTGAAATAACTTTTTCCGTGAGTGTACGCAATCGAAAACTCATTTCAAAAGTTCTTCTAGTATATATGTTTTATGGTTTGAACCAATCATTTCTCTCAGAGCAGAACCAATTTGTAGACCAGTGGGGAGGTTAAATGAGAAGATGGATTGTTGGTGTCACTGACAACATGTGTTGTTCAGGAACCTCATTTATTTGATTGCTTAATATGTTTTCTCTCGTCACCTAGACCTCCATTTTTTGGTATCAGTTTTTCTTCTATTCAGTAGTTCACGTTTTCGGTTTCGACTTTCACCATAACCATTCAAGTGAGAAACCAAAAATGGAAACTTTCGAGGTTAAGACCAAAGAGAAAAAATGATGGAAGACATGACTTATCATTTTTCTCTCGTCTCCCAATTTTTTTCTCAAAAGCCTGTCACCGAGTCACAACAATGAAGTTTAACAACATCACGATGGATGATGAGATGTTACTACACAAGAAACACACTTCCAATACATTTGCTTGTTTCCACCAAATCGCTGTTTTTTTTTCATGTACCAACTTTTTTTATGTGGTTGCTCTTCTGTTTTGGAGCTGTTGGGTGGCATATAAAACTTTGATGGGATTAGAGAATTTTCAAACGATGAGACATCAATCAGCCAGGAAATTCCTTATTAGGAAGATTTGGGTTTTTGATTCTTCCATTTTTAAGTGATCTTGGTAAAATTTATTTTCGAAATTGTGACCGTTGATCTGGTGACATATCTTATTTTTAGACATTTTCCTGGATGGAAATAATGTATAAGAGCAACTAAAAAATAAAGCAAATTCAGTCCTTGATCGAATTTTTCAATTTCGATGAATACTCAGCGTATGAAAAAAAGTAGAACACTGTTCCCATCTGGATAGACTAATCTGAAAAATGAGAATTCAGAAGAAAACAAAGAAGTAACTATGGACGTTTTACTTCCTCAATAAAATTAATTGGTCTCATTTGACCAATTCAATTTCCAAAGTCTTTGTCTTCCATCTTGTGTCTAGATTTTTATAGGAATTTTTCTAACAGTTTCAGTACAATATTTGGAGTTTTTTTGTGATATTTCAGTTGTTCGAACAATATTTATGAAATTTTGTTCCTAAATTTGACCCATCTGATTTTTCTTGATTGTATTTTCGAAACAGTTTTCAATGTCAAGTTTCAGAATGAAATTTCTCTACCTGTATTGTTGTTCTTTACTTCTGCCCTGTGTAGCAGAAGTGGAGTTCCTACTAGCCGTTTGGCGTCATGGAGATCGTGCACCCGAGAGTCTACCGTATCCCAGTGACCCTTACAATGAAACATATTGGCCTCGCGGATGGAACCAACTGACAAATGTTGGTTATTGGCTTCTGAGAAGTACATGCCACTCATCATTTTTTACTTGCAGGTCGGCATTGATCAAGCAACAAAACTTGGAAAGTTTCTACGAAGAAGGTATCAAAGTTCGGTTCTATCGGGTTTCGACCGGAAAAAGGTGAGAAAACGGATAGTATCTTTTCGAAAAAAGTGACAAATTCCGTGTTATTTTTAGATAACCATCCGTGCTTCTGATGCGGATCGAGCGATTGAGACGGCCCAGTGCGTGGCCACCGCCCTATTTCCGCCTGACGGTTTACAAGTTTGGAATGAGGGAAAATACCGATACTGGCAACCGATTCCAATACGGACAAACGGGAAACCTGATCCGGTTCGTTGAAAAAACTGTATATGAAGTTTTTGAAAGAATTAGTTCAGATGCTTCGTCCCAGCAAGATACAGTGCCCACATTATCAGAGGATCGTGGCCGATGAGCGTCAGAAAATTGAAGCGGACATTAATGAGAAGTGAGTTTTGCACATGAGAAAAATATTTTGAATAGTGGTATAGTTTCCTAAAAATCTCATTACAAGTACTTTTATGTACTTTCAGTTCATCTGTAAAAGTTTTTGAATAAGGAAGCGGATAATTTTTCGTTAATTTAGATTGAACGTTTTTTATTGCTCAGTCACAAATGTAGATGAACGTCTACGCGAACTATTCGCGGACCATTTTTTTTTCATCTTGCGCTTGAAAACAAGCTTAGTTTTTTTTGCGTCTTTCATCCTGCGACTACCAAAAAATGCAATTCTTTTTATAAAAGCCAGTATTTCAGGTACAAAACTGAATTGGAATTGATTTCAAAACACACTAATCACACAACTCGATATGGAAACATCAAGGATGTGTACAATATTATTCTTGAGGTATTTGGATACTCAAAGCATTACCTACAGTCTATTTTTTCAGCATTACAACGGTTTGCCGTTTCCAGATTGGGTGGAGGAAAAAGTTAACAACCGTAGCCTCTTAGATACTATCACAGAAATTAGACGGATTGCCAGACTACAATTATTCAACAGCAGGGAGAAAGCAAAATACATGTAAGATCTGAATTCACGGAATTCTTCATAAAATTTATTTCAGGGCAGGCTATATGATAAACAGTTGGTCAGAGAGTTTGGTACTAGCATCCCAACACCTCAACACGAAGAAAGCCCTTCTATACTCCTCGGTACAAGAAATTTAAGAGATTTTGAAAATGAGTGAAATTTCTTCAGCACGACGGTACACTCACCGCCCTTCTCTATGGACTTGGTATCAGCAATCATCAATTGATCCCATATACAGCATGTATTATGATTGAACTTCATTCTGGGAACAATGTAAAAGTGAGACATTCTTTTTTCGTTTGTTTTCAAAACTCAATCCCTGGCCAGAAAAAGTTCACATTGAGTGGATAGTTTTATCTTGATCTGCCAAAATTTGTGTTTTCACTCTCGCCCTCTTGACTTACTTCTCCCCATAAATCCCATGAACTTTATTTTTTCTAGATATATTTCCGGAACTCGACATCTGAAGATCCAGATGATGTACACGAGTTGTTTGTGCCGGGATGTTCCACTGATTGTCATCTCTCCAAATTCATCAAATCGGTGACTGGCGTCCGAGTCAAGAGCCTGGAGCATTTGGAAGATGTGAGGCATTTAGGTCAATCTCACGGGAATATAACTCTTGTCGTTTTTGCAGATATGCCAATCAGCCTTCTCCCGTCCGTCAACCTTGATTTTTGCCATCATCGTCATGCTTTTGATTCTGTGATTTATCGCTGTACATATATACATTCCGATTGCTCAGAAAATTGGTTCTAGTTGATTAAATTCCGAATTAGTTTGCTTTTCAACCCTTCACTCTCATTTCTGACACAAGTGTGACTACTGTAAAAATTTATACATATGGCTAGATTCCTTCTCCTATTTGATTCCATTTAAAACCATGAAACCCTCTTGCAACATGCATTCGTTATGTAATTGATCCTCTCATTGTCCACTTTTGCGCTCTATTGAATATCTAATTCTTGTCCACTAATCGGATTGTCCAAGTTGCGATCGTCAAACGAGCGGTACACTTTACACAGTCAGAAGGGGGGGGGGGGGGCAGAGAAAAAATTACGCAGTCAAAAAGCGTGGGGTAGAAAAAGAAGAAGAAAACGAATTGAAATGAGGAGCGAATGATGGCGAATATCGGCGGTGAGGAGCCCCTGCTCTCTCACCGGATATATTTTGTGCCCAGAGCTATCTCCCTGCTGATGTCTTACAACAGAAGTTTCGTCCGCAAGCACACTTCTCGTCAGAATCCTTGTTTTCTCTGCGTTCACATGTATTTTAACACCCCTGATTTCTTTCCACTAAACTATGCACATTACCACCACCCGGTTGGTACCATTTTGAGACTACTTTGGACCTCTTTTCTCCTTCCTCCCACTTTATTATGGTTATGAATTCTTCCTTCTTCCCCAACTCTCCCCTTCTTTTTATATTCATGAACGGAGAGAACGCTTATCCGCTAATTGGTCAACCACCCCACAAACCAATCCACTTGAATGTACTTACATGTTGCTCCTATGTCTGCCAAAACATGTTCCATGCCATTGCTTTTTCCAATCTCACTTTTGCTTCATACGTTTTATTCCATTGTTACACAAGTGCAACTCTCCAGCCTCCTGATTCCCAATTGTTTTCTTAAATTCCGAAGCTAGAAACCTTAGAAAGTGTACAGTGCAGTTTTTCAAAATGAAACGTTTTTATATGATCACAGAAATTAACAATCTAATGGAAGAATCGAAAATAGGAGTTCGAAACAAACCTAGGTAACAGTTGTTTCCTGAAAGTTGACAGATCATAGAAGCAACATTTGTTCTTTTTTTCAAATTGCGAATTTCTCATTTTTCACATTACTTTCATTTTACCCTATTCAAATTCATTGTTCTTTTGAAATGGCAATTTCAACATAGGAGTGACATGCACCTTCTCCATGGGTGGTCATTTCTCATTTCTCAATTCTCCCTCCGTTTCCCATTCTCTTTCAAAACACCGTTCAATTTTGAGATCGTTGTTGTGTCGGTTGCACTTTGCATTTATTACCCGATTAGGCTCGGCACCCCTGACACTTTCCAAACTCGAAACCTTTTCTTCTTTTATGGTTTCACCAACCCTTCTCTTCTTAATTGCCAGCAGTCTTTGGAAGAATAGATATTTTGGTGTCGATTTCGGTTTCGCAATTCGGGAAGAACACCATAAATTGCTATAGGATGCGGCTATTTCCAGCTTTTACGACATTGTGGCTCTCTGGTTTTACGAAACCCATTCAAGAAACTCATTATAGTACCGCTAATTTCCTATTTCGACCAGATACGAAAAGCTTTGAAAAGGAAGAGGCTCGGGAGAATTTTACTTTCAGAGTTTTCTTGTTCTCTAATTATCTTCAGAGGATTTTGTTTTGAAACCGAAGAGTTTGAAATAGGACAACCAACGCTAGTTTTCGAGCTGAAAGTATCACAAGCTACTATGCTATCCAAGTAAGCGAGTTCAAAATTCCAGAAATGGTAACAGATTTTTGATCGATTTTCAAGAACTGTTTCAAAAAACCTATGATAATTTCGAAATTTTAAATAATAGTTCTAAAAATGTTTTGAATATAATAGTTGTAAAAATAATAATAGTTCTAAAAATGTTTTGAATGGAATTGGCGAGATGAACCTGTATGGCATTCCAATGCACTAGAAATAAAACTAGCAAATGTTTTGAAGGTACTGTGAAGGAAAACTTTGATCCTGTTTCCGAAAAGAAATTTGTTCCGAAAAAAAAACTATTAAAGCTCAGCTTCACAGAAAGTTGTTGAAGTTTAATAACATTTTCAGAATTTTCTGTAAAACATCTCCAGATCAGTCTGTAAAAGTTCATCTGAATTTTTTTTAGATATGACTCCCTATGTACGATTCCAACCTAACTTCTGAAAATTGCAACGTCCCAAACTGAGCGCATCCAATTCTTTTTTATATATTATGGTACCGCTAATTTAGTACTTCAATTTGCCGCAAAGACATTTTTCTTTTCACTCATTGAACCGAACATGCTTTGTCGTTTCGGGTGCTCATCCGCAACCTAAACAACATTATGTCTCCTCCTTTCAATAAGGTCCACCGACAAGCCATCTATCCCAAACATAGGGCTAATCCACACTTTATTTGTTCGACCCGGTCTTTTTGAGGTTCATCCATGTGAACACACATATCCACTTCCCCCTTGAGATTAAAAAGACCGTGGAACATACCTTGAGATTTAATTAAAGTGTTCGTTTTGCTGTGTGGCCTCTCTTCTTTTTTTTACTCGCTCCACTGCCATAGATTAACTTTTGAACTGGCGGCCGCTTTATAGAGGACACATGGACGTTTTCACGCTTTTTTCCATCGAAATTGGAATGTTTCGCGCAACAGACATCATGCAAGAGTCGTTGTCTGTACCAAGGTCGCAAATCCGAACAGACCGACAGACGTCTCATACACCTGGATCCATAACACCTGCAAAATTGGTGGTCACGGAAGGACAGGAAACAAAAGAGGAAATAGGAGGACACTTATAAATCACTCTTCTGTTTCGAATTCCCTTTTTAATTCTGGTCGTTTTGGTGTCCGTTTCTCCTTTCAAAAAAGCTGTAAATTCTCTACTATTCATTAAAGAATGCGCAGCTGCACCACAATCTATTGTGGTATTCTGGAACAATAGGATTACGTCGAAAGCAGTTTTTATGGGAATGGGTATTCATTCTCATTGAGCTTTTTCATTCAGAGAAACATCTCATAGTAGGAATCCAGGTCAGCTTGTTTAAAACAGAGGACTTCTGGAAAGATTCGAATCTGCTTTTTCCTAAAGTCGGAAAAGTCGATTCAACTAAAAAACGTTTCTGGAAACCACACCCAAATATTATCCTTCGAAATTTAAAACCAAGATCCTGTTAGTAAGATTCATCAATTTTTCATTTGGAGTCTTCCTTCTGTTCCTCTCTCTCTGAGATTTGTTCTATTTTGGCAACAAACCTTCATTGTTATGAGTTGGTCCTTGTTCTCTTTTCTTCAGCTCCGGATGATCTAATATACTAGTTGGGTGAGCATTTCGGGATGATTGGTATTCAGGGGCTTGCATGCTCATCTAGGCCATCTCTTTTCTCTTCTTTCCGTCCCTAACACAAAGATTCAATTTCACACTTCTGGTGCCCAACGTCCGTTCTCTTTGTTGTCAACTTCACAAATTCCTTCTTTTCCTATTCTTGTTCTTGTCAGTTTGAATTTCAATTCATTTTCTAATTTCAAATTTTGACATGAATACTTTCAGTGTGAGAATCAACACTTCTAATTGAATATTTACCGTTTTCAAATAAACTGCCACTTCCGATCGGGATCATTACGGATTGATAACATACCGGCGGTTCCGATGGCGCGTGGATAAAATCTTCATCAGTCCATCCATTAGTGTTGAGATGAAACTCATATACTGCCCATGAGACAAGTTATGACATTTCATACTTGATAACAAGAAGATATTTGATTAAGGACACGAATTCTAGAAAAGTTCCCCAAACTGGGTTTGAAAAAAAAAAGGATTTTTATTCCATAGCTAGTAAAAAATTTTTACATTCATACCAGTTTTGAAAATGAAACCCTTTTCTATCAAAAAATACCTTTTCTTACGCTCATTTGTCTCTTCAAGTTATCGTTCTGGGGTTTCAATGTGCCTTCAAAAATGGGTCTTCGAAGCGAAAAAAACTTGTGCTTCCTGTTTAAAATTCAAAAAGTAACTCATTGTCTCTTGAATATAATTGAGATGTCGATTCTGGAAAAAGTCACAATGAAATTGAATAATTCATCCGGTCATTCTTCTTGAAACCTGACATTATCCCCTATTTTAACACAATTTGGTTTATGACCTTCATCAACATCCAATTCAATTTTTTCTATCCCTCATTATGATATAATAAGGACCCAATTGAAGATGAATGCAGTAAACAGCGCAAAAAAGTTAATCTACTGGCTCTTCCTCATCGTCTCTTTTATCTACGTGCGCATCTGAGTGGACAAGTCATAAACTATTGAGGTGGCATAGCTGATAGAGATACGTCTGAGTCTCCAGCCAACCTTTTGTGTGTGTGCGCATGTTGCGCAATACCATACCGGGGTCTTCCTCTCTCCCTCCATAATATTATGATTTACCTATCTGCCTTCACAAGTGCATCGGGTGACCCTCTCTTAACCTCCTTCTTCTTTTTTTGGCCTTTTCACCCTTTTTGCTAGCTTTGGAAGACATTCAATACTGTTGACGTTTTTTTCGGCGTTCGGAATATCTTCCTCGGCGGTTTCTCACAAAATCCTGTTTTACTGTCAGTGTTTTTTTTTGTGAGGGCCCTTTCTTCAACGGCCTCCGCTAGACATTATGGCAGTTTTGTAGCGATTTGGGAAACCGCCAACACCATATTATATCGTAAAAAAGCGCAGAAGGCTACTAGTACTATGGAACAATTCATGTTTACCGGGACGACGCTCCTCACTCATAAATCTTCTCCTGTTTATTTTGTGATGGAAAGTTTCTTGAATATCCCTTTCATAGGTTTTCACTTTTGAATTTTCTATTGAAATCTTAGTTTTACCCCAGATATCAGCATCCATAAAACGCTTGTTGAGAAACATTTCAACTGTGACCTAACCCGAATAAACGTTCAATACGGAGAGAGGGGTAACCATGGTATTCCTATTTGTCATTGGGCTTAGCGTGCATTGACCATGTCAACGCCCGGTCAAATGTGTCTTCCCTTTGGAGCAGTATGTTTTGCTTCTGTACATGTTGCTTCTTTCATCTTTTTCCATTCCTTCCCCAATCCATCAGTATAATTCGATCGGTTTCGAAACTGGACACCTCTTGCATGCATATCCACTTCTCACCTTGTTTTCTTGACAGGTTGTAGTGTACATAGGCGGCTCCGGGGATATGAAGGAGCCTAGGGGAAGCTTTGTTTTTAGAATACCCCACGTATTATTCAACTTCACTGTTTCTATTTCTTTTCAAATCGTTTTCAATATTCTTTAACTTTGTGCCTAGACCGTGATTATTCAAATTCCTTTCAACATTGAATTTTTCAAGAGTTACTCTGAGAAAAAAAAACTTTTGTTTTCTAAATTATGTGTTACAATTCGCAGAACTGAAAATTATGAACCAACGTTATTAAACACCCGAAACACCCTTATGGTCATCCACGAAGCAAAACTAGGTGCTCTTTTATTAGAGGTTCAAAGTTGCTCCAAACTGAGTTATGGAGGCCTCATCATTCATCTTGCACATCCCTTGTTTCCAATATTTCTAGAAAACTCTATTTCTCAGAATTCTACTTGTTTACTCTGCAAACAGACACGTTTTCCATTTTTAGATTTTTTTCCTATTCTGAATGACCAGTGGACATTTTTTACCATCTCTGACCAAATGGGTCTCATGTGGTCAGTTTTGGACCACCAGTGTAAGATGTGACCAATGGCTATCTTCTTTTCAATTTTTTCTATTCTTTTCAATCGCCCCAGCATTCATTTGATACACTACAATTATTATTCGCATTATTAGCGTCGGATCGGATCATATAATAGTGAGACATTTGGTCAAATTGGCTTGGTCCATCCTCGTTTTTTGCCTCTTTTTCTATTGGAAGGTCATATTCCTTACTACTCAGAAAACAAGATCCGTGTATCACTCTATCTTTTGGCCGCTGTTTCTTTTTTTCAAAAAATGACCTTGGAAACAAATCAGTGAGAGGATCAAGGAACGTTTAGTGAGTGTATTAAAGTAGAATATCAAAATGAAAAACCTGAAACTGGAATATGGAAATTTTGAATAATTTCGAATATGGAAATGCAAACATGTACAATTTTTCGTTCTCATTCTCCACTTTTCACTGTCTGCTACTACCTAAAAATCAAGAGTGAACAAGTAGAGAACAAGGTTTTTCATTCAAATACAACCCCTTCTCGTTGTCCTTGCCGTTCCTGAGTCACCTTTTATTCTCCTCTCTTTCTTGACATTGCCTAACTTTTTTGTTAGAGTTGAGTTTAATGTGCATTTGACCTTTATCAGTTACTCATGCCCTCTTCCCATTGTTGATATTTGATTCGATCGAGTAATTAGCGTATGTACACATGCCAGGATAAATTAATGAGTAACGCCCTTATTTTTGTTTTGAGGAGGATGAATTGGTAAAACTGTTGGGTATGGTTTTGGGTTAAGAACATCATTTCATTTTACGGCATCGGTGGTTTTATCGTGTTTGTTGATTGGTTTTGATTTCGACTTGATCATTTGTGGTGAGATTTTATGGCCCACTAAGTTTGCAGGATCTTCGTGAAAACTTTTTCAGCTGCCAAAAGTGAGAAAACTAAAAATAGTATAGTGAAAAGAAATTTGTTTTTATTGGCACGGTTGCCGATTAAATAATTAAGACTATGAAAATTTTTATATTTTTATCACCTTTCCTTTCATAAGAGTGCTCGTTAAGCTCACGTTTCTCTTTTTTAGTATACTTGAAATATAGGACAATGCTACGTGAAAACTCCCATACATTTCTCTCATTTTCTTTGAATTTTGATTATTATGGGGTTATATTTCATGGGAGCAGCTTTCTTTGAGACTCGCCGCTGACTTTTTCTTTGATTTGCATTTTTGTCTACTTGAGGAGGCATTAACTTTTCTCTCTCTCTTTCTTCTATAGAAAGGTACAATCTCTTTTTCTTTTTCGGGGTAGTAACAGTGACTTATATGCGCAAAAAAAACTTTATGAAAGCTTTCTATTTACCTTCCACGACCATTTTTTCTCTGTTACCCTCCAACCAGTGTACACACTACGCGATATATTTCATCCAAATGGTAAGTGACAAGCAATACGAAAACTGTTTTTTTCTAACCAACCCATCCATATTGTTATCAATGCTACACGAGGTGGTGAAAGGAAGGCAGCGGCGAAAAAGGAGAGGCAAATTTTCCAGGTTGCATTCCCCGCGTACTATCTTTTTTCGATAACCGTTTTTTCTCCGCGCCAATCCTGATACCTCCTTGATTATATTTATGAGGTATGCAACTGACAGTTTTTCATTTCATCTTCAACACCAATTCATGATTCATTTTTTGGCACGATGCCTGCCTTTCCCACATCTTTAACTCCAAAAATCCACGTGATTGTTGGCA
>GL379795.1:341923-404084 GCA_000143925.2 Caenorhabditis brenneri
CAGTGTACATTATCGTAAATTATTCTGTCAACTGATACAGATCGCTTTTTTTTCGGGGCCAGGCACTCCTTTTTGAAGTTTTCCGCTCCTTCGTTGAACTTGCTAACAAAACATGTTGCAAACTTATTCTCGTTTCCAGAACGACACGATTTGCAGTAGGAAACAAACGAAAGCACACATTCATAATCGAAATTGAAAGCGAAATCGACGCACCCATTTTTTAGTCTCGGGGTTATCAACGGTTTTTTGAGGTGAGGCGTTTTGCAGTGAACTTTAACGGGTAGAAGGGAGAGAAACCCATAAAACTGAATCACTCGAAAATGTGCTCTGATACCGTTCAACGGGTGTTTGAAAATGTTCATGGGTTAAATGAACACATCTTCACGGTTTTCTCTTGAAATTTCCTCTAAAAACTGTGTACTAGGTGAATAGTTAATATTTATTTGATCATTGAACGCTCACTCGTAATGAATTCATTCATTGAACTAATGAAATCCAAAACTATATTTTTGTTCTTCATCTTGTATACTGTTGTTGACAGCTTTCAACAGTTCAGCTGATTTTTCCATTAAATTTCTAACAGAGCGTGACAAAAATATGTTTTTCCTAGAGAAACAAAATTTCAAAACTCAAACTCAATCTGTGCCTCTTGGTACCACTTCACTGAACGACGGAATATGATCGAATTGAAGGTGTTTTCAACATTTCTCTAGTGTAAACACCCTTTTCTTCTTTGGCACAAATCCAAAAAAAGAGAGCTCGTCATGTTCGTTCATGCAACAACACTTCAAAGGTGTACGATGATCGAAATGTTTTGACTACTCATAAGTATACGTTCAAGCGCCAAAAAACTATTCATATGGTTCAGGCATGACGTCTTCTTTTTATTCTGTTACCTTTCAATGTTTCATGCGTTCTTTAAATCTGTATCTGTTCTATATTTGGCGGTGCTGACTCATCTGATCAGCTGCCTTTCGGTGTCTATCAAACTTTTCATGCGTAGGAAAAGCAAACCTATCAAAACCTATAACAATTGAGGTGAAACTTCCGGTCATAATACGCTTTTAACCCCTGAATTCTGTCTTTCAAGTTCAGTTTCTATTTCAAACTTCGACTTCAGTTTTGACCAATCCAATAAACAAATAAAGTGGCCCAATATCCCACGTCAATCAAAATATCCAGCTTAGTTTCCTTGTTTCCTTATTTTTCTTTGTTCTTTTCTATAAGTGGATTCACTGCTTTGTCAACCAATTGTTCCTTTCTAATAAGGTGTCAAACAAGAATTACCAACACTCTCTGATTTGACATCTTTTTGACAACTCGGTGATAGATAAGATGTGAAAAGGTCCGACCTCGTTTTCAATACGGCTCTTTTCTATTTATATGCAAAATTCATTGAGACACCAGTATGGATTCCCCGTGGGAGCCGGCAGTCTTGTATCTGTCGGCTCAAAGGATGGTCCGTAGGGACGACGGAAGAAGGATAGGAAGAAAAAGAAGAAAAGGAAGCGTCTTTGTTTGTACGGATCGCTTATTTATTATGCAGATTGGATATTGGCCCCTGTTCCTCTCTGTCTCGGCAAGCTTTATTAGACTGCTCAAATGTTGCATGCCATTCTCCTCCTCCTACACAGTAGAACCGTAACGTATCGCATGTCCATTTCTGATTAGCCCTCGTCATCCGTTCGTCTTTCATCCGCTTCCCTTATTGCGCCTAGAATTAAGAAGTGGAGAGAATTGTAATTGTTCTTCTGCAACCGCATTGAACACCCAGTCATTAGACTTATCTACCATCTTTCTCTCCTCGTTTGCTCCACCTTGCATACACCTGCCCACAGGTACGGTGACGTAACTTTATGAGGTTGAGCCGACCATATTGGACCATCTTTCCTCTTCCCTTCCCGTTTTCTCTATATTTTTCTACTTCTTCTCACTTGGTGTGTTTGGTCAACAGGGTTTGCCTCAGCTTGACCCTTCTAACTTTTTTCGGCGACCTCTTTTTTGCGCTTCCTTTTTTTCTTTTTTTACTCGAAGTTTACGCTGAATTCAAATCCGATTGTTGTGTCCATGCCCTTGTCCATTTCTTGACTCTTTCCTTCTCAAATTGATGATATGTGATGGAATCGCGTCCCGCTCTCCATCTCTTCAACGGCTTCTTTATGTCGTTACAAGCATCTGTCCTGATGTGCGGGCAGCTGCACACTGTGCCATTCTAACCCATCTTTGCATCAAAAGTATTGCATAATATGGATAGATTACATAAGGAAATCTGTATTCAATCAGATGGTTTACGATCTGCCTGTGGTTGGTCCATGGAAATTCAATGAAGATGTATGATGTAGCATAATAGAATAATTATTCAAAAAATGATCGATTTTCTATCGAAACAGGCCCTATCCACAAAGTCTTTCCTTCCCCAAAGCCAATAATTTTGGTTGTTTGACCCCCAGACGTTCCCATCGATCCATTAAGCCTCAAACTTTGTAAAAAATGAGGAAGGAGTTTGCAAAAATAATTCTCTCCTTTCCATCCCCAATCGAAACAAAATGGAGAGCTTCCAAATTTAATGGGAACTGTTGCGAAATGATTCAGCCACGCACTTTTATTCTCTTTTGTCTTACAATGACTCATTTTTTCCACTGTTTTGAAAATTTCTAAACAAAATAATATTTTTCCTGCCTATTTTCCCCCGCGTCACCAAAATATAGGATCCGGCACGTTTTTTTAGGACAATAAGATGTATACGACTACTAGTGTAAAACTAGAACAATAGGTGTCAGTTTTGCCCCCTTTTCCGTTCCAACCTGACATATACAATTACCCCTCATCATCACTGAAATCAAGCAATTCGAGAACGTTAAGCCAGGTAATCCATGTCTAATGGATGGCAGCATCCTCCAACTATCGTTCATTTAATTAGCACGTTCGTTTCGTTTTCCATACGTTCTTTTCCTGCACGTTAATCCAACCAATTTCGCGCACGGATCGAGAGGTGTCAGAACAATGAACTGAGACGATCGTTTTCTCATTCACGTTGAGGTTTTCTCGTTTCAAAAACCAAAGTCAATCTGCAGTCACAGGTAGGAGCCACTCATGTCAGTCAAATGTACACCTGCTCACCCCTCCTTATGTCTCCTTTCTTGTGTCACCACCTAACGTCTTCAATCTCTTTTTATCCCTTCCGTATGTCCCACAGATTCCCAGGATTACCGTTCTCGACGACAATTATGCGATCTCAAGACCATTGGGCATTGTTAGGTATCTTTGAACAGCCTCCTCAGTCGGTATTACCTTGTCGAAGATGCGCATCTTCGAACGGTAAGAACTATTTTCTGACCGCATTTTTCCCTAATTATGCTCGTATACACCATTCTAATTACTATAATTACGTTGTATTTTACATATTTCCCTCATGGCTTGTAGAGTTATGGTTATAAGATTAGGTGAAGTCCTCAGTTTTTTATCTCTACCTCGGAGATTCGTCGGGATTATTATCATGCGAACAGTTCATTATTATCGTACCAAAAACGATTTGAATTGCTAATCATCACTTTAGCTTTTCTACCAATTAGTAATCACTTGCCAAATTGAAAGGGCATGAGTTGGTCGGCTAACAAGTCACCTTATTTGTATTACTTTTGATTGGTTACTCTTCCCTATCACCTCTATAGCCAACTCTTCGATTTTCGAATTCCCACGTTTTACATATCAATGGCATTCGGTTCATCGTGTTGGCACTCTGACTTGTACTGTCACTTCACATCCAGTCACTCTCAACCCTTTAATTTCTTCCTGTACGCATTACCTTCTTTCCGTCGACGAGTAGAAGCATACGAGTCGCCCCCGCGCAATTGTTTATGATGAGCGAAAAAGAAGCTCAAAGAAAAGAAGCCATAAACGAGAGCCCGAGACCAAGTTGGCAAACGCCGACACCAGACAGTAGCTTTTCGCGGACTTCATTAAGCCGACAACTCACCATCTGTTAATTGGGTTGATGAGTTGACAGCTCCGCACATGTTGCTTTTAGAGTCTTCCTCTTGATCGTACCGCACACCAGAAGGTGTGAGTCGTTGTAAATCATTGCACATCATCAGACACATCTTATTATGCGAGATCAGATAGTAAGCGAGAAGCATGGTTGTAAAAGTTAATTGAAGGAATCAAAAGGTCAACTTTTTCGATTATCAATCTCTTCTTCTAGCGTTCCGTCCCCTTTTTCTATTTGTTTGCAACATGAAAAAAAAGAGAAAGGGAAAGAGAAAAAACAGGGGAGAATAATAAAAGCTACTGATTATTCATCACGAGAAAATAGTGATTGATGATGAAACATCAGTTTCCGGAGAGACTAAAGACTATTCCCTCTTTGACTTGACTCATACAGTACAAACGGCCCATTATTTTGACCATGTTATCATATTTCTTGATAGATGAGGTGGCTAAGTGGCTGGGAGAATTAATTGCTTTGTACCGCCGGCTTTATCTTTTACCTCATCTGGAATGCTCGAGTGCTCTAATTCGTCTTCTTCTTTGTGACGACTAGCAGGTAAAACTTATCTCATCGGCATCATCTTTTTTGCGGCTTGTTTTTGCGCAACTGACCACCTATTGCGAAAATGTTTATTCTGCTGCTTTTGTTCAGACAACATGATGTTGCAAATCAAAATGCGCACTGCATACAAGGACCCTAATCGGTCCGGTCTTTGTGTTCAACTGTTTTGAATATTCAAATCAGTCCCGGGCGCCCATCCGCCTTTTCGCTTCACAGGATTACACCTTTCATGATCCTATGCTGTTCCTTTTTTTCCGCTACACCAATCCTCATCAAATGAAGCATGATAAATGTTCTGCAAAAAACGAACAAAACGGAGCACATCTGTTATCTTTTCATTTCTCCAGAATAATTCCTACATAGGGAAGGGACAAAGTTCATGTCCATTATTTCTTGAGAATCTCCCCAAGGTCTTTCCCAGCTTTTTTCTACTATTTTGTTGTTTCTAGAATGTTCCTTTTCCCTCCTCTATCTTAGTTTCATTATTTTGATCTCTCTTTTTTCACCCTCCAAATCTGCTTTCTCCAACTTTTCAACGATCATCCAGATGCATACCAGGTGCCAAGAGCTCACTTTCAAAATTTCTCTTTTACACTTACTATTTCGTACGGTTTGATGTAGACTCCGCCCATCGGGGGCAATCTGGGCACTCCCCGCCTCCTCTCGGCCCGGTGTTCACTTCGTGCACACGACCCTTCCTCTCGTCCCCTTCAACCCACTGCTTCCACCCATAACCTCTCCCTCTCCTCTCTTTTCTCCAAAAAGATACTGTCGGCAGATACGACTTTTTGTTCTTGACTTTTGCCTTTTAACGTGTACCCAAATACTCTTTTTTCTGACTCATTTCAAGTTTTCAGAGATTCGAAAATGCGTCTCCCGTCTATAGCACTGTTGGTGCTTCTTGTCACCACAGCCCTTGCCGACACCCGTGTGTACATTGGAGAACTGTTCGAACACAATCTTGGAGACAACTTCACTATTGCTACTGGAAAGAATAGCCGTACACTCCCATCTTGGCTCATGATCCGCGACCAAATCCTCACTGGAATCCCAACAGAATACGATGTCGGACGGCACACTGTCGTGGTGAGTCAGTATTAAATGGAATAGGAGAAAATGGAGTAGAAAGTGTAAAAAGCGAGAGAGACGTAGAGTAAAAAGTACAAAAAAGAAATCGTTGTATGCTTTGCGCTTGATGAGATGGTAGATGGCACCCAAGGTGGCACATGCGTCACTTAACATGAAAAAAGCGCCCAGTAAACGTTTCAACATCGCAAATATTAGATAATCACCAGTTGATTTTGAGCCGTTAGATTGATAAATGAGAGAAATGTGGTCCCGAAGGCGCGTGAGATGTGTAGGAGGCACTTTTGTGTAACATGCGGGTTTATAGATCACCTCGAGAGGACGCAAGCCTGTTTATCTGACCATCAATGTCGAAGAAGAGACTGTGGCTCCATGCGGTACCAACAACACTTTCTGGATGGAAACCTACCACGAGCAGAATGCTACGGTAAGGCGAAGCCAAATGTAGACAATACCTAGGTGTTCGATTTCAGCTCTCCAACCGAATTGAGACTGCCCTTGCCATGAATGAGCTCGAGTTGGACCCGAAAGTCAAGACTGTCCGTGTGTACTCCTACAACTTCAGTTTGGTCAACCGTGATCTTGAGCAGATTAACCAAGAGGAAGTTCATGGACAATACATGGCTATCTGGAAAGTCGCCTGTGAAGATTTAGATGAGGCAACCAACTACATGGACGACTTCCTGGAACGGGAAGACGTTGATTATGACTACCTTAAGCTTGCCAAGGGATTCTTCAAGAGCGGAGTTGCTCCAAAACCAACTACTGAGAATCCAGAAGAAGAAGAAACAAAGACAACTACTGTGGAGTATCTTCGCACCACTACTGAACTCATCCGTACTACTAGAAGAATTACGGATAACAAACCAATTCTCCTCAACAGACTCCCATCCTTCATCTGCACCAGGTATTATAAACGAGACTGAACTAGCTTTTCATTTCATGATTCATGATTTCAGAGGAGAGCTGTGTGAGCTTCGTGTTCCAGCAGAAACATTCAAAGATGCCGAGGATGGAGACACTTTTAAAATGAAGCTTACCGTGCTTGCTCTTGATAATGCTGAGGTCTGGATGATCAACGAGTCAAACAAGGGACTCATCGGAATTCCAATGCGTACTGGAGAATTCAACTACCGCCTCGAAGCTCGAGACAAGGCTGGGCAACTCGCTTCCGCTCCATTCCAAGTCAATGTAAAGCCAGCTCTTCCAACCAACCACCGCATTGAACTCGAGATGGACATGCCAACTCCACAACAAATGACTACCATCCCATCCAAGAGAAACTTGCTTGTGCGCGCTCTTGCCAGATCTCTTAAGGCTCCAGTTCACAGCTTCACCATTCAGGAAATTGGATCCAAGAACAACAAGACCATGGTTGCTTTCAGTAACAACACCATTCCATACAAGGTCTGCGATGAAGTTGCACTCGATAACATGGCCTCAAAGATGATCATGAAGCAGAAAATGAGAACTAAGACAGAGTTTGTGAAGACCATGGGAAATCAATTCTACGTCCGCCGCGCCACCTTGGTCCGTCATGGAAATTGCGATGAGACCGTAGAGATTAGCACCACAGCTCCAACTATTCAGTCCATGCAAGAAGCCGACTCCCAACTCATGCTTATCTGCATTCTCTTGTTCCTGCTCCTTGTGATCGCTGTCGTCATTATTGTCTACTGCGCCTGCGTGAAGAAGAATGGAAAGAAGAAGGCTACCAGCACCGAGTACGTCTCCAAGGGACTTCCAGTTGTCTTCCCAGATGAGGTCGAAGAGAACGACCCAACTCACGCCGGAACTCCAATGTTGGCTCGCGAGGAACGTCCACCACTCAAGGTAAGAAATTAATGAAGATGAGAATCTGCCCTTCTTTTCACCTGCCCGATTGCTTGACTAGATAATATCTTCCCTTTTTTGCAGGTGTCGCAACACGAGAATCCGTTGTACAAGCCACCTCCACCAATCGCCAGCAACTCTCCACGTCTTGGACATGCCTCATCGTCATCGAACCAGAAGCTTCCGTCGCCATTCATCCCTCCCTAATTCTAAAAATCTCTCGTTATGAACTGATGTCCCCCCGTCCGTCTGCCCCTATCCCGTCTCTCCGCTATTCTCGTTCTGAACTTAGCCATTCGCCGCTTTCCTGTCTTTTGCATAGATATTCAATTCATCATGGATCTCTTTCACTATCAAAACAGTCGCAAAGAACATTCAATTCCTTTGAGAAATGTGTGTCCATTGTGAATTTGCTAGCTTTTCGAACTTCTTGAGACATGGCGTTTGCATTTCTGTGTAGATTTTTGAATTTCCTTCCAATCTTCCCTATCTCTTTTTCATACGAGGCAATCCATAATATGAATCACAACCATTCTTTCCTATTTTCTGTAGTTACTGTTGCATTTTTCTCGATTTTTCTAACCTCCCTCATCCAAAAACCCCATCTCATCCCAGCTTTCGTTTTTCATTTTTTGTTTCTTCCGCCCTCCAAACACATATATTCCTCATTTTTTGTAACGGTGATCTTTCCTTCTTCTTGTATGCTCACTGAGCCTTTGGAACTCCATGGGTCTTCCAATTCACTGTTTTCCTGTCCCATTTTTCCATTAGTTAGTTGTTCCTGTCATTTTCTCTATATACTCAAACACCACTTTTCCCCAGTTTTTAACAGTCCTGTTTTTTCTCTGCATCACTGTTTTGTTCTATGAATAATCGAAGTTAAGACAGTTTTTGTTTGGAACACGTGGCCGTGATATAAAGGCCCCACTTTTTTTGAATTTCAGGAGGCAATGACGGTTTTGGAAACGTCGTGGAGTACACTTCAGTTGTTTTCTGGATGGAGTGAAAAAATAAAGAACTCAGTTCGATATTTGGAGTATAATAACGACGCTTCTGCTCCGAAAGCTTCTGAATCTTTTGCGCCCCAAAATGAGACATCGCGGTTCCAGACAATTCTTCAGTATGGAAAACCAAAGCTTATATAATCTTTACATTGCCCATGACTGACTTATTTGAAATACATTTTGAAAATGTACCGAATCCTAAAAAAATGAATCTCAGTGATGCCTGATTAAGGAAATCCCATCCCAGTTTGAGGAATATTCAAAACTAACAAACGCCCAGAGTGAAAACAAGATTAAGCTTGAGGGATGGCATATCTTCTTCAGAGTCTTCATCGAAAAAAACTAATTTCCGTTATCAGTTTTCAAACTGTCTGCTTCTTTAGAACTTTGCCCTCTATCATCAATTTATCCTAATTTTTGATCACTTTTTTCAAAATAAGGAGTAACAAAACCAGTTTTGATACTGAATTTTTCTGTATATATACATGTACATGAAGTAATATGAAGAAAACAAAAAAAAACATTCTGTGTGTCAATTTTTATTCGCACACTCGCTCTCCTCCTTTCTTATATAGTCATTTTCCCGTCTGCTTTCGCATCGATTTTTCTTGCCCTTTTCCGTTCCAACTCACTTGTTTCGACTCTTCGTTTTCAAAGAACATAACTGATAATTTGGTCATATGTCTCTCCAGTGGAGGATTAGTTGCAGAAATTTTCACTCTCAACTGCTTCCGTTTGCTCAGCTTGATTTGGAGGAACATAAACTTTGCAGAATAGTTGTTGAAAAAGTTCAGAGCAAGTCCTCCGGAATCAGTTTTTGTGTTTTGCAGAGAATGTTTTTAAGAAATCTTCGCTTGATTAGATGACACAAGCGAAGATTTTTGCAATGACTTTCGAAGGTGACGTATACTAGTACTCATGCATCTTTGAGATTTTTCCTAGCTATTTTCCAGTTTTTTTACTGTTGCACTATCAACACGTCGACTAAAAATACCGTAATCTTTCAAAACACATTTCCCGTTTCCATTTCAAGAGACCATCTGCCATTCGTAACTGGCAGGTGTTATTCGCAATTCATTCAAAGTTTTTTTTCCAGCGAGTCTCTTTCGAGTGGATGGCACCTGCTATACTTAGCAGGTGGCTTGAAAACCGCCACATCGTGCCACCCGTCGCTTCATACTGGTAAGAAAAAATCTACGATGGCACCGAGCACAGCTGCAATTGAAACTTTTAAGGGTCGTATCTATCGGATTGGTATTTCTGAATCAACACCTGCTTTCAGGGACAGGAGAAAAGGTTAGAGCCGGGTGGAAAAACTATAGAAAAATATGGAAAAAACAACGAATTTGCAGCTGAATGTCCCGTTGTTTATCACATGGTGCCAATGCTCAGTTACGGTTGTTCTCTGTACATTACTTCATTGGGGATCAGGAAAATGGAGCATTTTACCGACATTCCCAAAACTGGATCTCAATCTCAGAACATGCAAAGATGTGAGGGAATGTTGGGACAAGTGAAACAAAAGTTTCTTTTTTTCAGATTTTACCTCTCTCGGTGGTATTTGTAGCAATGATCTCTTTCAATAATCTATGTCTCAAAAATACGGGAGTATCCTTTTATTACATCGGAAGGTCACTGGCAACTGTTTTCAACGTGGTAATAAAACAAGAACTGTTACACTGATGAAAATTGATCGAAATTCAGTTTCTGACTCCGCACATGCTCGGAGAAATGCCATCTAAAAACATTCATTTGGCTTGTTTTCTCATTATTATTGGCTTCTCAATTGGTTCCGGCGAAAAAGATATTGGAAACGAATTATCTGTAAATGGAGTATTCTTTGGCATAGCTGCATCCTTTGCTGTAGCTCTGAATGCTATACTCACAAAAACGTAAGCCTCATTGATTTTCATAGCGAAAACATTTCTGGAAAGATTGGGAAACTATTTTCAAAAAACGGTCTTGCCCCGGCATACACTTGGTAAGCGCGCTCTACCGAAACGAAATAGAAATCACACAGAAAAAAAGTGATTATGTTTTTCATTGATGAGCATCTATTCCAATCAGCCAGAAGCTTTTACGGTGATCTAAATTGCAGTGAAGAATTCTTAACACCAGCATATAGCTTACGTCGAAATCATCCTCTGAATAACTGAATTACACATTCTAAAAGCTGAACAGATGATTTTTACATACTCCGGAACATGTTGATTTAGTAATTTTGTAACCAAGAGTAGAACTTGTTCAAGTCAGGAGAAGAAGGGTTCTGGGCAGCTATAATATTATATTAAAAACATTCGATATCTCACCTAAAAGTACTCTACAAATTCTGAGTGCGATTACATTTCCGCATATTCAAAACTTTCAGTGCTCTACCAAAAGTCGGTAATTGCATCTGGAAATTGACATGGTATAATAATGTTCTCGCATCAATTCTTTTCATTCCCCTCATGATGTACACTGGAGATCTGGAAAGAGTTTACAAAGAGGTTCCGGATGGAAGTTTCTGGCGTATGCTTCTGGTTTCTGGAATCGTCGGGTTTTCAATGAACTACGTAACTGGATGGCAAATCAAAGTAAGCCATTTTCGGTTGGAGATATCGGGAGATTGTTAAAGAACTACACTGAATCTGTTAAAACAGACTACAGAATTGGAACTAACTTCCTCCTAGAAATTGAAAATAGTTGTCCTGATTATGAAACGCTATAAGAATGTTCTCTCAGCACGTATTTCTGTTTCAAAGTCAACGTTTCAGGCGACGTCTCCACTCACTCATAACATCTCCGCAAATGCCAAGTCAGCCACTCAAACTCTTCTAGCTGTAATCGTGTTCAGAGAAATCAAGCCTTTTTCTTGGTAATGATTTCTGGTTTAGATTCATGTTTCGAAACATTTTCACTTCAGGTGGACCAGTAATTTTGTTATTCTACTTGGTTCATCTTTCTACACTTGGACTCGAAACCATGAAATGAAGAAGGAGGAAGAGGCGAACAAATCGAAAACAAGCTGATGTGCTCATATTCGTAATAACAATCATATGTTTACCTGCTCTTGATTTTTCTTACTGGGTGTTTTCCATTGTTTTGTAACGTTCGTTCTCTTATCATCTATTTGAGATACTTTGATTGCACCAACTGTCGCTTCTGGTCAAGCACCTCTTTCTCAGATCATCATTAGGTTTTTTTTCTGATTCGGCGTAGTATTTTAACGTTTTGAAAAGACAAACTTGAAAGGCTGGTCCTTGTTTTGTTTCTGATAAAACTTTGCCAGATTTTCGTGAGATGAGATTCCTTCTATATCCGAAAAGCTCTATCTTCTTAGCAAGAATTGCTAAGAATGATGAAATCAAAACTCGAAGGAAAACAGCAAGGAAAGTGTGTTCAACCTATGAAAAAACTTCGAGCCAGACGGAAACTGGCACTCTGAAGAAAACATTTGATCACGTTTCTCTTTTTATCAGTTGATAATTACAATGTTTTCGAGAGAAACAACTTTTTCATTTCACTTTTGAATCTTTGAAAGTTTAGGGTTTCTTTCTCGCTTATCTTTTATTCAATCATAACTTTATCCTGAGCAATGAACCAGCCAAAAGAGAGAGGAAAGGTGAGGGTCCGTCTCCCGCGTGTTTTCCCAAAGAGAGAGAGAGACAAACAGGTATGACGTAAATAAAGATGACTGTGTGCAGGACACTTGCTGAGGCCGGCCTCGCATTTTCTTTATTGTCTCCCTCTTTCTGGGTACGAATATTCGTTTTTGGAGGTCCTTCTTTTCTCCAATCGATTTTTTTTGTTCTCATTTGTTTTAACTCGTACTGAAATGAATAGTAACGAGGAGGAAAACTTCCTGTTTTCTATTATAGTTTGTTTTCCCTATTGTCTGCGTGAGGTACATATTGTTCAATTGCAAAACGTGTTCATTCATTGGAGAGGTCACTTCTCAATGAAGATTTTATCAAAAGTTAGAAAAAAGTGAAATTTCATTTTTCAACCTACGTTTTTTTTTCTATGTTTCGGAAACTAAAACTTTTCAACTTTGTGAATTTTCAGTTCAATTTTTTGAAAATCAGAGAAGAATGAGTGTTTTCGACAGGCTAACGTTCATTATCAGTATCTAATATTTTGTAGTATTTGACGTTTGAAAACGTGGGTCATTCGGTATGTTAATAAATGTTATGTTCTCCTACTGATAAAACTTAGAATGAAAACTAGAGTCGTGAACATGTGTTCTAACCGGGAAAACAAAGAACCTGAATTTTCTGATAATTTGCACCAGGATTTTGTACCTTTTCACATTTCTGTTTCGTTTTTACAATCCTAAATCCTGTATCTTTATGAAAACATCAAAATGAGTTGGGGATCACATTAGAATGAGTCAATTTAAATTCTCATCATCCGAATGAGTAGGTTAGTTGAAAACAGAGGATGAATTCAAAGTATGTTATTATTTTCGGGTTTCCTATTATTTTCAAAAATACCGTCCTCCGCTCAGCTGTTCAATTTTTTTCACAAAGACCAATAAACAAAACGTATCTGTTTGCCTGACGTTATCCTGATCTTTTCGTTCCAACCTTTTCTCTAAACTTTCAACCAGTCGTTTCTCTCTAGTACCTTTTTTCTCTCCCTCCCAGTTATTTACTCAAGTGTTGGTCTAGCTTACTGTGTCACTCAGCTGGTTTTTTATCACAAGATATGAGGTCTTTCATTTCTTTCTCGACCCTTGACAAAATCCAGTTCTGGGTCTTGTTCTTCATTGAGCGTGAAGATTCAATTCATATTGACTGTAATAATTCGCTCAGCTGTTTGTATCGACCTCCCCGACTGTAATTCATTGTTCGATCGTCCGTCATATTTTTATTTATTGCGCGCTATCACAACTTGAAACGGGAATCATCAACTTTCGAATCTCATGCAGGTAATAACTCAAACTTTTGATTTTCTGTTCTCTTCTCTCATCTTCTTGTTTCGACCACCCACAGCTGTTTTGATTCCCCCCGTAAAAAGCTATAAATTCAACATTTTCTACCAGTGTAGAAAGTGTTGCAGCATATTTCTCCACAGTTTTTCTGTCTAACTACCTGCGTTTGGTAACACGTGAAGTATTGGCGTTGAAATGACATTCAAGGGAAACAATGACAGCAGTATATATACGGAGAAAATTTGAAGGGAATATTCTCAAAACAACATGTGGTGGTGTAGATGCTAATTTGAGTGTCCTCGGTACCCCTTTCTCTTAAAGTCTGTGTGATTCGAATTTGAATCTAATTTGAATTTGATTCTGACCTTCATAATGTTTTTAATTCTTTGTTCCTTTTTCTTATCAAGGCGGCAAACAAGAATGATTGTATTGTGAATCTATCAGTGTTACCGCAAAAATACTGACACAAGTTTTTCATGTGACACTGGGGTTCTCCCGAAAAATTGTCTGTGGTGTCGCTTTACACATTGGAACCTTTCTAGCAGTTGTTTTGATACTTTTCATCATTTTCACAAAGCTGGATGCTTGGCCAGAAACTAAAATAAAATTCCTGAAAACCATCAACTCCAGTTCCTATTGTAATTTTAGAGAGTGAGTCTATCCAGAAGAACATTTCGTTCCATTTTCCCAGAGTGATGTGTTTTTCGGGCCCATTCTCTTTTAGGACGCCAACGGCGTATTGATTCTCGTTTTCGTGGGAGGAATATATTGTGGTTGACGTATAATCCTTTTTGGGAGGGAATAGAGAGCATTAGTCTGAGTCAATCCTCCTCTCTTTTTGTTTTTAGAGCAGCTCGGGTTCTGCAAAATAGATTGATTTTTCAATTATGCGTATTGAGTTCTCTCTTCAAATTGTTTGTTGTATCATTTTTCTACTTATTGTAACTTTACAGCTTTGCTCTGTTGCGAATTCTTTCTATCTTCAGTATATAAAAAAATCTTATTTTCAGATAAAAATGACCTCCGCTCAACAAGTGTCAGTGCCAGACGGTCTTCAAGATAAAATCAACCTCTTCAAAACGGCAACAGTTCTTCGGAAATTTCAAATCGACACACAATCCGATACAATCTACGTGAATCTCAACTACTTGGCCGAGCTATCCGAATATTTCCATGTGTGAGTCTTTTCTGGTATAGAACAAGTTGAAGTTATGAAAGAGGGAATGTGTTCACGAATACCAATGTAGAACCTGTTGCACAGGGTTTGTTCTCATTTCTTCGCCGATTTTCTCAATCCTAGCTGTATTGTTCGAAAACTATATTTCATAATATGAAACAAACTTGCTGTAAGGTCAACATTCGACTTCAGACTTCCATTTTCAGTTTGCGCACCGGCTCTTACACTGAGAAAAGTACCGAGAAAGTCAACTTGGACGACGTTTTCACCGAGGAGCTTGTCGTGTTCCTGTCATACGTATGCCCGGAAGGATTTGAATTTGACCGCACTATCAACAGTAAGTTTCATAGTTCTTATCATTCCGGGTTTTACCTGAAAGTTCATAAACCAAAGAGAATAGTACAATTGTTCGTTTCAGATCAGAACATTTCATCGCTTGTCTACTTCTCGGATCGTCTCATCTTTCCATGGATCAAACAAGAGATCAAAAAATACTTGAAAAGCGGTGAGAATTCTTGAACCAAATGCTTCAATTTGAATAACTGTTCATTTTTCAGACGAGTTCAAAGACGAGCAGTATGACACCGAGTTGCTCATCCAACTGTGCTATCTTCTTCATGCACAATGCTATCCGTTAGTAAATAGTCGAACATCCGGAGCAATAAACGAGTTCCTTTACAGTAGTGCTGATATTGACCCAGTCTTCAAGAAGATTGCTCGTCTTAGTGACATTGCTTCGGTTGACAAAGCTCTTGCAACTGTGACAGACAAGGATACTCAAGTCTTGTTCAACGAAAGAATAATTTATTTCCGACCAGTGAGTTTACGGGGAGATAGAAATGTTTTTTTGGGATTTGATCGAAAAGAAGGCAGACTTTCGGGTAATTCTTTGCATTCAACTGGTCAGAATTGTTTTTTTTTAAACTAAAATCGCATGTTAAAAGAAGGAAAAGTGTTTTGTTCGTGGGATGAACTTCAAACGTAAAATGTAAAAGACTTATCTGATTCTGAAAGAACATCCGATAACACTTCATTATAGTGTCTTGTTAAAATTTTCAAACAAAGACTCATTTTCAGTACACTTTCCAACCACGTCCACAATCATTCTTCGACTGGAACGACAACCGTGCTCGCCTCTTCTTCTAAACTCTTCAGCCAGAAATAATTCCCTCTATCGACAATGTCACATTTTTTTTTCTTGTAATTTTGTACAATGTATTTTTGTGAAAATTTGTAAAACTGTGGACATCACAGTAAACTGTAGTCTCTTGAAAATTTCCGATGTTTGTATTTCTCTTCTGGTGTTCATCTATGCCCAGTTAATTATTGATGATTATATTCGAATTTTTCGCTGATTTTAACAACAGTTATAGAATAAATGAATTAATGTTGACTAAACAAGGTTTTGTTTTTTTTTTGCAACCGTGTTCAAAAAACTTTTTGTCTCAACCAAGAATAAGAACTACTTTATAGTTATAAACGAATAGTTTGTATCACACATCAAACTACTCCTCGATGTTTATCATTGTTAATTCCAAAACTTGTCTAGCAACCCTTAATTAGAGTTTGTGATATCAGAATCAAGAAGAAGGCTTTTGTCAACAACTTATGTGAGTAGTCATAGAAACAACAAACGCGGGAATCGATACTCTCATTTCACTCATTTTGCTACAACTTCTCTGACACAATGCAGCCGTCACAGTTGAACGTACCATCACTTGAAACTGCTTCAATTACTATTCGAGCTGATATTCTCCAGTGTGTCTTGGAGAAGAAATCTGTCTGGGAAACAGACACTTATATCTCAGCTACACACGGAAAAGATATTATAAGCTATCAAGAGGTGGATTATTGGTACTACAAGTTTTACAACGGGGACCATAATCTGAAAGACACTAGAAGGTAACTGTTCTATTATGATTTGACTAATTGAGATAGTTCAGCTCGGACTACAAACCTCTCACAATAGCCGATTTACCGGAAGATGCATTTGACCATATATTGGACAGAGTCAAGCCTTTCGAAAGGTTCCTTCAGACTTCATTTGTAGACATTAATTCATTAGTTTCAGGCTGATTTTGAGAAGAACATGTAAACAGCAACAGCAACTTTATCAAGCCAAACCAATAAACTGCGAGGTTATCAAGTTTTTTTGTGGCTTATGGGACGCCTGGTTAACAGTTGACAGCACAAATTGGTCATATTTCGCAAAGGAAGAGGGATGTGTGATGACAAAAAGTAAAACCAAGTGTGGCAAATTTCCTGTATTCTTTAAAGGATTTGACCATGTTGGAATGGCATTCCACGACTTTTTCCTTTTTTTGAAGGATGAAAAATTGAAGTTGGAGAAGCTATCGATTCGTATACAAATATATCCAGAATTAATGCTCAACAGTTGCTGCATTCCACCACTGACTCGTTTTAAAAGCCTATTAAATTCTCTGAGTCATCAGATTCATACAAAAGAAATTATGGTTACTCATATAAAACTTGACGACGTTGGCTTTATACTTGCAGCTCTGAAGCCAGGTATACTGAAAACAATTTTACTACCATGGTTCCCAGAAAATGAAGCATCATACATGATATTTGATCCAATAAGAAAACTGGCCCAAATGATACAATGGAAACATGCAGAACATTGTGGAAGCGTCAACCTTCTCTATCAAGAGTTTCCGACATACTTCTCTCATTTCTCTGAATTGACTTTCTACAGTAATTACACTTACAATCGCGGAGATTCTTTTTTTATGAAAGTGAGAAAACAACCAATTTCATCACTTTATCAGTCATTTTTTTCAGGCAATGAGCAGTTTACCCAATTGCCGTGCCATACATAGATTTGATGCGTAATCATATAGTATGATCACCAATATTCCGGGTTTCACACTGACGCTCAATACACGACGTAAGAAATGCGGGTACGGAACACGAATCTTAGAAGAAACTGGACAGAAATTCGATATATTTGTTACATTTTACAAGAAGCGAGGACATTACATAACAGTACAAAAATCATCTTGATCATCATGTTTCAACTTGGATTCCGTTGTTTCATATTTATAAACGTCAGGATTTTAGGAGTGGTACGCATTAGAAAATTCAAATAAATTTTTTTCAATAGTGCTGTTTTATCTGAAATAAATGAACTCTGAAATTACCAGAAATAATAAATAAGAGAGATGGGGATTTACGATTGCAATCTTGATTAGCCCTTGACTAATATTCAGTTTCTCGAATCACTTATGAAAAACACTATGAAAGAAGAGAACAATCCCCCAAAAATTTGCTTTTTGCTGAAATTGAAAATGTTTCAAAAATGAAGCGTTTCTTATTAGTTTTATGGTATAATGAAGTATATGTTGAGTGGAAATTTGCCAACTGTTTTTTTTTGTCCACTTTTTTGGTCGTTTCAGTAATTCCTGAGAAATTCAGTCGTTCTAATCGCAACCCGGAAATTGATGTTTATTTAAATTCAAAAGGCAGAAAGGAAGGCCGATTAGAAGATAAAACGATGACTTCAAACACTGTGTGCACGACAGCGAGCTCGAAGAAAAGACATATATGGAACTGGCAAGAAATCATAGGTTTGAGTGGAAACATCTTGATTCATTTGCCATCCTCTGACTCTAGAACTAAATGGAATGAAATAAAATCGGAAAACACACTTGCAAAAATTATGAGCTTTTCTGGAATCAATGAATTAGTTACCAATAACTCAAAATACATGTGAAAACAAAATCAGCAGAATTGAAACATGAGCAATAATCTTTATCAGTCACTAGATGTTTCTCCAAACCTTCCAAAAGTGTTTTTCAAGAACTGTGTTCTCGCTTGGTCAGGAAATGCTCTAAAACTATCATTTCTCATCTCGTTTATACAAAACGTTCTTGGAATAACAGTCGTATTCAAGTGAACTTATTGTCCTACATAAAGAAATCCTTTTTCCATACCTCTGTTAACATATGAGAAATCGCCACATTCAAAAAAGCATATTCCAATTAGGAGATTTGCGTCATCCACTTAAGATATTCAGTTCTAATCTTTTAATTTTCCTTTCGAAGCACATGACTTCTTGTTGATTGTTTCCGACACCCGGAGACGTCATATAACCTCTAATTAGAGGACGTGCAATGATTGTCTGGTGCTCTCTTGTTACACTATCTGATGGTGGTAGTCTTGGTAACGATAAACCTTGTGAATCACTTGACCTGGCGTCGTCCTTACATTCTATCAATTCCTATTCAAATGGCGTCCTCTTCTTCTACTGAGCCGACACTGGAACCTGATGCACTTGATCAAGACAAAAAGTAAACATTTCTGCTGATTTTCTTTCCCAAAATAAAACGAATTCTTTTAGATTAGACGGACCTCGCTTGTTCACACAACTAAACATGGATGAACTCAGTGGAATTTTGGAATATCTGAACATTGTGGATAGGTTTGTGAACACTTACGTTTCTAGTTGATGTTTTGTTCTCAGAATGCTCCTACGACGAGTATCAATGGGCCAGCAAGCTGTATATGAACAAAGGCCAATCAGTTGCAAAAAACTGTACTTCAGATGTACATATTCCATGGCTCAACTGATGCTAGATGATACAGTAAACGTGTACTATTTCGACAAGAAAGATGGATGTGAAGTACTTCACGCGACTAAAGTAATCAAAGATAGAACAAGAATACTTCTGAATGGATACAACTTTGCCACCATGGCATTAGACGATGTGAAAATGATACTGAAGAATCCAAAACTGAAGCTGGAAAAAATAACAATTCAAATTCATTTATCACTGGTGGAGAAAGAAAATGAAAAATGTCAAAAACCTATTGACAGCCTCAAACGCTTCTTAGAATCATTGGAATATAAGATCCATGCTAAGGAACTGACTTTGGAAGGAACAAGCTTGAATGATGTCAACCTGATTCTACCTTACTTCCAACCAACTGTGCTAAAAACAATCATGATAGACAATCATTATCATCACACTGCTTCAAAGGAAGTGGAACTCGAAGCTATCAAAAATTTATCTACTCTTCAACAGTGGAGAGAAGCAGTGAACTGTGGATTCCAACTGAACCTTGTCAACGACGAAGCTTTCAAAAATTGCTTCTCGCACTTCATTTCTGTGACGGCTTACAATTTGGCACTGTATTCTTTCAATCTAGACAGCATGCTTGAGGTAACCTACCTTGTTTTATGCTATTTCAACTCGAACATTTTCAGATCATGGATCAGCTCACAGCCTGTGAATTGTTCAAAGTCACCTTCTTCCAAAAAGTTGAGCCCACCCATTTTTCACCAAATTTCGAAATGGTATGGAGGAACTGGGACGGGTTTCATGCAAGCTTTCCACTCTTCTCTGAAAAGACCGGCACGTCGTACGAAGTCCACCTCGAATATGATGAGAGAAAAAGAGAGACCCACGTAAAATGTATTAAAAAACCATGACTTGCATTGGAATTTACAAATTATTTCATATATTGTCATTATTTTGGTAATGAAGAAAAGTTTGTATGCCGCAATTTCTACGTTTTCTATTACTCATAGGGTAGGGGCTGAAATGAGCATCCGAAAAATGACACATTTCAATTGAGATGCATTATTGATGGGGAAATAAGTTAGCTCTGATTGAAATTTGCAAAAAAAAGTTCCCAATTGAAGCAATTTTGGCGAACCATTCACAAAAAAACCTGATTCCGAATACATATGTCATCCTAGGTATCTTTCTAGGATTTCAGGAGGATGCTGATAACTCTTATTATGAAAACTTGCAAGTATATGAAGAATAGAAACAGGGAGCTCCTTCCGTTTATGTTCACAACGAGAATGTTTTGAAATCGACCACTCCGAAATCTTCCAAGTTTTACAACCCCCGCATCCCTGAGGTCAATAAAAATTATGTCGTAAAGTCAGAACGAAAACAAAGATTTTTGAATGCAGTCAACAAGTGAATGCACTACAGCTTCCATTCACAAGAACCGAAACTTGCCCTTTTAATCAAGAAAACATTGTTTTGCTTGAAAACTAATCCATTTCGAAGATAGTGTCTTGTTTTGTAGTTATTGAATTGAACCTGAACGTTCACTTTTATATTTTGTTTTTGTTAATTCAATATACGTTAATTCAACTTTTTTGTTTTTTTTTTTCATCGACCAATCAAGCTTTAGTCGAAACGTTTATCTGCAGGTAAGTGCACCTCCAACGACGCAGACTCTTTTTCTCGGGTCCTATCCATTACCATAAATTATATAAATCATTCGTTTCTCACCTCCCGTGGCCGCCGTGGTGACACAGAAGAGAAAAGAGAAAAAGAGAGATTTTGTTTTTATTTTGTTTCTGGTATCAAGCCCCAACGAGGTGCTCATCGTTTAGTGAAAAGCTGCCGATAGTGACAGCAGTCGTGTTGGTGTAAGACAATTAGTTTGAGCTGCCTGTGGTAGAGGCATTTATTCGCACTCCTCCCTGATACCCGTCTCTGTCCCGGAAAGAAGCCCCACCCACTGTCTGATATCTGTTCAGTTCAAATGGCGCGCAATGCGAGAACACCATCATGCCCTCCGACACCAACTCCTGCACCAACTATTACACAAATTCCGTCTATTCGAATCGAAAGGTCAAAAGATGAGAATGGTATATCAGATGAGATTGTGCCAGCACCAAAACCGTCTCCGCCTCCGAGAACTGCTACTTATGGAAATACCCTGATGCCAACATCGAATCGGCTTCCAAGACAGCCGAGACAAACTTCACTCCGGTCACGTAAGTCTTTTTTCTGAGAGGTTTATTGAATCGGAAACTACTGTAACTTTTTAGAAAATATTGCTGAAATTCATTGTAGTAAGAAATATTCCCTGAGCATAAGTTGATTTGTACGACTTTTCTACTTTTGAAAAAAAAAACTTTTATCCAGTTCTCTCAACTTGCACTTCAGTTCCTGTTCCAATCAAACATTTGGGACCAATCAAAAAAGTATTTAGTTCCTGGTCTTGATTTATCGCTGAAAGTTCTTGTTTCAAGTTTAGTATAACAATGCTTGAAAACAGCTGCTATTCGTTTTCATCAATTTCTCGCCCAACATATTTTGTGAACCAAAAACTCCTTTCAACCCCACACACCAATATATTCTTTTCATGTGATAGCGATATCTATCTTTCTTTTTCCTCCCATCCGATTTGTACTCTCTTATCGGACCAGTGACGAATGAAAAGTATGAATCTCGGTTTAAAACAAACATAAGATTCTGTTCGACAAGGCCGACAAGGCCGACGTAAAGGGTCCATGTCGGACGATGATGGATCATTTTGCTCCTGTGTCATCTGCGGGGTCGATTAGCGGTTAACAAGTGGAAACTTATTGAATTAGTTTCCAGGATGTGGGAGTATAGACACTAGACGGGGGATAATAGTGGACTGGGTTGAACGTAAGGGGTGAAGAAGACGTTAAGTACCAGGAAATAGAATTACCCTTCAAGAGTGAGAATTTTAGTAACGAATAGAAATATTGCTTATAAGCTGATGGTTATGAACAAGTGTTACATTCAAGAATTGTAATTTTTGAAGCTAATCGTTGGAACTGAAATTCTTGAAAAAACACCTTGATGAAAGTCAAAAAAAGAATTACAAACACTACATTGAAAAATCTTTGACTTGGAAAACTCAGCAGTTTTTGAGATTATATATGAACGATTTTAATAACTGAGATAAAGCGTTCGTTCAAAGACAATTCGAATAGTTTCATAGTTCAAGAATAGCTATCCCTAGTAGTGTTTTTGCCTTGGCTTGCAGCTAACTTTTTTTTTATCTCTAAGTGCATGTTCGAGCCTGATACGAGTATTCAATGCATCTGTTTTGCAACGCATACTCTCAATAGAACATTTCGAAAGAAAATATCTGACCTACAATTTCATTTGTCATTCTCGTAGAACAAGAAGAACATAATGTTTCACAAATGTTGTCAAAGTTAGAATGTGAAGTGACAATTGAATTGTGAGAATGTAGAATGCAACCTCAAATTCCTTTCTTGAACGTATTCTATTCATGCCCATTCTTTTTCTCTCCGCACACTGGCTAAATCACATTGACACCATGAAAGAAATCTTCGGATCAACTGTTGTTTTCGGCACTCACATGAAGGATTGAAGCTGAGAAGCTCGAAAAAATTCGCGTTTTCTATCTGTGTGTTCCCTAAAAAAAGGACGCTTGCAACGTGTCTCTATTCGATTCTGTTCTATTCCATAATAGGTGTATTCTTTTCGAGATAAAGAAGAAAAGTGAGTAAAGTAAAAAATAGGAAAAAAGGAAGAAAGAAGAAGAATGCGCGATGACAACGACATGAAGCGTTCTGCTAGTATGCCAAAGCTTCTGATGAAGAAAAAGTATAATATTCACTCAATTCCCGGCATCATCGTACTTAAAGGTAATATTAATGAGTCAAGCAGTGTAAGTCGGGCAACTTTTGCTTTTAGTCTCTGATTGATGATTTCTCAATTTTGGCAATCACTCTTCATTTAGTATATCTATTTTGCATGAATAGCCAATAATTTTTTGTAGTTACTTTACAATTCCAATTCCTTTCGTCAGTGTTTTTCTCGCGTTCTCAAGCCGAACGCTGTCTCCAAATATCTTTAATCTGTTCTAAATCATGTTGATTGTAGAACACATTCTTAGGATTAGAGTTGTTAGAAGTGTTCACATTATTTTGTCTGACTCTAAACAACTTCTTTGATCTTTTTGAACAAGTGTTTTCTCACTTGTTGTTCTACTCCCACCACCACCAGGTAACCTGATACTTTCCGGTTCTATTTTTTAGTGGGAGGCCTCGAACAAATTTGCGGAAACTTTTGAATTATGGAAAGTGGGGCAAGTAATTCCAGGACCTTTCTTTCTTATACACTCCATGCTCAATATCCTATACACCTATTCTCCTATTGTTTTGGCTGTCGGTATCAGCATCACGAGCTCAATCTCTTTCTCACTTCCCGCAATCATAATCACTCATTTTCAAGCTCTAATGTGTAAACTCTTATCAACAAAAAGGCTTCCGAATGATAAATGGTCTCTCTTGTTTTTATTTGCCTCTCACCTTCCCAATATCCTTCATTCTTCGCATTACACATCCTCAGTCAGTAGGCAAAATGGATGGGACCACATAAATATCGGTTAATGAGCGCCACCTATCAGCGATAAGGGCGCGAAAAGTGCTGGAGGCAAATGAGCAGAGTAATCACTTGAGAATTGAGGTACTTTGAAATGGAATGAAAAGTTTTTCTAGGTAAATGTATTTGCCATAAGAACAAAAACAAAAAGGTTTTGAGGTTTTTATAGATGAAATTAGAATTTTGAAGAAAGTTATCTTTCGGAGGTATACACTAATGAGATTTGATTATTAATTGTTGTCAAATTTCATAACGCCGACAAAAAAACCTAAGATATAAAAAATCTTTGATTACTGAAAAACTTACTCTAATTTCGACATTTTTGATTTTTGAGTCTCGTTTTTTGTTCTATCATGTTTTTTTCTGTCGTTTTCAGACATATACTCGCAGATATATTTCACTTCCTCCTTCTAAATGTTTGTGCTTCATCACCTGTGTTGGAACGTCTTAAACGTTGACGACAACGTGAGAAGAAAATGAGAGGAGGTGTCTGAATGGCAGTGATTTATGCCTTCTACAACCGAGACGATGCTCAAAACAAACACACATGCAAATCCGTAGCTTCCTTTACCTCAAAAATCAAAAACGAATAAAAAGTGTGTGTAATTGAAAATCTCCACTTGGATATACTAGAATATTCAAACTCTACTGATAGTTGGTAGTAACTTTGATATTTTCCGACACGCTATCTCAGAATACATTATTTTCCGTTTGACGGTGGAGTCTTACGGGATATTTTTTCTATTTTTTGGATTTCTTATCTGCAATCCTGTGTCTGATGAATTTGGAGCCGTATTCTGTTATTTTAGAATCGGACGACCCTGATAGTCCAATTATCAAAATACCTCATTGTAAGTTGAAAAAATCCTTTCGTAGTTGTTTCATCGGTGGACACTCTCTCCAACTTCATTCAAAAAACTTGACATTTTCTTCTATTCTGAAAGAAAAAAAGATTCAATTTCCAACAGTGTCCCTTTCTGCGCTGAGGACTTTCTCTTTTTCCAAAAAGTCATTCACTCACAATTTCCCACAATCCATTCATGAAACAAGACTTCGAGATCATCTATTTCCGTGACCCCTTCTATTACACTGTCATGCTTCCAGATGCGAACGGAAATGAGAATGGGAATGGCGTAATGAAAACACCGCAAAGAGAAACTGTTGTGAGTCTTGGATTCACTGAAGATCCCATTCCACCTAGTCATTATTGCTGCAATACTTGCCATATACAGGTATTCTTGAATACCAAGAACAATATTCATAAATTTTGGTTTTTTATAGAAAGCATGCAGGACAGTTGCTATCTTTGCTATGATAGGCTTTGTTATCAATATTATTTTATATTTTATGGGAATCTCAAAACTCGGACTCAATGGTAAGAATTTTTTGTGTTTTCTCAATAGATTATTCATATTTACTACTTCCTTCTTCTTTCTATTTTGTTATCTTGTTAGTGGTTATTAGCTATTTCTCTCTTTTTTGCAGGATATCTCGAAGCGTTCCTTCTTATTTTCGACTGCATTTCTTTGCTCACTTTGCTCTGTGGTGTCTCAAAACAGAAGTCGGGACTTCTCAAACCCTACTTATTCTACAATGTATAATTTCAACTTTTTCTTCCTGTTTCTCGGACTATCATTATGTTTTGAGTTTTCAGGCACTGTGGAACTTTGGAATGATAATCTTGTTCTTGGTTTTTGTATATCACATGTTGAAGGGAACAAGTGATGTATCAAGGTAACAGGACCAAGCACTTTTAAGTGATAATCTAAATTTTATAGGAACATCCTTGAGAATGTGAAAGCTTTACGATCAAATCCAGATGAATACCACTTCCGGTCCAGGGAGAGCTTTACCAGTATGAACAATGCAGAAAAATCAAATCTTTCAATCGATCCTTTTTCCAGCAGCAGTTTTGGTAACTCTTGGTGTAATGGCTGCTATGGCATTGGTCATCGTGATCAACTGCATTTTCTTACATGTAGTCTACCGCACTTTTCAGTTTTTTGCTTACCAGGAAGATAAGAGAAGAGAAGAAATGGACAAAAAAGAACGACTATAATAACTTTCAGACGACTTTTTCCAATATTATGTCATTGGAATGCATATGTTTTTTCAATGATACCTCACGATTTCCCAGTTTCTAGTTTCACATTTGTCATAGAAAACCATATGCATATCCCGAGCTAATTTAACTCCGAGCGCTTTCTTTTCCGCTATCTCCTTTGTTGATTGATCTCTTCTGTATTCCGAATTCATTTAATAATTGTATCGGGTCCGAAATTTCCGATTGTCTCCCTGTCTTCAACTAATCATGGTATTTATTTTATTGGAATCGAATATAGTTAGCAATAAAACGTTTATATTGTTCTTCTTTTCAGGTTTGTATTCAACTTATTTTCCGATAAGGGCGAGATTAGTCTTAATGACTGGGTCGATTTGCTCAAGCCATGAAGCAACATCAAGCTCCTGAAAATGAGTTGTGTGATTGTCTCTCTAGCAATACTAGTATCAAAGTTGCGACATCAAACGTTCACCGACAAAGAAAACAATTCACGTACCTCAGCGATTTTGTCGAACATGTCGTTAAGAGCCTTGATGTAGCGTTCTTTAGCATCGTCCTGAGAAGTTCCCTCCAACTCCTTCCACGAGTCCCTGGAATAGTAATGTTGGTTTCTGGCAGGGAAATTTTTGAAGAAACAAACTAAATCTTGTATACAAAAATTCCGATTCAAAACCTAATTGACTCAGGGAATCAGACTATCGTTCACTGGTACAAATTTGGTAACATTGCCGTGTGTAGCATTTGAATTCGGTTGTAATTTTGATTTCGAAAAGATACACAAGACACATATTTAGTAGATTTTCTATCTTGAAAGCCCGGATGGCTCCGAGGCAACCTCTTTGGAAAAACAGCGTTTTGATTTTACTAGTTCCTAAATACCCAATGTTTCCCACCTATTAGTGAGTGTCATACCCATCAGCTACGAACATTTCACCGCATGAAGATCAATGATCAATTATCAGGAAAATAAGTTTCCTGTACTTTTTCTCTACTTATGTCTATCATCAGTTCAGTTCTCTTATTTAGTGGCACCACATTCGGTGAAGTTGATAACCTTTTCTGCAGACATATAACAACAGATAAGTTCCATTCCACTGGTCAAAAAATCATCATACACAACACACCATTCTGATGTAATTTTGCTAACCACGCGGTCATGACTCACTCGTCAACGAAAACGTGAATGATAAAAAGGTATACCCCATTCAATACCAAAACCAAATCTCCGTTGAAACAATGAAGCATACATACCATTTCTTTCTCTCGATAATCGAGAAGATTCCTGGCCTATCGGTGTTCACATCTCCGATAGTGGCCTGTTTGAACAGTGAGTAGAATGTAAGCTTCTGTTCGTTGCTGGTGCTGACTGGTCCTGGAAAAACAATAACTTAGTGGGATTATTCAATTAAAACAATTATAAAACACAAATGAGTACAATCATTGTTGCCAATCGAAGTAACTGTAGCTTTGTAGCTGGTCAAAGTACAACATACCTGTTTTTGGAAGTTTCTGGATGATTTCGACAGCGGCGTCAAACTTTTCTTGGAGAGACATTTTCCTGAAAAATACAGCAATATAGTACTCAGAAATAGAATACGAGAGTAGATACAAGGCAGGCGGGTATATTAATAAAAGTGAAAGTGATTTTCAAACTCTAATTTGTAAACCTTCACAAGTAAATTAACTGAAATGCCACTTCGAGAAATTTTAAAAATCGAAAAGTATTTTAATGATCTCCGTGGTTAGTAACAGACAGTGAAATCTGTGAATAGTGCCGTTGACTGTCTCCGAACCGATCGGATTTACAAGGACAGACTGACTGCTGCTGTTGACCTAAATCTTTTTCCCGGGATATAAACACGACCCATTCAACATCTTGTCTCTCCGCGAAACAAGACGTCATCTTTTTATCATTGGCGCGGGAATAGTGGACGTGGGCGGTGAACAAAACGACTTATTGTCCGGAAAATTGTGGTCGAGATATAAGGTGACACCCAATTGCCCTCCACGGAATCCAATCAAGGAAAGTGTAAAGACGCGGGAAACGTTCTTAGAGATTTGCATCAGACTTTATAGGACGTGGGAAACAACTTTCAAAGTGATGGAGTGAAATTTAGACTGCTTTGCAATCGGACTTTGTAGAAACCTCCAAGTTTAGAAAAGGTGACTCAGATTAATCAAAAAGGGAAGTCAGTACAACCAAAAACTCAACTAAAATATGTATACGTCCAACATAAACACACAATATAGTGTTGGTTCCTCGTCGTTAACATCTTACAGACACAATAACCTCTAGTGTATTACCCACAATGTGTTCATGTTTGATAAGGAATAGAATCCAAATTGCAAACCAGCAGCAAACATTATTGGCATGTCACACTGTTAAAACTATGGCTTGTCATTTTCTGGAAATAGATGCCACAAAAGAACGTCTTGGCCTATTCACCACGTGACAAAATTTTTTGATATAATTTGACTTCACTTTATTTTCGAGAGTGATTTGTTTGGAAATTGATCACAAAATATCAAAATAATTGCCTTTGGAGTGTTTTTGAAACAATTGCTTGTCTCAGTGTCTATATGAAAATCTAGTAAAAACACAAAATTAGTGATCCTTTCCAAGTCCTCATTATTTCCCGTGAAACCTTAATAGTATTGCGCTTGTCATGTTGTTCTATGTTTGTCCCGAGTGTTGTTCTCCGTTTTTCAAAATTAATTATCTAATGTTGCAACTTGCACAAGCATTTTGAGAGGTCAGTTTCAAAAAATCAGATATTGGAAGTACCTCACGCCGAATGTTTGAAAATAATCTGTTCTGGCATATTTTTACATGAATATTTTTGCCTGCCGTTTCAAATGGCAGTGAGAAATTCAGTTTATCATTCAATTTTTTAGGATTACCTGAGAATGTGATTATAACTTTCGAGTCTTTGAAGTAGCTGTATTTGGAAAGTGTAATGATTTTTTAAAAACTTTTCTGGAATAAACTAACATGGTAAAAACCTAAAAAAAAACGGAAAATCTGAAACTGGTCACAATTTTGATTGTATGACAACATCTCAGCTCATCAGTGCACTTTCGTTTTCCTTGAGTGAATATTACTGCAAAAAAACACGGAAAAAACAAATAAAGATCGTGATGGGTTTTTTAGAATTTGGTTTTTCAAGATGAAAAACGTTGTTATGTTTTTTGTCTTCAAAGTAATTTGAATATAATGAGCATGAAAATTGAACAAAACTAATAGATTAACTGAATTTGCATCCTTGTGTTATGGAACCCCATTCTTTTCAGGCTTATTCTTAGAACTTTTTGAACGAAGTTTCTAATTAGATCCGATCTGATAACTTATAAAAAACAAATCCATTGAGAAGAAATCACGTTAATAGTATCCACGATTCCACTTTACTGACAACATCTCCCTTCAATCATTTCATATTCATATTCATCATCATTATCCTTTTATTCAAACAGAAGATCTTTGCACACAAAAGAAACCCTAGGTTTCCCAGCCGTATTCCAATTATAAGATAACAATCTGTCAACACCATATCGGTAGACAGTGTTATTTCTTCAAAGATCGCCTCTACACGACAGAATCAAACGATGAAATATGACGTATTTTCTATCCACCCACTTCAATGCAAGCCTTCTCTCTCATTTTTTGCCCCGGAGCGAAAAAAAATGCCTTTGGTTTCTCTTCACTCATTTTCTTCCTCTTTTCTTTCATTTTTCCCACTTCCTATCTATTTGTTGGGATGGGAAGAGAGTCAAAGAAATAGAGTATTTGGGTGAAGAGTGTAGGGTGTCTAACGTTGGAACGGCATGGAAGAGGCACACAACAACGTTGCTGCACACTACACGCAGAGGACCCCTCAGCATCTTTCGATTGATCCGCAGTTGTCTGTCTTTTTGAACGAGAGTGGTGTGGAACGAGAGAATTAAAGAAAGTCAGAGAAAAAACCTTCTTGTTTCCTCGTTTGCCCCGATTTCCTATCCAACTTTTCTCCCGTCGGCACTCTCTTGTTTTGATGTGACAATGATGCACATCAGTTTTTGATTCAACTTTTATCAAAGGGTTTGGAAGGTCCCAGTGAAATTTTACTTGTTCCTTCCAGTCGAAAAATCATGAAACAGGGCACGGTCTGTGAATAATTTCTAAGAAACATAAAATTACTTTGTAAACGAGCGCAACTAGGCAACTTCTCTCTTACTTTTTCAAAAAACACCTCTTGTTTGTTTGTTGCCACTGAATCAGAATGTCTCTCTTCAAAATTCAAAACTTAGCCTTTGACCTTAACCTACTTGCATTCTTATTAGTAGCGTTTGACCGCGTAGCCACTTATTTATTATCAGTTCCTTTTTTATTTGCACTTTTTTCGCTTGCCCCGACAGAGACTTTGTACCTTATCTTCTCTGCGAACAATCTATTCTTCACTTTTCGGCCAACCACGTTGCTGGCCGACGATCTTTGAGACACGGCATTTTTCACTCCCGTTGTCAATTCCGTTTGCAGTTTTCGAAATGCTTTTTGCAGGAATTTACCTGAACGGGTAGCCTCATCCTTTGTTTGGGGTCTGTTCGCTCATAAGGTTGACCTCTATTAAGTGGCCACTGTTTTTTTGGTCCGTCTCTCCCCTCCATCACATTTACGTGTAGTCTTTTTTCCGGGAATTGGCGGGGGTGGCGGGTCAAAGTCCGCAGAGTGGCGTAGTATTCGGTGTATGCACAGTGTTATTTTGCCAAACACCTTCATTTCCCCGCATTCTTTCCTAGTGTGGTCCGTTTCTTCGTTTTCCTTCATTCGCCTTTTCTCAGGTCTTTCCCTCTCTCTGTTCGTGTTATTGATCCTTTTTTGTACCCGTACATCTAACTAATTTTTCCCAATTTTCAGGCAAAATGATTGGAAGAATCAGCCAACCACTTCTCAATACGTCTCAAAAATTCATGGCTCCGGCTGCCAGAAACCTCATGCTCCACGAACATCACGGAATGAAGATTCTTCAGAACTACGAAATCAAGGTTCCACCATTCGGAGTTGCCCAAGACGCTGAGACCGCATTCAACGAGGCTAAGAGAATCGGAGGAAAGGATTACGTCGTCAAGGCCCAAGTACTCGCCGGAGGACGTGGAAAGGGACGTTTTTCGTCCGGGCTCCAAGGAGGAGTACAGATTGTCTTCACGTAAGTTTCACGCATTTCCAGAGATCCAAAGTATTATCGATAAATTTTCAGACCAGATGAGGTGAAACAAAAGGCCGGTATGATGATTGGAGCTCACTTGATCACAAAGCAGACCGACCACCGTGGAAAGAAGTGCGAAGAGGTAAGAATATCTAAAGCGGGCAATAATAGAGAAAGAACGCTGTACTTCACGTGAACATGCCTGACCCCCACGTGAATGTTTCATGAAAGGCTACACTTGGGCTATTCTTGATAAAAGTTGATAAAAGTAATTGGATCAAGTTAGCTGGAGTCGGAATGATAGTAGTAGTAGATGGTTGGCTTGAGCAACGGGGATCAGTTAGCTTTTCTCAGAAATCTGTCTCAAAAAAGAGGTGTGTTGCCGGTCAATGCAACATGCATAAATGAGCCTTGAGATGAATACAACGAGCCCCGAATTGAAACATAGTAAGCTCTGTTTGTGACAGTCAATAGCCAATCTGTGAGAGGTTTGTAACCGTCTCACAATCATTCTGGCCTGCTCATTTCTGTTCTGAATAATTAATAGCGCATTCATCATTTTGTCGTGGTATTATAGGTTCGCAGAACCATGAGAACTCGTCGCAACGACACTCCGCTTCGCAAGTACTAAATACTGCTAAACAACGCTCAATTTTTAGCGTGTGTAGTACATGCGTAGCAGAATGTCGTTGCAACAAATTCTCATGGTACCGCGAACTTATGATACCACGAATTTTTATTCTGTGACGCTCCGCTTAAAAGTACTAAGAACTGACAAACAATGCTTGATTATTTTACATCAACAGAGCTTTTGGGACGGAGTGTCGTAGCGAGGAAGGTTCATGGTACCGCGACTGCATATAGAAAAGTTTATGTTAGTAAATCCTTTTTCAAAACCGTCGGAAAAAGGTTATTACTCACGTTCGGTTTAAGCGTTCCTCCAAACTTATTGTTAACACAGGCACAATGGGGTTTCAGTTCAGGAATCAATTCAAAATTGCTTATTTTCAGGTTATGGTGTGCAAGCGTCTTTTCACCCGTCGTGAGTACTACTTCTCCATCACCCTCGACCGTAACACTAACGGACCAATTGTCATTGCTTCTTCCCAAGGAGGAGTCAATATCGAGGAGGTGGCTGCCACAAACCCAGATGCCATCGTCAAGATGCCAATTGACGTCAACGTTGGAATCACCAAGGAATTGGCTCACGAGATCGCCGTCAAGATGGGATTCTCGGTTAGTTTTTTTCAAAATTGCATTTCTGTTTTGCGATGCATATCATTGGAGTGTGCCAAGATAGTTCATCCTGTTTGGCCGATTCAAAACCATGTAATTTGCAGAAGGACTGCGAGGACCAAGCATCCGAAATCATCGAGAAGCTTTACAAGATGTTCAAGGGATCTGATGCCACTCTTGTTGAGATCAACCCAATGGCTGAGGATGTAAACGGTGACGTCTACTGCATGGACTGCAAACTTCTTCTCGACTCCAACGCTGAGTTCCGCCAGAAGAAGCTCTTCGACCTCAAGGATAAGAAGCAAGAGGATGAGCTCGAGGTAAGGGGTGGCGATCTAATTAAGTGGATTGCATAGCACAACAATTCCCAGCGGGATACTAGTCGCCTACAACTATATACACTAGATTCAAAGTGTTTCGTCTCAGGGACATTGAACTCAGCCCGCCACAGCATGGAATTAATATAACAGTTACTCAAACTAGACTTTTCAGATCCGTGCCGCCGCTGCCAACCTCAACTACATCCGTCTCGATGGATCCATTGGATGCATGGTCAACGGAGCCGGTCTTGCCATGGCTACCATGGACATCATCAAATTGCACGGAGGAGAGCCAGCCAACTTCCTCGACGTTGGAGGTGGTGCCACTGTTGACCAGGTCACTGAGGCCTTCAAGATCATCACTGCCGACAAGGACAAGGTTTCCGCCATCTTGGTAAACATCTTTGGAGGTATCATGCGTTGCGACGTCATCGCTCAAGGAATCATTCAAGCTGCCAGAGAGTTGGATCTCAAAATTCCAATTGTTGTCAGACTACAAGGTAAGCATTGGAAATAAAGAAAAGAGGACAAACTTTGCAGCAAATTTATGGCGAGAGATAAGAGCGCGTTCGAAAGTTTGACATCAGAAAACACAATTTGATTTTTTTTCAGGAACAAAGGTCGAGGACGCAAAAGCACTAATCGCCAACTCTCAGCTCAGAATCCTTCCATGTGACAACCTAGACGAAGCCGCCAAGATGGTCGTCAAGCTTTCGAACATTGTCGATCTCGCTCGTGCCACCAACGTTGATGTCAAGTTCGAGCTCTCCATCTAATCCCTCCACAAACCATTCAACTCAAACCATCTCCGGTACGAAGATGTTACCTTTTTTCATTTAAATTCTTGTAATGTAATTCAACACCGCTATCCCTAAAATTAAGAACAATGTTTCCCTTTCTTACAAAACGCCTCACTGGAATAAACCAATTATATTCCTAGTCATTGCAATGCAATTTTGTTATACCTGGCTCTCTTTTCCCACAAATTAATGCAAGTAGATTTAAGTTCGGTAACGAGTACGTTATTAGTTTTTTTTAATTGATTTTTTATATTATTGTTTCGTTTCAAACCAACACCGCTTCCCCATTCAGTAATTTTAAAACTAGCTACAGTTTTCTGATGTTTGTCATTGAAAAGAATGAATACTTGTTCAGGCTACCAGTTTGTATTTTCCAGTTTTGAAAACCAACACCAATGACTAAGGCTGTCAAGTGATATGATGAAATTACCTTCCTTCTCCACGTGGTAGTAAAATTAAGATGATGGGCAACAAGGAATCCGGTCGACTGGTCGCCGAGTTGAGGCATCATAAAAGTTTAGTGCGCAATTCTGATCAATGTCGCACCCTCGTTTGATGTTGCGGTATTCTTCCGATCCAATAATCAGGTTGTCTGGTGGATAATTAAGGAAGCATTGGAACAAAAGATTATATCAAGATTCAGAGGAATGTTCAGAGTTGAGAAGATGAGCTCGTAACAAAGAAACACTGAAATCTTTTAGGAACTGTTAAAACCATCGGTTGGACTGTGCATTATATCAGAAAGTTTTGTTTCTTTTCCCAAGAAGTATAACCAACCCTTGCTTCGAGTGGTTTTCATTGTCAGGGAAAAACTCACGTCACAACATGTATATTTTTCACGATAACAAGCGTTTTACTTTACGCGAAGCCCACTCTTCTCCCATCAATTTTCTGTACGAAAAACTGCCCATCACCCAATCTGTATAGTTTTTATGCCGCACATTCTTCGACTTTTCCGTACCAACGAGTGTCCCGAGGGCTTGTTATCATTATCACCAAATGTCAAAAAATGAAAAAAAAAATCACTGATTGTGAACTTTTTTCCGCCATAGTAATGATTGCAGGACCTGTCGAAGGCATCATTTTCTGGTCTTCGCACGTTGTGATCAGACCGTTTCCAATCAAGTTCTTTTTCTGTTCTCTTTTTTCCATCACGTTCCCTTTGATCATTTCATTGAAATGCGACTTTGTAATCAAAATCAAACGACGAAACTGATCCACGAGGGAGAATCAAAGTTGAAAAAACTTTAATTACTGTCACTGAAAGACTTGAGGTGATGTCCTTGTTTCTATTGCCTGATCCTCTCTCTAAACATCTTCTCGTTTATTTTATTGCTGGACCTCATCTCTAGAGCCATGTGATAACAACGCCGACGACCCTCTTTTAACAATGCCTATTCAGTTTTGATGACTGTCGATAGCCGTAAAAAGGTGCAGCCCGAAGAGGACTGTGAAGACGTGACCAAACAGTTCCCGCCCCTTCCTACCTCATTCGAGATTCAACATTTGTCGTTGAATACCGACTGCAAAATGCGTCTCCAAGTTCAAATTGGTACTGAATGCGTGGTTGTTCCATGCAAACCCGAAGATACGGTCCATAGCGTAAGTTATTTTAGTGTTCATAGGTTCATTATATCTATATTATGTTTTTATTCAGGTAGCCCTAAAATCTGTGGAGAAGCTCCGTCGTCTCCGTCCGAAGCTACCTCTAGCTGATAACTATTTCGAAGTTCGTCGCACCGTCGGAAATTCTCTTTTGGACCCTGAAGACTTGGTTTCAGAAGTTTTGAAGGATAGCGATTTTATCATAGTTGGTAAGAAAGGATATTCTAATTATCAGTAATTCGAATAATTGTTTTCAGCCGCCAATGTTGAAGAAACTGAGGATGCTAAGGAAGCCAAGAAACAGGAGGAAATTGACAACGCTCGTGCCGAACTTGAGAAGATTGATACCCGGAGAAGAAAAGTATCCTTTGCTGATGCTTTAGCTCCTATGGTTCTGGCTCCGCCAACTAAACTCTTGATTCTGGATGGAAATAGTCTTCTTCCCGAGGATCTTGTCAAATGTGAAAAAGGAGAATGTGCAATTCAAATTTCAATGGAGGCCGAGGATCGCATCAAGAAAGCTAGATCATTCCTGGAGAAAATTGCTTCTGAACATCGAGGTAAGATACTTTTCAGGACTTAATGAACGAGAAGAAGATTTTAGCTGTTTATGGAGTCACTACCGGATTCGGAACGTTCTCAAACGTCACCATTCCCCCAGAGAAGATTAGAAAACTCCAACTCAACTTGATCCGCTCTCACGCTACTGGATATGGAGAACCACTTGCACCAAACCGTGCTCGTATGTTGTTAGCTCTTCGTATAAACATTCTTGCTAAAGGACACAGTGGTATCTCTGTCGAAAATATCAAGAAAATGATTGCCGCGTTTAATGGTTAGCCTAAAAACAGTTGAATCAATATTAGTTATCAGTTTTTAGCGTTCTGTGTGTCTTACGTCCCACAACAAGGTACTGTTGGATGCTCTGGCGACCTGTGTCCTCTGGCTCATTTGGCGCTCGGTCTTCTGGGAGAAGGAAAAATGTGGAGTCCAACTACGGGATGGCAACCAGCTGACGTTGTCCTCAAGAAGAACAATTTGGAGCCTTTGGATCTTGGACCAAAAGAAGGATTGGCTTTGATCAATGGAACTCAAATGGTTACAGCTTTAGGAGCATACAGTGAGTTGACTACTTTGAAATGAATTGACTGATTCTTGAAATTTCAGCTTTGGAAAGAGCTCATAATATTGCTCGTCAGGCTGATGTCATTGCTGCTTTATCATTGGACGTCTTGAAAGGAACTACTAGAGCTTATGATCCAGATATTCATAGAATCCGTCCTCATCGTGGTCAAAATTTGTCCGCATTGCGTCTCCGTGCTCTCCTTCACTCTGAAGCTAACCCATCTCAAATTGCTGGTAATTGATCACTTTCATTACAAAACAACACTAACTTTTTTCAGAATCTCATCGCAACTGCAGTAAGGTTCAAGATGCATACACTCTTCGTTGTGTGCCTCAAGTACATGGGGTTGTGCATGATACAATTGAGTTTGTTCGCGAAATAATCACGACTGAAATGAACTCTGCCACTGATAACCCGTTGGTCTTTGCTGACAGAGAAGAAATTATTAGTGGAGGTAACTTCCATGGAGAGTACCCAGCCAAAGCACTTGATTACTTGGCCATCGCTGTTGCCGAGTTGGCTCAAATGAGTGAACGTCGTTTGGAAAGACTTGTGAACAAAGAGTTGAGTGGACTTCCAACCTTCTTGACTCCAGATGGTGGTCTCAACTCCGGATTCATGACAGTTCAACTATGCGCTGCTAGTTTGGGTGAGAATAACATTTGGTTGATAAGAGAGAAAACCAAAAAATCATTTTGCAGTTTCTGAAAACAAAGTTCTCTGCCATCCATCTTCGGTCGATAGCATTCCAACAAGCTGTAACCAGGTGAAACATAAAATTTGATTAAGTTTTATTGAGTTTTTTTCCAGGAAGATCACGTCAGCATGGGAGGGTTCTCTGCTCGCAAAGCGCTTACTGTAGTTGAGCATGTAGAAGCAGTTCTAGCTATGGAACTTCTAGCTGCTTGCCAGGGAATTGAGTTCCTTAAGCCACTCATGTCAACTGCTCCTCTTCACAAAGTTTATACACTTGTTCGCTCTGTGGCACCGTATGTTTGGAAATATATTTCAAGAAATTTAGTCTTGCTAATTCAGACCACTGAACGAAGATCGCTACATGAAGCCTGAAATCGATGCTGTTGTGGAAATGATTCGCGAAAACCGTGTTTGGGACACAGTTCTTCCTCACTTGGAGACCTTGGAGGCAATGGAGGAACTCGACCCAGATGCACTCCGTCAATTTGCCAAGACTCCAACTGGAATCGTTCAAGATCGTTCTCTTATCCCAATTTCTGATGACGAAGACAGTGATTAATTCTCGAATGTACTTTATGATTTTTTTGTAATGCAGTTAAACCAAATATCAGTTTATCAAATGAATGAGTATATAAAAAATGAGTGTTTTTTTAAGGTCACTGAACAACTGGAAGCTCATTTGAACGATTGGGGACATGACTTGGATTATAGAACGTGATTGGAATCGGGAAGTATATTGGTTGACCTTGTGGGTAGTTATGTGGATAGTGTTGGGGGAAGTTTTGAGAGGAAGCTTGTGGATAGCCTTGAGGAAACACTTGAGGATACACATTAGGGACAGGGAAAGTTTGGAATTGCTGAGCTTGAGGGTTATATGGGACTACACTGTTATTCGGGTAGCTGATGATTGGCTGATGAGTGACAGTGTTGACGTTGGACTGTTCTGAAGGTGCCGGGGATCCACTAGCTGAGCTTCCACGGGTCAATAGGAAAACTCTGTCACTTTTATTGTCTTCGTCGCTGTTGTAGCAGCATGGAAAAACGGCATGTCTGAAATTCAATAGATTTTTTGAGTTTTCCTAAATTCCGAAATTACCTTAGTGCCGGCAAAGTCAAATACATTAATAGAATTGCAACTGCCGGGTATAAAACAGAAAACAGATACTCTTTGTTCCTAACTGCAGTGGTTTTATAGGCGTTTGGACGAAAATCTGAAAGTCACTTATAAAAGAATCGAACATCTATTGATGACCTACTCAAGTACAAGTCAGAAAGAACATCAGTCACAGTCAGAAGCAAACAAGGAATATTCCAAAACATTTTTGACTTCCCTATGTTTCCATCTGCTTTACAGAAAAGTGCCACTACCAATATCTGAATTAGTTGCAAATCCATGACGAATTCCATCACCATTCTTACCGTTAATATGCATATTGAAGCAAGAGGCAGAATCAAAAGCGCAGAAACTAAGCCGACTATCATTAGTTGCCAAAAAAGTGCAGCTTGGACCAAAGTGATAAAGAATATCAAGATGTAAGGCCACCTGAAATTTTCAAAAATACACTATCGATTTCACGTTTCCAGAAACATACCGCGTAGCTGATTTGGACACGTGTTTCTTCTTGACCACTGCATAGATAATCTGCCAAGAGTACAAAAAAAGTCCATACTGGAAATTGAACAAGAAACTTGAGTAGCAGAAAGAAACCACTGAATCATGAACCCAACTCCAAAAAGTGTAAGAGGAAGTGTAAAAGTATATAGCAATGAAATATGCCACTTCCACAGAAGTCTTCACAAGATAAGGTGCAAAAACAATTGCAAGGAAACAGAAAATTGGATCTTTTCGTGTGTTTGGTATGGATGCAAAAAACATGAGACAGAGACATATTTCCAGAGCAAGAAGAAATGCAGAAAATGGAGTTCCTAAAAGATTATAATTTCGCAACAATTTCGAAACATTTTCCACCTACCAGCAGTAAACGCTTCCTGAAGAGTAGCCAAAACAGTAGCATTCTTAACATTATAGCAATCTCCATCGTCCTCACACACCATCATTTTGCAGGAGCCGGAAACCCGAACACGAATGCGCAAAAGAGAGCCGTCCAAGCACTAAGAGGAGAAGTCAAACTGCGGTTTCATGATTACACCGTTGCTTGGATACTGCCAAACACTCTAATTATTTTGGTGTGCATGCTCGCGGAAAACTTCTGCACCTGCGCATATCAATTTGTTTGTGTAACATTTTGAAGGAGAAGGAAAATTTCACGCCCATTCGCTGTTCAAAAAATCAACTTCAATTCTTGGAAAGACAACAGAAGTTTTATTGAAATTTAGTTTATTCAACATGTTGATCAAAAAGATGATTATAATAAAGAAAGGGGTACTGTTAATGTAGTAGCCGGAAGATGGTACACTGAATAGAATGAAGATTCCTTTAAACTGGAGAAATGTCCTTTGGGATTTCAGTCATCTCAATATCAATTGGTCGAGTGCGTGCGCTGAATCCACAGACGAAGCCGGCGATGGCATTGACAATGCGCTTCTTGATACGGCTGAAAAAGGTTCAAATTGAAACTACTGAACAGCTTTGGATGGAAACACTATCAGCTGCTGAAAAGTGAACTCACAAGAAGAAAGAAGTGGTGTCAACCTCGACAGTGTATGGAGGGTAGACATCACGATGAACTTCTTGCTCAGAAGCAACGATGGATGAAACTGTGGGAATTCGAACGTGTTGGAAAGATTGAATAGGCTCCATTGAGACTACTTTCACTAGTGTTCGAAAGTGAAATGAACTGTCAAAGCTCAAAAGTGGGATGGGCAAGATGGTCGTCTCTTCCATTTTTTGTGTAACCGAAAAAAGACATCCACATCTGTCTGGCACCTGGGTATGCTTCGAAACATTAGAACACAAAAGGGAAAATAGGCAGAAATCCTTTTTTTTTTCGTTTGAAGATACCAGCTGTCATTATCGAAAAGGGGATTTAAACGATGGAAGAGAGATAGAGACAAATGAGGGTAGATGTGTCATTTGAAGTGAATTTTGAGCATTGATGAGAACAACTCTGAATAAAGGTAACTAATAACGGATGGAATAATATCAAAGCTTGTGTGATATGGCATAAACAGAGAACTTCAAACAATCCATACCGAAATACAAGGAAAAATCGGTCATCATGATTTGAACTTGGTTGGGAAAATGAATTTTGAGATCTGAAAATAGTTATGAAAACGGTCACAAATCACTTAATATTGAAAAATTATAATTGCATTATAATAACTCCAAAATATTTGTACTACTCAGAAAATCTTTCTCTTCTTTTTCTACTACTGAGGTTGCAGCTATTCTTCCTCCATGAACATTATTCCATCGGTGTAAAACACATTCCTCTATTAATCCAGTTCTGCAGCTGATCAGTCAAGACTTTCAATTGATCACTTCCTTCAGGATGACCACGACTACTTACCCTTCTCTTCTGTTTGAGGTCAACCTCCCTTTCTCCCAAACAGTCATTCGTTTTCTCTTTTCTTCTCTTTTCAAACAACATCTTGGGCGTTGTCGCTCTCACCTTTTCTTGATCATCATTTTCATTTTCACTAAGTATCGATTTTAGATCGATTTCCGACTTCAAAATGGGTAACGCTATGTATACGGACCAGGTAGTGTGCCATGACACAATGGAAACTTGTAAGAATAGTTATCACCTTCATAGAAATTGTCATATAACGTAACTTGATCATTTTTGTCCAGGTAGAGCTCACTGTGACAAGTCCGAATGTGTTTTCATGGACAATTGCAATAATATGGGGAAGAAGTTTGTCTGCATCCCATTTGATCCAAGATTTATGATGTAAGATTTTCTTAACAACAGTATTTTCACCACCAAATATTTTTTCAGGTGGATTATGATTATATCGTTTTTCGTCGTTCTTCTTACATGTTCTTCTTTGGTAGCCTGCTACATTTGTCGTGCCGTTCGTAGATCCTATCAAATGCAAGTACAATATAATTCTAACAGAGAGGTACGTTACCAGTAGACAGACACCCCAATAAAATGATTGTTTGTAGGTCGTCTTCCAAAATCCAGGAAGAGTTCATCACGTTCAATACGACTCACCAAGAAGGCAAGAGTATGCTCATCAAAGATATTAATAAGAGTGTTTATTGTGATCCCCAAATAAATAATAAAGACTTGAAAAAAACAATGATCAGTATACTTTCGAAGAATATTGCTACAGCTGCCGAAGTATGTCACGTGGAAATCTTATGAAATTGTTCATGAAGCAAATTTCGATAACTCTTTTGACAGCTTCAAGACGGCGTACACAGTCTTCCATTTTTGATATCATTTCCTGAAAAATATATTGGATCAGATTTTGAACTACTGACGTGTTTAAGATTTTCAGTGCAAATCCAAAATAAGTATGTTTGCCAGCAGGTTCACAGGCCTCGAAAAGCCGAGACTGAACGCATATCTCAGAATTCAGTCTGACAATTCCGATAATTTTTGAAATGCTATCATGCATGCATCAAAACTTACCACGAACTCCTCATTAGTAGTAGCCAATGCAAAATCTGTGTTGATGACTCGTAGTCCACATCCAATTGCTCTATCATAGACTTCCAAAATGTAATCGTAATCAGCCATACACTCCATTTCAATCTTGAACTCAAAATTGAGTTTAAAAAAAATTAAATTCTTGACTTACCGTAGTGCAAAGCTCTCTGTTCAGTCTGTAGTATTGTGCTACCAGTTCATCATATCTCTCAATTTGTTCTCCATGAGTAATCAAATTAAGAGCGCCTGTCCAATCATAATCAGCTTTCGATGACATATTTTTTATCTGAAAATTTGAATGTTCATAAAAACGAATATGAGTACATTTTGTATTTGTACGGCTACATCAGAAATAGAGAAACGGAGGTTTTTGTCGGAAAAAAAACAGAAGAGTTTCCTCAAATGAGTCATCATGACTATCTTCATTTTTCATTATAAATTTTCGACATTTTCCTTATTCATACAGTGAATATACAACAGAAGTTGTATATCACAGCAAAGAAATAAGTAATTTGTATGACAGCACGCAAAAAACTGGAAAAGAGAAGCTGACATGCTATCGAAATGCCTGAAAACCTCTGCTCTGCGATGTGGAAAAGAGGTGAAAAGGAGACTAAGAAAACATATCTGTCTCTAGAAATATATTTCACATATATAATTATAAAAAAGCAGATGACTATAAATTTTGAATGTGTTGTGGAAGTAAAGCTCCATTGGTATTGAAAAAGAATAATGAAAACAATTCTTTCAAGAAACCGATTGGGTTTACCTGCACATTGAGGCATAATCTATGAATGTTGGGAGATATTGAATTTCTCTGCCGTTGTATGTTCTCATTAAATTCACACTCCGCCTTTTTTGCTGAGAAAGTTTTTGAGCTCAAAGCTCGTTAGCTTGAAAAGTGCAGTGAAATTCTTTGATAGCAAAAAAAAGCAGCTCAAATTTTTTAATGAGCTGCCAAAATAGATAGACAGTTTGACGATTGAGAGAAGAAAGAATGTTTGGTCCAACCTGATTGTTTACATTCACCATTGACGAAACCTTACTTGTGAACATCTCTAGAAACCTGAATACTTCATCTATTATTTTTGAAGGCACTTTTTCATTTATTTTTCCAAAAACAAAAAAAAATAAAAAACAACAGGGTATCGGAATTTACTTGAACAGGAAGTGAGATGATAAAAAAACAAAAAAAAACCGAACCATTCGAAGAAAAAAAAAATTATGAACACGTTATGAGATGAATTTGAATTCAATTTTCGGTTTGGAGAGTGACCAAGATTTGACGGAGTGCATTGTTGAGCTCGACGATGTTTTTGTTGTAGCGCTATAATGAGATATTGAAGTTAGGAGTGAATTAAAATGTTTAGTTCTACCGGATTTCTGAATCTAAAATATACAATTAGAGAATGAAAAAAGTCTGCTTAAAGAAGGGGGGAACTCAAAAAAAAAATTTCTCTGGAATTACAAATATAAATACCTCTGGTGGGTTCGAACCCGAGGTCGGTCTGGCAGATCACCAACATCGCTACCGACTGCGCTATGCGGCCGGGAAAGTGCGCCGACTCAGCTTGCCTATAAGCGCCCGACCCTTTTTTAGTCTCAATACGAGTCTCAATACAACGAGAGTTCCTACCTCCTTTAAGATTTGAAAAATGAAAAACATTTCAATATCATGAAAGTTTCTGATATTTCTCATGCAGCGAAACTTTGCTCGTACTCTGACAGAGTGCAGTTTTATTGGAGGTTTCTCGACTTTAAGGTCCACATCTGCCGAGGAGGTAGCCTAACACTTGCTTATTATTTGACCTTGTTAAAATGTTAACATCAAATTTAGAGACAACTTTTTGAAGAAAAAAATTAATTGAGCTTGAGTTTTTGATTTTTTACAACTGATCATACCACAAAGTTCTGCTCCCCACGAGCCGAGTAATAGGCTCCCTTGCGACGAATTGAAGCGATTTTCTCCTTCATTTCAGCCGAAGCGTTATCAGTGATCTGAAAGTATGTCTCCTTTAGGTTTTTGGTTTTTCTGAGTCATCTCCTTACTTTGTCGAGAACTTGTCCAACCAAAATGGCATGCTCATTACGAGTCTTCAGAAAGGTTTCCGCGTTCATCTGTAACCCCTCATTTTGAGATGAAAATTGTTATTTGGAAGCGATGATAAACTGCGCTACCGTATGACGAGTAATAAAAGTTTTATCTTTCTACGATAACTTCGCTTGAGGTACTCAAAATTATTACTCTAGCGGTGTTTTCTCTTTTTGTAAAATGAACAGGTAACTTACGATGTAAATTTTACGACGGAGATCAACTACTTCTTCCATTGGAGCGACTTTGATGACTTTCATATCGAGATGTTGCTTCTTCTGGAACACTTTCATTTATAAACAAGAAACCTAGCAACAGACAAAAAATATTACGACATGATGTTTTGGAAAACAAAAAGTCATAAATGTCAGTTAAATTTGAAGTGAAGGGTCGCTGTGCCTACAACGGTCGCCTTAGAAATACCTTCAGAAATAGGGGCTCGAAGCGCTCTTCAACTTTCTCTGGTTTGACGAGAGGAGACACGAACACGTGTAAGATTATACAAACCGCGGGGGAGAAGAGATTCTATCAGTTTTTCTACCTAAACTGCTCAATTTCGACAGAAATGGAAAGAATAAGAGGGAATGGTGGTAGGAGGGACAAAGAACGAAAGTGAAAACTCTCGTTGTTTTTTCACCGCTCGAATTGTTTCAACAAGATTTGTAGAGTCTTCAAACTTGGTAAACATTGCAGTTCAACCGATGTGTGAGAGGGGTCACTCACATTTCATAATGACGGGTGAATCTCAAAAGGGGTGGATCGAGCACTGTGACCGATGAAAAATGCGGTAAAAGTGTCATTTTAATGGGTCGAAAAGTGCATTGGGAGGTTGCATGGGAATCTCACAAAAACGTTGTTCTTTTGGTTTAAAGAAAAGGTGAAAAAGAAAATGATAATATATTCTATTTTTTTTGCAAAACAACACAAAAGACTCCGAAATTATCTTTTTTGGAAGAAAAAGTTTTACAAATAGGCTGAGAGTCAAAATTATTAATCTCGGAGTATTTGGAAACGTCTCAACAATGTGTTTTCACCGTGTAGAGCGAGACCCTGCAATATCCCCCGAGAAAAACAATTATGCATTGTGGAATATGCAGAAGGACAAAAATGCGCCGAAACAAAATCAAGGAAATGAAAATGTCTTTTATGGGAACTCGGCAAAAATATGAAATGACATTTTGATGTGAGAACACTTTTCAACAAAGATTTTCTGAAGTCGTATTATTATTTTGATTTCCTAGGTAGATAGTTATTTTCAATTTCTTGTTCTTAGACCAACAGTAACGGCACTTTCTGAACATTTGATTGATCTTTTAGTTTTTCCAAACCAATCTTGATAGGTCCAATCTAGTTAATCTGAGATGTTCATGAACTATATCAGTTCAAAGAACTGTTCAGCGTTTCTACTCCCGCCCCTATTCTGTTATTCTTTGACGAATTCCGAGTTTCTGTTTCGACCGCACAAGTTCAAAACGTGCAATGGTGCATTCAAAAAAACAATCGTTATCGTTTTATGCTTGTTCACTTCATTTCACTGGAATCGTTGTGAATAATACAACATATGAGATTATTTGAAATGATTATCACTCAATATGAGATTGAAGAAAACGCCAAAATTCCCGAATTTACAATCCAAAACATCCGAAGAGAGTGCTTCTTCTTCTTGGTTGCTCCTCGTACTCATTTGGCTTCTCGTGGTTCTCATTCAACAAGAGATTGTTCTCCTCGGGAGGCTCAACATCTTCTTCTTCGTTCTTGAGCTGGGGAATAACTTCGATCATCGTTTGGATAGATTCGGACTGTGAGGCTTGAGTTTCGAGTGTAGCGACATTCAAGATTTGATCACCCGTCTTCTCTTTCTCTTTCTTCTCCTTCTCCAACTCTTCGCATCTCTTGATTGCAAATTCCATGAAGTCTTTGACGGGAGTGATAGCAATGAGAACATCAGTCATGCGTGTATTGATGATCTGGAAACATGAAAAATAGCTTCCGTAACTTTTCAAGCCTTAGCTCACTCTCATGGACTCGTAGCTGTTAGCACGAAGGTAGTCTGTTTGGATCTGCTTCACACGTTTCTCACAGGCATTCTGAATTCCGGAGATGTGCTGCCAGTTGCCCATCACCTCGTGGTCAAGCTGAAAAACATACGGTTAGATATGTTCAAAGAAACGGGGGAGTAGTTCTTTCAAGAAATTCGGGCAAACTTCTATCCAGAGCCGTAGCAATTTTGAAGTTCCAGTTCCAGAAACTTCCATTTAAGTCAGTCATATGGGCAGAATGGATTCTAAAGCGGCGACTTCAAAGTGTATTGTCTCACGATTGATCGAAGGTCAGTTCATCATGTGCTCTTGTATTAAAGGGAGTTTCATTTAACAAAAAAGTTAGACTCATGAGCAGTATTCAAGATTGATTCTGTTCTTGGTAGTCAACGCGTCTTTTGGGTACAGCGATAAAAATTTGAAACGAGGATGCCCTTCAGTTAGGAGTATCACTTGTCGTGCTTAAATATGAAAGGAAAAATTTGTAAAATAACGCACAGCTTTCTTGACGTAAGAAATTGCTTCATTGAACTCGTTCATCTGCTCTGTATTGATCTCATCGAGGTTCTGAATTATATTCAAGACTATTGATTGATGAATCATCTATCTTACTTTAATTTTATCCTCCAATTCTTCCGGCATCTTAATGGACGATCGAACCAAACAGCTCAGTGACACAGAACGTGGTCTTCCGATGATAATGCTCATGCATAAGCACCGAATCACCACTTCTACCCTATGAAAGGAATAGAAAATCAATGGGAACGGTTTTCCTCAATTTGATAGCTTCGAAAACAGAGAGAATGGGAAACAAAACGGTGGTCGCTCACACTGTCGATACGCAAGAATATATAAAATTTTCAGAAAATCGAGAGAGGACACAAAGAAAACGAGAGGCTTCTTTCTAGTAGACAAACATTGAATTTTTATGACAGATGTTCGGAAAATTTTCGGAAGTTTTATTCGGGTGGGAAATCAAAAAAAGATCGACAGATTTATACAAAAACAACCAAATAAGGTCAAGCCATTTTAACCTATCAATCTTCGTTGAGGCAAAGGTGACGGACAATGTAAGAAGTGAGCACTTGCATGTCCTCGTTGACGTCTTCAAGGCGGCGTCCAAATTTCTGAAATTGCCAATCACATTACCATATAAGGAATAGGTTTTTACAATTTTGTTTGGAGCTAAATATAAAACCCAAAAAGCTCACATGATAGTTTTCGTTGGCGTGCATGATGATGAAAGCACCGGATCGTTTCAGACTCTCGATTTGGAGTGGGAACTCTCTGTGGGTCATAACAGAAAAGTCGTCGAGCTGAAAACATGAACCTTCAAAAACGAAACAACGAAAAGTTATCTACCAGAATGTCTAGACCATCCACGAGAACGTAATGAAGGCTGCGAATCTTAGCAAAATCCTGGATTTTATTCTGAAAGAAAAACATGAGACGCTGGTTGAGGAAGACTAGTTACTTTGCAACAAACTAGACCCATTTTGTCTTAATCCAAGAAACTGAAATCTTCCCTTTTCAATAGAGCAAATCGCCTTTTCGTTTTCAGGCAATTCCCATACCCCTTCTTATTTTGGACGATTCCCATACCCTCTTTACAGTTTCCCATCATAAAACTATCCGATTCAGCTTTTCCTTTCCGATTTTTAATTTGAAAACTCACCAAAGTTTCGTTGAATGAATGATCATTCTTTTGCTTTCCCATGGAGAAAGATTGAATGCTCTTGACGGGGACCTTTAAAAAAAACGAAGGTAAATGGGTAATAAAAGGAGACGCGACTGCGTTGGGTGTTTCAAAATAAAGAAAAAATTGGAAGTAGTTCAGGAGATTCACATCATAATCATCACAGAGAACATGAAATATAATGTTCTGCGCGAAACAGATAATGAGTAAATATATTCATGATAAGAACCTCTCCCATAAACCTATTCTGCCTATTTCTACTCCGTGACTCTCACAAACTGATAAGGTATTGAAGGTCCTCCGGAACTAGCAGTAATTGACGATGCACGCTGAAAATGAGACCACCGCAAAAGGAGGTGGTGTACATCATAAGGTCATACATATGCCCTCTCCAAACAGCTGTAAGTCCCGCGTCCGAAATGTTGGTTTTTATTTTGATTGGGTCATGTTTTCGAAGAGATTTGAATATCTGTGTAACACCTGTGACATTCGTGACTGGTACTACAATTCCGCGTAATGGTTTATGAGAAATAAAAGTTCAAGTAATAATGAAATCTGGAAATTAAGTAGGGATCGAAAATAAGAGAGCGATGATTTGTACGAATTGAAGACCGTAGTCATGTTACAAATTTGTATGGGGAGAAAATTTAGAAAAAAATGAAGGAGTGCGGAAAGATTAGGTGATTTCAGAAGTTGGGGAACCGTTTCCATTTTAAGGACGGAAAGGGATTGAGTCCATTCTTCTGTTTTCCTCTCGGATGCGACGAGCTTCTTCGCGGTCGTACGCGCGGTTGGACCAGTAGTTGTTCCACGATTGAGCCATCCACGGGAAGATGCCGAGTTTGTGTTTCTTCATTGTGATCTCGAGGCGCTTCATATCACCGATAACTCTCTGGAGTCCTTCGATGCACTCCTAGAAATTGGGAGTATTTATATTTTGCGAAGTTTGAATGAACTGAAGTAATCTCTACATTAGAGTAACACATGTTTCTAACTAAGTTGTTCTCGTATTAGAACTATACTCTTCTACTTTTAAAACATCAACACTTCCTTTTATTTCTTCATAAGTTCCGCCTAGGATTTCAGTGAAGTCTGTTTGAAGGTCACTCACAAAATGTCTAATTTACACCTAATGCCCTGCAAAAATGTATCCTCCGCCCTAAAAATCAAAAATGTTCAGCTCAAAAGGATCAGCTTCTGCAGAACGTCAGCATCGAGGATTCAATAGGACTTCGAACAGTTGCAAAGAAACTGCAGCCGATAACAGAGCTATTTAAATTCTTTTTCTACTTGTAATTCCTGTAAACTGTTCTGTCACCATCTAATTGAACAGAGTAGAACTCCTATGCGGGCTGTCAAATTAAAATGACTCTCCCCTCGAAATGTCAAAAACTAGGAGAACGGTCCTTTCCTTGAAAATATCTAGAAAATATTTGTTCTTTTACCTCTAATGGAATCCTCTTGATTTGATTTCTTTGAGAAGTGTATATATCGATGAATTCGGCGAAGTCGAAGAGATGGAACTGGAGTGCATGTTTTCTTTTGTTGGACTGACGACGGTACTGAAAATCAATGTTGCATAACATAATTATTTTGACTATAAACTTACTAATTTGCGCAGAACAGCCAGCTTCTTTTGGGCCTTCTTCTTCATCGTCTTCAGCTTCTTTTCTTGAATGACCTTCGGGTCCAGAGGACGACCGACCCAACGGCGGAAGCACCCAAGCATTTCAACTTATTAACCAAGAGAGTAAACTGAAACAAGTATATATAGATGTTGGAAGAAGAGAGGTGCGCGAGGTTGACGGCGTGATAAGAAAAGAAATAGGACTACGATAATGGCTCTTTGGCGGTTTTTTCTCTCGTTTTATGTGTTTAATTTGGACTAAAAAGATTGATATATGTGTATTGCCATAAAAACGAAATTGGAAAAAACGGAATTTTGCCTCGAGTATTAGTTAAGGTTGTCTTAATAATTGATGAGGAATATTGTTGTTTAGGGCATTTTAACGTTGAATGTTGCTAAAAATTCGGTGGGTAAATTAATTTTTTCTTCTTTTTTTTGGGATGGAAAACACGATCGTGGTTAGTAGAAAAAAATAATAGAGATATAGAAACTCGGGAAGGGCATAAGAGCATAAAAGCATTGAGACTTTTAATAAATCAATTTTATGTTTCAAAGAAAAAAGGCTAGACATAGCTGCCAAAATTACGAAATGAGAACGGAAGGAGAAAAAAGAGAGACACACAGAATTAGGGTTTTTGTATTGGATGTATCGATTGAAAATAAACCGTGGGATGAAATGCCATTTAGGTGATGTGAGATGCTTCCTCTTGGATGCGAGCGACAATTTGAGTGAGAGCGTGGCGTTGCTCCTGTAAAATTGAAACGAGGGGTTTTTGTTGTAAAGGGGATGCATGAAATGGGAGGAAAGGCCGCGCGAACGGCCATCGAACTGAGAGAGAAAGATAACTGACCAAGGACCGGAGGGCATGACTCAACTCACTTTAAACAGTTAATGCGAGGGAGAGGAATAAGCGGACAGTGAGAGAGGCAGAGTCTGTTTTCTGTTTTTGTTGATGAATAGTCATAATCTAATATTGGAATCTTCTAAAATTTTGTTTCGAAAAACAAATGAAAACAAGCTGATAGTAGACAAATTTTTCAGAAACCTTTTGAAAAGGGTTTTGAATACAGAATCCCCTGTAATTATTCTTATAAAATGGAAAAACAAAATGAAAGTTTCACATTTTTCTTTTCGAAATTATGGAGAAGGGAACTTGCTATTAGTTGTTGTCACTTGGTATTTACCGTATCTGAGTACCAATACTGATATGTGAGAATGAATTTTTTTGTGGATTAATAAAAAGTTGAATTCTAGATTCACTGATCTGAATATAGGTGACAAGGGAGAAGATCTGTCCATAAAAACTCGTTTTACCTCACAAACAAAAATCTTTTAAGTTTTTATAAAAGTGAACAAAATTCTGAACGTCCGAATCCCGGAAACTCCAGTGAGATAGTTCTAAATCATTTCCTTCATATCCCGAAACAGCGGAAATTTGAAAAAGCTAGAAAATGGCCGTCTCCAAGGTTTTTTTTTAGATTTCCTGTTGGAAGTTCAAAACTTTCAAAAGACCGCAACCTCGGAGGAGGTGAATACAAAAAAGAAAGTTTTACGAAGTGTAACTTATATGATTCTCGGTCTTTTCTGGCCATAATCTCCAGTCCTCGTCAGTTATATTGCTCGAGATTACTCAAAAAGACTTTTGCTCTTGTCTCCTAGTAACTCACAGCTAGCTCATCGTACTCATAGATGCGATTGGTTCCGACGTAGATGATCTCGAACGCTTCGCTGTGATACTTCATTGACAACTTGTTGAGACGTGGATTGCTGCTTTCCATCAATTCCTGTACCAATCCGTTGTAGCTTGCACGCACTTCAGTAAACTTTGCTTTTTCCATCTGAAAATGAAGTTTTGTTGAATCGAAACGAGATGGATTAGGAACGATCTACCTGGAAGAGTTCGACTTCCGGCCATGCTTCGTTCCTATTTCTTCTTTCACTTCTTGATTTCCAGAAAAACGACAGAAGACGGCGGAAGAACATGTCAACCTGAAGAGAATAGTTGCAGAAAATAAACTAAAACAGACGACGAGCATTAATAAGAATGCTAATACACGTTTATATTGGCCATTCCGGCCAAGTTTTTGTGTCTTCAGAACAATAAAATATGTTTATTCAAATGAGGAATGGAAAAAAGTCCGCCAAAAAATCAACATTTTTCTTTCAAGGTCAGGTGCAGGCGGAAAAAGAGTTCTATTAGTTTTTTCATCATACAAAAATGGGCGGGTGGACGATAGTCGTTCTGTTTTTCGCTCACCGTTTTGTCTCTCCTTTATGCACATTTACCGCACCAATAATGGGATGGTTGGAAAGTTCATGAGAACGAATAGAATCGAATGTCGATCGTCACAACCTGGAAGTGAAATTAGAATGAGAAGGAAAGGGAGAGAGGAGAAAAAATTAGGAAAATATTTAATTTAGAGGGGATAAAGAATATTTCTAATTGCCCCCCCAGAAAGTCAGATTTCAGACACTTCAAGTTGTTTTCGAATTTTTTTCACATAGTTTCTGAAAGGGGCCCGAAAAAATGTGAGAAGTAAAGTCCTTATTTTAGTGAAATCAGTGGGAGGGCACTACCATTAAGGGGCACTTTGAATGACGATTCTCTTTCAACTTCGGTGCCCGCTGACGTATTCAAATAAAAAAGGGTAATTTAAGTTTATCTGAACAAGCTCGCTATACGACTCATTACAAAACGTTCGTAGGATGAAGAGAATATAGACGATTGTTGAATTGAAAAGTTCACAATTTTCTTAAAGAGTTCTTTCTTGGTAACTTTGAATATTTTGTTTTCAAATGGTTCCAGATTCAAACAAAGTTTTATCCTCAAAATATCTCATCATTAGAGATATTAGTATGATTTGAGAGTTCAAATTTATAATTTAAAAACATTTACCGATGAACCTGTTTCATAATACAAATGACATTGTTCCAAGAAGAAAAATGGGAAAAACGAAATGAAATAAAAAAGCTCCAGGCATCTGTACGAAAAAGCGGGTCGGCATGGAGATTGGCAGGATGAGCAGAAATTTCTGAAGTGGCACCCTATTTCTATTTTTTCATCGTCACTTTTTATTATTCCTGAAGACTTTGAACGTGATGTTTCATTCGAAGAAATTGCTTTAAGTTCAGATGGGTTCTCTTACAAATGTTTGGATTTTGACATGTTTTCCACCAGTCCGCAAAACAGTTATTTCAATGACCCCTGAGTTTATCTGCTATCGTCATCACACTCGATATAATGCACATTATTCTAAATCACATTACTGTGCTGGCCGGTACCAGTCAACAGTTGATCGAAAACTTCCTGAATAAATTTGGAAAGGATGAAACCTAACCTTGTCAACAAAACCATTACAATTAATACGGAAAATAATGAAACGAGCAGCGTTGAAAACCAGAAATTGCAAGAGGGCCTGCAAAGAGCTTGATAGATTGAGTACGTTATCGTACCAGAAACAAAGGAATATCGTATCTTTCTGGTTTCCAAGGTCCTCTGAGCCAGTCACTGGGCCCAAATACGAGGACAAGTCCCATGAAGTCCGGTCCTGACAAGACTGCCTCCCTATATAAACGAATTTTGGTTTTACTTTGGAACCTGTGGTACTATTTGTTCAAGTCGTCTGTAGTCTCATTCCAGAAAAAGAACACCGACAACGAAATTATTTTTTTGGAATAAGTTTATATTTATTCACGCACCTGGTTTTTGTTTGGCAAAATCTTACGTTTTTGAGAAGAAAGTTGCCATAAATGAAATTTTAATTAGTTACACACCTTTCCTTTCTTCCGTTACAAAATGCGGTACCACTAGCTTCAACATGAAACCGCTGGCTCGTTGGTGGGTCACCGCTCAGGACCAGCGGGTTCATATCAGATCGTGTTTTTTTTGTTTGGAACCTTTCTTTATGCGTTGAAAAAGCCTGCCCTTTGTCCATAGAACCAGTGATTTGTTTAGAGGGCCTCACGAACCAGGATGACCAGGAATGTTGTCAAATTGTGCTAATCGGGTTCAGAAACATCCCGCAACTTCTAATGAAATTCATAGACTAACTGAGATATTGTAGAACCTTCAAAAATGAGGATCAACAATCATCTCCCCAATGAGAAAAAAGTGGTCCTTCCAGAGAATTATGAAACCATTCTGTTGCAGCAGCTACATTTTCTTATGGTTCTCTGAAATTCTTTAATCGCCAGAAAAGGAAGACACAGCTGTTTTTTGAGATGACTCTGTTGAAAATTCCCAGAGCTTCAATGATTTCGGATTCTTGAGTCTGCTCTCAAACCCATTGTTTTCCTGGATAAGTTTATTATCATGATTTTAGAATGTATCAGAAAATCATGAATTTGTGTTCATTTTCCTATGCGTTTTTTTTCTTTCAAAGTTTACTTTTTCCGATTTTAATTTTCCTTTCACGACCTTTTTGTTTGCGCCCTCTTGTTTTTGTCTCCCCAAACATTTTCTCAAGTCTTTTATCTCCATCATTGTTTTGTCACACACCTTCAACAATTCTCAGTAAAATCTCATTTTGGACCTTCCTATCTCTTTAAAAAATGCTGGATACCGAAAAAAGTTTGATGAATTTCGCATAGTACAATACACAACATTCATTTCCTTATCAAAAACTGATCTATTGTTCTCGCAAGAAATGACGTTTTTTTGTACGATTAAGATAAGAAAATAGATTGAATTCGGAAGGCGGGCCGGTATTTGTTCTTTCCACTAGGCCAACATCAGAATTGCCAACTATTGCGCAATAGTCTCTAATACTTGAGCAATACATAAAAGTAGAATCTAGGGCTCTCTTCAGACAACTCTCCTACTGACCGTCTTGGATCGTTAATTGGAGAACACAAGGACATAAAGATGGACACGTGAGTACGCGCGGCAGATGCCAATCTAATGTTTGCTATTAGGTGCATTATACTTGACACAAAGAAGAAGGAGGAAGAAATTGGTCTTTCTTTCTCAGTCTGAGTCTCTCGTCTGCAATGCTCCTTCTTAATTCTCCTCCTTAGTCTTTTCTTTCGAAAAATGTAATGATAAACCGAGTGCTTATTTGACAACTTATACTCAAATATGGAAGAAAATTCGGAACATTTCAGTTCTCCATTGTTGCTTCAAGAAAACGAAAAGAAATCATCAAACCTACTCAATTTTATTCGTGTCATAGTAAGTTTTTCTTTTGGATTTTAACTGGTCAGTAACTATATCATCTTTTACAGTATAAATGTACATCATGTTTCGAGAAACTACTGTTTTTTCTCGGAATAATATTCTCACTTCTTACTGGTCTCTGTCAACCATTCATGAGTTACACCTTCGGAGAGGTATCACAAGTACTGGTAACAATTACAAGTGCAATCAACAACAAAACGATGGGTAAGTCGGCTTACCAAATTAGTTTCAAAGGTTCTAGCAGTTTGATTTCAGACCCTGCCGATCTCGAAAAGGCTTACGAAATTTTCGAACATGACATGAACACAGTGATCCTCCACTTCTTCTTGTGTGGTTGTGCTTATTTCAGTTTTGGATCTCTACAGGTACGTGATCGGGTTCATTTTTATGTTTCTTAAGCCAAAAATGAGTTTCAGTTCTCTATAATGAAATATGTTGGAGACAACACGACATATCGTGTAAGGAAACAGTATATATCGCGCTTGCTCAGAAAAGATGCGCAGTACTTTGATAGTATGTCAACCGGTCATTTATCGACTATCCTTAATGAGTGAGTACATTTTTTGGCTTTTAAATCTCACTTCACGCTTTTACAGCAATTTGGAACGATTCCGTGAAGTCTTCAATGAGAAAATCGCATTGATAATCGCCTTCATGACTGACTTCACTGTAGGTACCGCACTGGCGTTCTACACTGATTGGAAACTTGCTTCCTATGGTATCTTCTTCTCACTTGGTATAGCCTTTTCTGGATTCATCAACTCTGCAAGTATGATGAAGACCACAAACGGACAAAACACCCACTACGGAAATGCTGGTTCTATTGCTTTCCAAACTCTTGGTTCATTCAAAACAGTATGCTCTCTTAATGGACAACGTCAAGAAATCGAAAGGTAAATTTGAAGAGAAATTATGAATTCGATAATTCATCGTAACTTCTCGTTGGTTGGAAATGTGCTCCAGGGAGTAGGCACAGAAAAATGGGCGGGAACTGACAGAATGGCAACGCCCGCACGTTTTCTCGAAGCACGTAGTCTTTATTATGCTCATGGGAATATTAGGCCACGGCCGCTGGCCACTGAATTCATTTTTGAATTTGATATACATATTTTTTATTGATCTACGAGAATTACGCAAAAAAAACCGACTCAATCATTTTCAAGCGATGATTTCATCCAAATCCTCTTTGATAAATCTGAACAAAGTTTGTGGATTTCAGATACACCAAAGAGTTGAAGGCTGGTGAAAAATATGGTGTCCAACGTGCCTTCTTCTACTCGATATCTCGAGGTGTCACTTACTTCTTCTGTAATGCTCTCAACACAGTTGTTCTCTATTTTGGAGCTAACATGATTTATGATGGATCTTTGAAGCCAGCAACCGTTGTTCGGGTATGTCCTACAAAACCCAACAAGACAAAAAGAGATAAATTACTCTCAGCTCTTCCACTTCTTGCTTTTCGGTGCTTTCTGTTTGAGCGAAGCACTTCCACACATCTCCCGCCTGGCTGGAGCAATCTCTTCAACCGCACCTATTGCTGAAATGCTGACTAGAGTATGGTTTTTTGTAATCTTCCGAGTATATCGGTTTTTTTTCAGGATGACAACGAAATCGAGAGAGATGAAGATGAAGCAGACGACGGAGTTGAAATTAATGGAAGAATTGCATTCAAAGACGTTCGTTTCTCTTATCCAACTCGTCCGGATGCACAAGTTCTGAAAGGAATCTCGTTCGATGTGAACAATGGAGAATGCATTGCACTTGTTGGTGCTAGTGGTAGTGGTAAAAGTACTGTAGTACAATTGCTTCTTCACTATTACAACATCGAGTCTGGAAGTATTCTAATTGACGGAAGAGAGCTAAACGATATCAATCTCAAAAAACTCCGCCGTGTGATTGGAGTCGTGTCTCAAGAACCAGTCCTATTCAATACCACTATCGAAGAAAACATCAGATTTGGAAATCCAAGTGCTACTCTGCCTGAGATCTATGGAGCATTGAGGAAAGCAAATGCGTATGATTTTGTGTGTGCTTTTCCGAAAGGAATCAAAACCATTGTTGGAGAAAGAGGAACCCAACTATCCGGAGGCCAGAAGCAAAGAATTGCTATTGCTAGAACCTTGGTTCGCAATCCAAAAATTCTTTTATTGGATGAGGCAACCAGTGCATTGGATAATGAAAGTGAACACGTTGTGCAGAAAGCACTGGAAAATGTGAGTTTCTTTCGGAAAAATGAACAAATCAGGTGAAAGTTTTGTTCAGGCATCTCAAGGAAGAACCACCATTGTTGTTGCCCATCGGCTATCTACTATCAGGAACGCCAGCAAGATTATTGTGATGCAGAAAGGAGAAGTATGTTTTCTTATCAACTGTCGACCATAACTGTCTGATTTGTCCTGTCTTACAGATTGTGGAAGTTGGAAACCACGCCGAGCTGATTTCAAAACAGGGAGTTTACAACGATCTTGTGCAAGCTCAATTGTTAGATTCTCACGATGATCAGAGTGAGTTTTCAAATGTGTAAATGTACTTCTAACCTCAATTGTTACATTTCAGATGAACTACCACCACTTGCTGCTAGGCAGCTTTCTCATGAACTCTCTCCATTGCACAGTTATTCTTTCCAAAGAAGTACAAGCACTGACGCCGGAGTTCACGACGATGATATGGAGCGATTGCTGGATGAACTCACTAAGGAAGGTGCAAAGAAATCGAGTCTCCGAGAAATTGTGAAAATGTGCAGACCGGACTACTGCATATTGTTCCTTGCAGTATTTGGTAGTGCCATTCAGGGAGTCAGTTATCCCATCCTGGCACAACTCATTGTCCGGACTTATCAGGTAAATATAGTCGTCATCATAGCGTAATTAAAACTGCAGAGAAGAACAATACGGTGAATTACATTAAAATTTGCAGGGATACGCTATGGAAGGAGAAGATGTTCTCACTTATGGTCACTTCTGGGCACTTTCGTTTATGTTCCTTGCAGTATTTCGACCATTGACTCTTTATCTTCAGTACTACTACTTTGGAAAACTTGCTGAACAACTATCAACTCGTCTTCGTGTCAAGTCATTCAAGCATATGCTATCGCTTCCATGTGCATTCTACGATGATCCAAATCATTCACCCACCAAATTATCTAACCGATTGAACTCCGACTCATCAAATGTGAAGGCTGCTGTAGATGATCGTTTGGGCTGTGTGATCATGACTTTGGTTGCGATTTCTATTGCTGTAGCTACAGCGTCAGTCTATTGTTGGAAAATGACACTTGAGGTGAGTATTTGGACCAGTTCGAGTGCTTGGTATTTTCAATCAGAGCCAACTTTTCTAAAATCTTAGAGTTGGATTAAATTACTAGGTTATGTAATTCGGGCCCCGGACAAGTAGATGTTTTGGTGAACCAAATCCAAAGTTCAATTTTTCAGGTGCTCATGTTTTTCCCACTTCTCTACCTAGCCGAGTATTGCTATGAAGCAGCAACCGAGAACGCCATCGCGGAAGATTCAATTGCTTTTGAAAATAGCAACAGAGTGAGTACTTGACCAAGATCAGCATCATTCCAGTTAGATATTCAGACTGCCATTGAAGCGTTGGAAAACGTTAGAACAGTTCGAGCCTTGAACTTGGAGGATAAAGTGATGTCACTCATTACCAATCATCTGCAAAAAATTCATAATTCCTACTTCAAGAGAGCTCTAATTCAGGTTTGTCATCATTCTTTGGAACTTCAACTCACTTTCATGTTTTAGGGTGCTGCCAACGGACTTTCCATGAGCTGTTTCTTGTTTGTCTATTCCATTTCCTTCAAGTTCGGTACGTATCTAGCCCTACGTAAAGAAGTTCAACCGATGGACACCTATTTGGTATTGATGACGCTTTCAATGACCGCAAATATGGCTGGATCAGCTGCTGCTTACCTCCCCGATTATAAAAAAGCCATTCATGCCGCAGGATTGATCTTCCATTTGTTCACATTCCCTGCTACGATGCCTTATGAGTCTAAGGATGGAAAGAAGAACATTGAGAAAGGAGAAATTGTTGGTGAAAACCTTCAATTCCATTATGAACAGAGACCCGACAAAATGATCTTGGATGGGGTCAATCTGAAAGTCGAATCGGGTAAAACCTTAGCATTGGTTGGGCCCAGTGGTTGCGGTAAATCCACCATAATCTCTCTTCTCGAGAGGTTTTATCATGCTACTGACGGTGAAATCGTGAGTTTTGAAATATTCAAGAAGTATAATTAAAAGCTGTTTTTCTTTCAGAAAATCGATGGAGAAAACGTTGAAGACATCAACCTACATCACCTCCGTTCGAACTTAGCATTGGTGTCACAAGAACCCACATTGTTCAACTGCACCATTCGCGAAAACCTCCTATATGGTTTGACTAGAACCATTCCTCAGCTGGAAATTGAGAAAGCTCTGCAAACTGCCAATGCATTCCACTTTGTGTATCAATTCCCGCAGGTTTGTATCTTTATTGAGAAATGGAAGCTAATAACCATGTGTGTTTAGGGCCTGGATACTATAGTTGGTGAACGTGGTGCACAACTTTCTGGAGGTCAAAAACAGAGAATTGCAATTGCTCGTGCCATCCTCAGAAATCCGAAAGTTCTTCTTCTCGATGAAGCCACCAGTGCTTTGGACAGTGACAGTGAGAAGGTTGTACAGAATGCTTTGGATACTGCCAGTGAACGATTATCGACTGTAGTTGTTGCTCATCGATTGTCCACAGTGGTGAATGCTGACTCAATTGCAGTTTTGAAAAACGGAAAAGTGGCAGAGCAGGGAACACATGAAGAGTTACTAAGACAGAGGAATATATACTGGCGGTTAGTACAGAAACAAGGAATACAAGTTCAAGCTCCGACTGACTAGTATAAAAACTTGAAAAAACTCATTTGTTGATTGTTAGTTTCTATTCACCTTCTGTCTTGTTTTCATCAACATTATATCATATGTTTCGTTTTTTGTTCGATAATTATTGTTAAGTTCCTGTACAAAACCTTTTTCAAAGTTTATCTCTATTGAATTCGTAAATATTGTTTGTTTTGAGTAAACCGTTTGGAAATCTTTTCGTTTTAGCAGTAAAGGAAAATCAAGAAATGATTTCCATTGTTACTATAGTTTGATCTTTATCGCTTTTTCACTACACAAGAGATCTTTGGTGTGTGTTTTTGGCTAGCACGAGACACAATGTTTTATAAAGAGTGCGTGTTCTTCTCGTGCTATCTCTCTTTCTCCTTTTTTCGAATTGATTCGTAATGAGAAAATATAAACCACGCGAAATAACTTGACCTATTATTGAGACTATGGAAACTAACGACAATGAATTGCTCATCCCAAGTGAAAATAGAAGGAAATCGTCAAGTATAAAAAGTTTTCTATGTGTCGTGGTGAGTTTTACAACCAAAGTTTTGTGTATATCTAATATGAACTTCAGTGGAAATGTACAACAGTTTGGGAAAAGTTTTTGTTTTTGCTTGGCGTGGCTTCTGCAGTATGTACTGGTTTATGTCAACCATTTCTAAGTTTTACTTTTGGAGAAGTATCTCAAGTTTTTGTGAAAATCACTTCAGCAGTGAACAATCATACTTTAGGTACTTGTTCATTGTTGAGGAAGAAATCTACATTCGTTATTTTCAGATCCATCAGACCTCGAAACAGCTTATAAAACTTTTCATACTGATATGAATCGAGTAGTTATACATTTTGCACTTGTTGGGATTGCTTTTGCAGTATTCGGGTTTTTCCAGGTATTGTTGATGCAAAACGTTTTGGATTTCTTCTTTTTTTCTCCAGTTTTCTTTGTTCAAATATGTTGGAGATAACACCACTTATCGGGTTAGAACAAATTACATTTCACGGTTACTTTATAAAGATGCTCAATATTTTGATACGGTCTCAACTGGATACTTGTCTACAGTGTTGAATGAGTATGTTTTATTTTCACCTGATTTTGTTGAAATTACTTTTCAGTAATTTGGAACGGTTTCGAGAAGCTTTTAATGAAAAAATCGCTTTTATAATATGTTTCATCACTGATTTTGTAATTGGTACCAGTCTCGCGTTTTATACGGATTGGAAATTGGCCTCGTATGGAAGTATTTTTGCACTTGGAATTGCATTTTCGGGTTTTATCAATTCATCGAGTATGATGGGGACGACTGGAAAACAGAACAAACACTATGCTAACGCAGGATCAATTGCTTTTCAAACTTTGAGTTCTTTCAAAACTGTTATATCATTGAATGGTCAAAAACAGGAGCTTGAGAGGCAAGAAAACCATTTTAGCGAAAACACATATCTGTTTTAGGTATTCATCAGAATTGAAAGCAGGTGAGAAATATGGAGCAAGAAGAGCCTTTTTCCTAGCTACATCAAGAAGTGCTACTCATTTTTTCTGCAATGCATTGAATGGAATAATTTTGTATGTTGGAGCAGATCTCATTTACAACAAAACAATGGACCAAGCTGTCATTGTAACGGTACGTACTCTTCATTATTCATGTTTATCGTACTCCTGAATTCCAGTTGTTCCATTATATGCTATTCAGTGCGTTCAGCCTTGGTGAAGCTTTTCCCCATCTGTCTTACTTATTCAATGCTATTTCTTCTGCCACCCCAATTTTTGAAGTTTTGACATCCAAGGACAATATTATCGAAAATTGCCATGAAGACACGGATGATATGGACGAAGTCACGGAATCAAACCTTTCCTTCCAAGACGTTGGTTTTTCTTATCCCACTCGTCCTGATGCAGAAGTTCTAAAAGGGATCAGCTTCAACATCAAAAATGGGGAACGAATCGGACTTGTTGGAGCTAGTGGAAGTGGAAAAAGTACTATAGTTCAATTGCTTCTTCGTTATTATAACATCACTTCTGGAAAAATATTAATCGATGGAGTTGACCTGAAGTCCATAAATCCTCGTAAAATTCGACAGCACATTGGAGTCGTTTCTCAAGAACCAATACTGTTCAATGCAACTATAGAAGATAATATTCGGTTCGGAAACCCCAACGTGACGACTTCAGAAATTTACGAAGCTTTGAGAAAAGCAAACGCGTATGACTTCGTTTGTAGTTTCCGAGATGGACTTAAAACTGTAGTTGGGGAGAGAGGTTCCCAATTATCTGGTGGTCAGAAACAGAGAATAGCCATTGCAAGAGTTTTGGTGAGAAACCCGAAAATTTTACTACTCGATGAAGCAACTAGTGCATTGGATAGCGAAAGTGAAAAAGTAGTTCAAGTCGCACTCAGAAAAGTGAGCAGAGTTTATGAAAAACTGATCTAAGGAATTGATTCAGGCATCAGAAGGACGGACCACTATAACTATTGCTCATAGTTTGGCTACAATAAAAAACTGTGATAAAATCTTGGTCGTGTCAAACGGGCAGGTAAGTCTATATTTTTTCATTAATTGATTGACATTTTCGACATCTTCAGATTGTCGAAACTGGTACACACGAGGAGTTGATCGAAAAAGAAGGAGTTTTTCTAGAACTGATTAGAGCTCAAATATTGAAGACTGAGGAAGATAACTCTGATGATAGTGATGATGAGCGCAAAGAATAGGTCAGAGACAAATTATCAGTACAGCAGAACAGAGATACGAGGAAGACGAATGGTCTAAAGATCCCGAGAGAAATGAATCACATTGGAAACTCAGAATCACCGTTGTCTTGTTCTGGCGTTCGAAGGAATCAGTTAGTTCTGCCGCCAGTCTGGCGACCAAAAAAAAGCTTAAAGTTATGGATTGGAAATAAGGCTACCCGGGAAGGGGATCCCTAAACCCCTTTTGCCGCAGGTTGGGTCGGGTTTTTTCCCCAATAACCCCAATTGGGGGAAAAATACGGTTTTGGGAAAAATTCTTCTAAAAAAAGGGCCCCCTACCCCCGGGGGGGCAAAAAATTTTCCCCCCTTTTTTGGGCTTTCCCCGGGGCCCTTTTTAGGATGCACCCCCAACACCCCCCCCCCAAAAAAAAAAAAAACCGCGGGAAACACGGGGTGTGATCTTTTTTTAAAAACCCCCCCATAAAAACTGTGGTGGGAAAAGAAAATGTAAAAAACCCCCGGCGTTTCTTTTTGAGGGGGGGTTCTTACCGTGGGGGGTGGGGATTTTTGGGGGGAGAAAACACCCCCCGCGGGGAAAAAAACAAATTTTTATAAAAAACCAAAACCTGTTATTTTTGGGGGGGGAGGTTTTTTTTT
>GL379795.1:404094-550479 GCA_000143925.2 Caenorhabditis brenneri
AAACAAGAGATAACGAGGAAGACGAATCGGTTCTAAAAGATACACCCGAAGAAGAAGTAATGAACTCGACTATTTGGGAAATACTCCGAGAATGTCAACCAGATTGTTTCTTGTTTTTCTTGGCTGTTTTCGGAAGTGCAATTCAAGGTTTTAGTTTTCCTGTTCTTGCACAGCTCATTGTCAGAACCTACAAAGTAAGAGCTTTTGAAAATGTTTCAATGAGATATTGGAAAATTTAAGGCATACGCCATGGAAGGAGAGAGCATTCTTATTAACGGTCATTTTTGGGCGTCCATGTTTTTGGTTCTTGGGCTTTATCGACCAATTACACTATATTGTCAATATTACTGTTTTGGAAAACTTTCTGAAAAGCTGTCTACTCGCCTGAGGATCAGATCATTCAAACATTTATTGTCTTTGCCATGTGCCTTTTATGATGAACCCAAGAACTCCCCAACTAGATTAGCTAATCGGCTGAACACGGATGCTTCCAATGTGAAAGCGGCAGTAGATGCAAGGTTGGGAAGTGTATTGATGACTCTGGTATCTTTCATAGTGGCTATTTCAATTGCATGTTATTATTCTTGGAAACTTACAATCCAGGTAAAACAAAACGTTAAGACAAGGCTAAACTTAGATTTCCAGGTTCTACTTTTCTTTCCTGTTCTCTACTTTTCTAAATATTGTTACGAAAAAACAACTGTTCTGTCTATCAAACAAGATTCTATGGCATTCGAAAAGAGCAATAAGGTATGATGGACATAGTTTTGTAATATACTTCAAGAACCTAAATTTCATTTATATTCTTCATCTACAAGTTTAGATCGCTGTGGAAGTTTTGGATAACATCAAAACAGTTCGTTCATTAACTATGGAAGAAAAAGTTATGCAAATGGTAACTGATCATCTCCAAGTTATAAAATCGATGTATCACAAGAGAGCTTTTATACAAGTGGGATAACACTTTCCAATTTTATTGTAAAAATCATCGTTTCAGGGTCTTGCTAGTGGATTTTCAGCTGGATGTTCTCAATTGATATATGCTTTATCTTTCAAATTTGGAACCTATCTCATTCTTCAAAAAGAAGTATTACCCATGGATATGTATTTAGCTCTGGTTACTCTATCATATACATCCAACATGGCTGGATCTGCACTTTCTTACCTACCAGATTACAAAAAAGCCATTCATGCGGCAGGTCTTATTTTCAACTTGTTTACATATCCCGCCACAATGCCCTATCAATCTACTGAAGGCACGCTGAATATAAGCAATGGAGAATTTCATACAAACAAAATCAAATTCCATTATCATCAACGTCCGGATCACCTTGTTCTAAAAGACGTGAATCTGAAATTAGAAGCAGGAAAAACTTTGGCGTTGGTTGGACCAAGTGGATCAGGAAAGTCCACAATAATTTCGCTTTTGGAAATGTTTTACCGTGTTGATTCTGGAAATATAGTGAATCGATTAAAAAGCGTTAAATGATTTCATAATGTATATTTTCAGAATATCGATCATGAAAATATTGAAAATATAAATTTACAACATCTCCGTTCAAACTTGGCTCTGGTTTCACAGGAACCAATTTTATTCAATTGCTCAGTAAGGGAGAACTTAGTTTATGGAATGCATCGATCTGTATCAATATCGGAAATCGAGAAAGCTCTACACAAAGCCAATGCGATCTGTTTTGTATATAACTTTCCTCAGGTTTGTTACTATTTCCATCGTCGCAAAGCTTTTTTTCAGCTGGCTGTTTACTATAGTTTTTGTTTCATTGGCACCCAATTTTTTAAGATAGTTGCGCTATTCCAAATTAGAAATTGAAAAAAATTTTCCCTGAACAGAGTATTTTAGTGCATTTATTTTTTCAGGGGTTGGACACAATTGTAGGAGAAAGAGGAACCCAAATATCTGGAGGTCAAAAACAGAGAATTGCTATTGCTCGGGCTATCCTCAGAAGGCCAAAACTATTGCTGTTAGATGAAGCTACTAGTGCGTTGGACAGTCACAATGAGAAAATAGTGCAGAATGTTCTGGATAATGCAAGTGAACGATTGTCAACGGTTGTGATTGCTCACCGTCTGTCGACTATAAAAAATGCAGATTCCATTGCAGTGTTAAAACTTGGAATGGTTGTAGAACAAGGTGAGAACTGGTATGTATCTCAATTACATTTTTTTAAATCTCAGGAACACACAGTGAACTTCTCGAAAAAAGAGGTCATTATTGGAAAATGGTTGAAAACCAAGAAAAATAAATCAGCATCGAAACGTGTTAATTCTATTGTTTCTTCTTATTACTCTGTAAATAAACCATCTTTTGAACTGCACTCTTGTTTCATTGACCCCGCCACAAAATACGAATTGGCGAAAAATGTTCTCTGGTCACCCTCTTTTTCTTTCTTTCTCGTTTGCGATATTGCACAGGGTTGCGCAATCTTGGCTCACACCAAGAATATGAATAAAAATCTTTGGGTGTTGGTCCAAAGCATGTTCGTTTCGAATTATCCTCCTCGATAATGGATAGGTGAGTAAAGTTTCATTTTTAATGACAATTTTCTTTCAAAGGACAGAAAATGATTAGATATAACAATCCGAATAAAAATGTTGTCTTATAGGCGAAAAACGTTTCAGATCTCCCCTATTGCAAGTACCAAACCACAGAAAATCAAAGTTGGGCCCGGACCGATTTATTCACCTCATAGTAAGTGTATTTTTTAGGAATTTATAATGAATTGCATCACAAATTCAGGCTTTATGTACAACCAAATATGAAAAAGTCCTCTTTATTTTGGCTATTTTCTTTGCAATTATAACTGGCTTGATTCAACCATTTGAAAGTTACACTCTGGGAGAAGTTGCACAAGTACTTGTCACTATTACAAATGCAATTAACAACAAAACTATTGGTATGATGTGAATTGAAAAACAAATTCAATTTTGTATTTTCAGAACCTTCGGATCTCGAAAAAGCCTATAGTACTTTCGAACATGATATGAACCGGGTAGTTATATATTTCTTATTTTGCGGGTTTGCATATTTCACATCTGCGTTTCTACAGGTCTGTCGTTTTGAATCTTTCTTAATGAGAATTTGACTATTTAGTTTTCCTTGGTGAGGTTTGTGGGCGATAACACAACATATCGAGTTCGGAAACAATTCATAGAATGCCTCTTGAGAAAGGATATTTGTTACTTTGACAGTCACTCAACTGGACATTTTTCGGCTTTATTGAATGAGTTAGCTTCAATTTTCAAATCTTCCATAATTTCTCTGTTGCAGTAATTTAGAAAGGTTTCGAGAAGTGTTCAATGAGAAATTAACTTTGACTCTTGCATTTTTCACTGATTTCGCAATTGGGACAACATTGGCATTTTACACTGATTGGCAACTCGCATCATATGGTTTCGTTTTTGCTCTTGGCATTGCTTTTTCTGGTGTTCTCGGTTCAAAAGCTAATATGAAAGCAACTGAGAAACAAAATATACATTATAACAAAGCTGCATCTATTGTTTTCCAAACATTGGGGTCGTACAAAACTGTGTGCTCGTTGAATGGGCAGCCAATCGAGTTGGAAAAGTGAGAAAAAACGTTTTTTTCTATGAATAAACCCGATGTTCAGATATTCGAAAGAACTGCTCGCTGGTGAGAGATATGGTGTTCAGAAAAAGTTTTGGAATTCCATAACAGAAGGAGTGAATTATTTCTGCAGCAACGCTCTAAACACTGTTATTCTATACTTTGGAGCAAATATGATTTACAAGGGTTCTCTGCAACCATCAGTTGTGATTAGAGTGTGTTTGAAACATATTTTTGTATTTATTGGTTGTCACTGTTTTAGGTGTTCCATTTTATGCTGTTCGGATCATATTGTTTGAGTGAGGCTATCCCTAATTTCTCTCGAATATCAAGTGCTATATCTTCTATTGCCCCCATAGCCGAAATTTTGATAGAGGTTTGATAAGTTTGTGAGACCTTCGAAAAGAATCGTTTTTCCAGAGTAATGAAACGAGTAAAGAAGAGGTTATTGACAATGAAGATGATGCAGTAACCAACGGAAAAATATCTTTCAAAAATGTTCAATTCTCATATCCTTCTCGGCCCGAAGTTAAAATCTTGAAAGGTGTCACTTTTGACGTGAATATAGGAGAGTGCGTTGCTTTTGTTGGTGCAAGTGGAAGTGGTAAAAGTACTGTAATTCAGCTACTCTTACGTTACTACAACATTGACGCTGGAAGAATATCAATAGATGGAGTTGACCTTAGCCATATCAATCTCGAAGCACTACGTAGCATTATTGGAGTAGTATCACAAGAACCTGTTTTGTTTGATGCCACTATCGAAGAGAACATAAGATTCGGAAATCCAAACGCTGATTTGACTGAAATCTATGAAGCTCTTAAACAAGCAAACGCATATGACTTTGTGATTGCCTTTCCGAAAGGAATCAAAACAATTGTTGGAGAGCGAGGAACTCAGTTGTCCGGAGGTCAAAAGCAAAGAATTGCAATAGCGAGAACCCTAGTTCGCAATCCGAAGGATTCTGCTTCTCGATGAAGCTACCAGTGCTTTGGACAACAAAAGTGAATACGTTGTGCAACAGGCTCTCGAAAATGTAACTCTTCCCAACTTTCATCAGATTATGTAATTTTTTTCAGGCATCAAAAGGGAGAACTACAATTGTTATTGCTCATCGGTTGTCCACAATTAGAAATGCCACTAAAATAATTGTGATGGATAGAGGGCAGGTAAGACACGCGCAATTAAAGTCTTTTCGACGTGGAAAGTTTCAAAAGTGTTAATATCTAGTGCAATTCTGATCATGAATTGGTTTTTTTGAGGAATCTCTATTCATAATCAATAATTTGCCTTTTAGATAGTCGAAGTGGGGAACCACGAAGAACTCATTGCAAAAAAATGTGCATATTATAACCTTGTTCAAACCCAACTGGCAAACTATGATGTTCCGTCGAGTTAGTTGCTATAGGAAAAATTTAAATGAAAAACTGAACTTCAGGTAATTCCCTGTTAGCCCGAAAAAATTCAACAGCTGAAGTCTCTCCAAAACCAGAATTCGATCTGATTGATGGTACAGAAAATGATTTGGACATTAAAAATGATGAAATGGAACGATTATTACACGAGCTCCATCAGGAAGGTGCAAGAAAATCAAATCTTCGAGAAATATTGAAATGGTGCAGTCCGGATTGTATGCTGCTGACAGTAGCTATTTTGGGAAGTTCTATTCAAGGAATGCTCTATCCCGTTGCAGCTCAATTAATTATTCGAACATATGAGGTTCTAACTGTTTCTTGAAAAAGTTCTAGATTCTATATTTCAGTCATTCGCTTTGGAACGTGAAAGACTATTGAGTAATTCTCACTTTTGGGCTCTCAGCATTCTAGGACTAGCTTTTTTGAGACCTCTAGTTTTGCACTGCCAAGTTTACTACTTTGGAAAAGTTTCTGAGAAACTTTCAACACGTCTAAGGACTCAATCTTTCAAACATCTTCTGAATCTGCAATGTTCATTCTTTGACGATCCGAAACATTCCCCCACAAGACTTTCAAATCGCCTGAACACTGATTCTTCAAATGTAAAAGCTGCAGTTGATGAACGTCTTGGATCTGTCATAATGACTTTTGTAGCTATTTTGATTGCAGTTACCACTTCTCTGGTTTATTGTTGGAAAATGACTTTACAAGTACGGGTTTAATCATGAGAATGCCGAAAAAAAAACAAAATTATCATTCAGGTACTCCTGCTCTGTCCATTTTTGTATCTTGCCGAATACTGCTACGAAACTGCTATTGACAGTGCAATAGAAGATGACGCTCTTGCCTTCGAAAATAGCAATCGAGTTTGTTTCTGAAGGACTCCACATGGATAAAACGTTTTTTTGCAGGTTGCCATTGAGGCTCTGGAAAATATACGTACAGTGAGATCTCTAACTATGGAAAAACAAGTGATGAGTTTGATCACTGAGAGTTTACGGAAAAGTCACGAATCATATTTCAAACGAGCTATAATTCAAGTAATATCAACTTTTTTTTATAGAAATCTAGGTAGTTTCTTCAGGGTTCCGCCAGTGGTCTTGCTTCTAGCTGCTATTTTTTCATTTATGCAATTTCCTTCAAGTTTGGAACCTATTTATCATTACAAAAAGAAGTGATGCCTATGGATACCTACTTAGTCCTAATGACGTTGTCCTTGACTTCTACTATAGCCGGATCAGCTACCGCCTATTTACCTGATTACAAGAAAGCTGTGCACGCTGCAGGCCTTATTTTCAATTTGTTCACTTATCCAGCAACCATGATTTATGATTCAAAAGATGGGAAGAAGAACATCGAGAAAGGAGGAATAAAAGGAGAAAATTTACATTTTCATTATGCTCAAAGGCCTGATAAGACCGTTTTGAATGGAGTGAATCTGAAATTAGATCCAGGAAAAACCTTGGCTCTAGTCGGACCAAGTGGTTGTGGTAAATCCACTGTGCTCTCTCTTTTGGAAAGATTTTATCACACAACAAATGGTGAACTTGTAAGCCATTTTATCACAAACTGAAGGTCCAAACATATTTTTTTCAGAAGATCGACGATGAGAATGTAGAAGACATCAATTTGATGCATCTTCGTTCAAATCTGGCATTGGTATCACAAGAACCAGTGTTATTCAATTGTTCCATTAGAGAAAATCTTCTTTATGGGCTCGGGAAATCTGTTTCTGAACAGGAAATAAAGAATGCTCTACAAACTGCCAACGCTTATAATTTTGTGAATCAGTTTCCACAGGTTCATTTTTCTATCCGAGAAGCATTAATGTTCGTTCTGTTTAGGGCCTGGATACCATAGTCGGTGAACGTGGCACGCAGTTATCAGGTGGTCAAAAGCAGAGAATAGCTATTGCTCGTGCTGTTCTCAGGAAACCCAAAATCCTTCTGCTAGATGAAGCCACCAGTGCTCTAGACAGTGAAAGTGAAAAACTGGTACAAAGTTCTTTGGATAATGTCAGCAAAAGTCTGACAACTATAATAGTGGCGCATCGTTTATCCACAATAGTCCATGCAAATTCTATCGCTGTACTTGCAAATGGGAAAGTTGTTGAACAAGGTAATCTGAAAAAATTGTTCAAGTAAGATAAATGAATTTTCTAGGAACACATTGTGAATTGTTAGCAAAAAAGGGACATTACTACCAAATGCTGAATAATCACCGAGATTGAGACTTGTGAAAATGTCTCAATATAATCATTAATTTTATCATTTATTTTTGTTAATTGACAAAAAAACAGTAATGATGACTTTAACGAATGCCCCCACATTTTCGCTTCAACTGTTTCACGGTTTCGTTGTTTTGCACTGTACTATGTCAGCTAGAATCGTCAGATTTTGAAATACTACTCAAATTTCTGACTAATTGTTGACCTTGTAATTCTTTTCTGTTTTGAAAATTCTCAAAGTCATAAAGATTAAATTCAGCAACTTTAACTTTGTATCCTGTTAAAAAATGATTGACTGATCTCCTATTCAGATATTTAACACAGGTTCAAATAGTGAATAGATCCAAGAAAGGGGAGAAAAATGTGTTTGCTTATCCAATCAAATAAGATCAGTGTCAGTTACTCCCATAAGCAATTCTCACCAAGTTTATTTTGTTATCTATGTTCTATTCACTTCCTACAAAGATAAGTGTCAAAGTGACGAATTTAATGGTTTCATGTCTCTCCCATCATTTCATTCTTTTTGTTTGCTGTCTGCGATGTTGCCCAGTGTTGTGCAATTTTACCAAGTCTGTTGCGTTGATTTATTTATAAGTAAACCAGCAAACTTCTCATTATTGTTGACAAGCTTTGAAATGCTATATGATCATTAGACCTTTCTCTGAAATGACAGTGTTGTGATAATGGATAGGTGAGCTTTTTTTCAATTTACGATGAAACCTGCCAACTGTTGGATTAGGAAACTGGAAAAACTACAATTTCTGAAGAGGAAAAATATTTTTCAGCACACCGTTATTGACACCATCTCCCAGGAGAAAGTCGTCAGCATTCTGTAATTTTATACTCGTCATAGTAAGCTTACATTAAGTACACTTTATTGTTGAATTTTTTCAGATATTATGTACTACAAAATTTGAAAAACTCTTATTTATTCTCGGAGTTGTATTTTCGATACTCGTTGGATTTTGCATGCCAATAGAAAGTTATGCATTCGGAGAAGTTTCACAAGTTCTTGTGACTATCACAAATGCTATCAATAATAAAACAATTGGTTGGCAAATTGTTCCTGAAAGTTTTTAAACTATTGTTTTAGAACCTACTGATCTCGAGACAGCTTACCAGATCTTTGAACATGATATGAACCGGGTGGTATTCTATTTTTTCATATGTGGCGTTGCGAATCTCATCTTTGGCTTCTTTCAGGTAATACTATATATTAGCCACTGAACTTAAAAAACTTTTCCAGTATTCTTTAATGAAATTTGTCGGAGACAACGCCACTTATCGTCTCCGTAAAAATTACATCTTTTGCCTTCTGAGAAAAGATGTTCAATACTTTGACAATGTTTCTACTGGTTCATTGTCAACAATTCTCAATGAGTAAGACTAAGACTCATTATCAAGCTCAGAAGCTCATTTTTTTGTAGCAACTTGGAACGATTCAGAGAAGTGTTCAATGAAAAAATCGCGCTTATTGTCGCTCTCCAAACGGATTTCGTTCTTGGAATGGTGTTGGCATTCTACACGGATTGGCAGTTAGCTTCATACGGAGCTGTGTTTGCTGTTGGGATCGTGCTTTCTGGATTCATAAATTCCTCAAGTTCAATGGAAATTACGGAGAAGCAGAACGAGCATTATGCTAATGCTGGTTCAATCGCTTTTCAAGCACTTGGATCATTCAAAACTGTATGTTCTCTGAATGGACAACAGCAAGAAATCAAGAAGTATAAAACATAGCGGATATTTTCTGTTTCAAAACTGTCTTTCAGGTATGCATCAGAACTGAAGTCTGGAGAACATTATGGGTTCAAGAAAGCTTTGTATTCATCTCTTTCTCGTGGGACGTGCTACTTTTTCAGTAATGCTTTGAGAACTGTTCTCCTATACTTTGGGGCCAATATGATATATGATGGAACTTTACAACCAACAATTGTCATTAAAGTAGGGTCTTCAGCTGTTTCAAATTTTTTAATTCGATTTTTCAGATGTTCTACTTCATGGAAACTGGAGCATACTGCCTGAACGAGTCAATTCCACTCGTATCTCGGATGTTCAATGCTGTCTCTTCAATTGCACCCATTGCTGAAGTATTGGTTAACGTAAGTATTTGGACAGCAATTATATGGATTATGAAAATTTTTCAGGATGAAAACGAAGTTGAGATAGACAAAAATGATGTTGACGATGGTGTTGAAATCAATGGGAGAATATCTTTATAAGACGTTAGATTTTCTTATCCAACTCGTCCTAACTCGGAAATTCTGAGAGGAATATCTCTTGATGTAAAAAATGGAGAGTGTGTTGCACTTGTTGGCGCTAGTGGTAGTGGTAAAAGTACCATAGTCCAACTTCTCCTACATTATTACAATATTAACTCCGGAAGAATTTTGATTGATGGGATTGACCTCTGCCGTATCAATCTCAAAAAACTTCGTCGGATAATTGGAGTTGTTTCTCAAGAACCAGTACTGTTCAATACCACAATTGAAGAGAACATCAGATTTGGAAACCCAAACGCTAGTTTAACTGAAATTTATGAAGCCCTGAGGAAAGCAAATGCATATGATTTTGTAAGTAATTTCCCAAAGGGAATCCAGACAATTGTTGGAGAGCGAGGAAAACAATTATCTGGAGGTCAAAAACAAAGGATCGCTATTGCAAGAACTTTAATTCGAAATCCGAAAATTCTAATATTGGATGAAGCGACTAGTGCGTTGGACAATGAAAGCGAACATGTAGTGCAGAGAGCTCTTGAAAATGTAAAACTACCCACATTTCTATCAAAGCAAAAATCACGAATTTTTAGGCTTCAAAAGGAAGAACCACAATCGTCATTGCTCACCGACTATCTACAATTAGAAATGCCACTAAAATTATTGTGATGGAAAAGGGACAGGTTTAGCTGATTCATGGTCATTTCCTTAGAAACATATCTTCTTTCCAGATAGTAGAAACCGGGAACCATGATGAATTGATTGCAAAACAGGGAGTTTACAACAATCTCGTACAAGCTCAACTATTGAATTCAAGTGATACAGATGGTGAGTTTAATAAAAAAAAGGATCATAAATTTATTATTAAATTTCGAGATGCTTCTTCACATTCTGATAACGCTCATAGTTTGCAAAAGTCTTCCCAATTACAAAGCTCATCCGATAGAGAAACACAGGAAAATGGTGAAACACACGACGATGAAATGGAGAGACTATTGGAAGAGTTATCTCAAGAAGGTGCTAAGAAAATAGTCTCATAGAAATCATAAAACAATGCCGTCCTGATTGGTTTATGTTAACAATTGCCTCACTAGGAAGTGCCATCCAAGGTGTTTGTTTCCCAATTTCGGCACAACTGATTATAAAAACCTATGAGGTAAGTATAAATGAAAACAAATAAGCTAACTGAACAAGCTTCCAGGCGTATGCTCTTGAAGGAGAAGATATTCTCAAATATGGTCATTTCTGGGCTTTCACAATCCTATTAATGGCGGTCTTTAGACCTTTGACACTTCACTGTCAGTACTATTATTTCGGGAAAGTGTCTGAAAAACTATCAACTCGCCTTCGAATCAAATCCTTCAAACATCTTCTATCTCTTCCATGCTCATTCTATGATGATCCAAAACACTCCCCAACAATACTTTCGAATCGTCTGAACACTGATTCTTCTAATGTTAAAGCTGCTGTTGATGACCGTCTAGGTTGTATTCTCATGACGTTTGTAGCTGTTTTGATTGCAGTCACCACTTCTGTATTCTGCAGTTGGAAAATGACAACACAGGTTTGAACAAAATCAGATCATAACAGTTCAGTCACAAATTTAGGTACTTCTTATATGTCCGATTCTGTACCTAGCTGATTATTGTTATGAAACAGCAATTGACGGTGCCATTGAAGAAGACACAATTGCTTTCGAGAACAGCAATAGAGTATGTTTTGGATCGCTTATATCAATATCATGAAACCATTGTAGACTGCAACCGAAGCTTTGGAACATGTTCGGACGGTTCGTGCACTTAACATGGAAGATAAAGTGATGAATTTGATCACAGGTCATCTTCAAAAAAGTCACAACTCATATTTCAAACGTGCCGTTATCCAAGTACTTTTATATCAACAAAACTTTTTTAAAATTCATGTTTCAGGGTGCTGCAAATGGTTTTTCTTGTTGCTGTCAATTTTTCTTCCACGCCATTTCTTTCAAGTTTGGAACCTACCTAGCAATGCATAACGAAGTTCTACCAATGGATATGTACTTGGTTCTGATGACATTGGCAATGACTTCCGGTATGGCAGGCTCCGCAACCGCTTATTTACCGGAGTATAAAAAGGCGGTACATGCAGCAGGTTTAATTTTCCACTTGTTCACTTATCCTGCTTCAATGCCTTACAAATCAACTGATGGCAAGAAAAACATAGAGAATGGAGAAGTTGTTGGTAGTGATGTTCATTTTCATTACAATCAAAGACCAGACAAAATAATTCTTGATGGAATAAATTTGGAAGTGCAATCTGGAAAAACGCTTGCTTTAGTTGGACCGAGTGGGTGTGGAAAATCAACAATCATATCTTTGTTGGAAAGGTTTTATGAAGCTGACTATGGCGAATTCGTAAGTTTCATAAAAAATAAATGAAAGAAATTATCAGTTAAGTCACACTTTTTCCGCCTTTTTTTTAATTCTACGATTGTTTCTTTTTGCATTGAATGCAGCAGTTTAAAACAATTACCAATTGGAAGTGACTTTACTTCCTCTGTCTAGAGATCTTAAAAAAGATTTACAGATCATTGATGAAGAAAATGTAGTGGATATCAATTTGCATCATCTTCGAGCAAGTGTTGCCCTTGTATCACAAGAACCAACCTTGTTTAACTGCACAATAAAAGAGAATTTACTGTACGGTTTGACAAAAATGGCATCACCTTTGGAAATCGAAGATGCCTTGAAAATAGCCAATGCTAGTTTCGTACACAATTTTCCACAGGTTCACAATTAACACTAACACCGGAACTTTTTCATAAATTCAGAATTTTAGGGTCTTGAAACGATTGTTGGTGAGCGTGGAGCACAATTATCTGGTGGACAGAAACAGAGGATTGCAATTGCAAGAGCAGTTCTGAGGAAACCAAAAGTTCTACTTCTCGACGAAGCCACTAGTGCATTGGATAGTGAAAGCGAAAAAGTGGTACAAAACGCATTGGATACCGCAAGTGAACGGTTGTCTACTATTATTGTGGCCCATCGATTGTCGACGATTATGAATGCTGATTCTATTGCTGTAATGAAGAACGGAAGGATTGTTGAGCAAGGAACTCATCAAGAGTTACTAAAGCTGAAAAACAATTACTGGAGACTAGTTCAGAATAAAGAAGAGTAAATGATGACGGTGCTTCATTATATTTGAATAAGTGTGAAATAAAGTCATTCATTGTTGTCTTATGTCCACATTTTTGAATAGGTCTAAGCATTCTATGGCGTGATCAGAAGGGAAGCGCCTAAAATAAAGTGAGGAATTTTCGTGATGAAAATGAGATGACATTGCTATGTTTAAAATAGTGGCAGCATAAGAAAGATACAAAAACAAACCGCGAATATTACGAGAAAAATATAACGTTATTTTCCAGTTCTTAAAACCTTCAATCTCGGTTCTCGAAGTACAATTCATTTTCAAACTCATTTTACATGCATTTCACGTGAAAAAAAAACCGGTTTCCATCATTTCTCATTCTATTATCTAATATTTTGAAACGGTATTCAACGAATGTGTTACTTTTCCTCTTGTTCCAAAATTTTATAAGCTATTCAATCAATGCGGTATAATGACAGAAAACGAGAAACAAATGTTTTGCAATGCATGATTTTCATACGCTTCAAGCACACTGTTATCAGTTTCAAATAGGGAAGTTTTCTTTTGCGGAATAATGAACAGTGATTGAGTTGAGTCATACCAGCAACAATTAACTCCATACCCTATTGAGCTGAACACAACAAACTTCAAATTCTGGGAAGAAGGAACTGTTTACTCTTCCTCATGCCCAATTGAAGAAAGTGATAAATGAGTTCACCGAATCTTATCATTAGCAATGATGCTACTATTAGTGTAGGCATTCCCATTTTTATTTGAATCCGTTTCAATTTTGTCTTCTCAGTTTTTGGAATGTGATTTTCTAATTTTGAATATTCTATTACTGTGATTAGTGAATATGTCATTTGCAAGAAACAATCAGTGAGTTTACTTAAGAACATATTAAACAAGCACAACTGCTAATGATAAATTGGTCGCATTTTTTCACCGTTTTATTCAGAACAATTTTGTTAGACTGGGGTTGTAATTATAGAAAACAAAGATTTTACACTCACCGTAAAGTTTTTACCTCTCTACAACCTTATTGAAGATCGAACTTTTTTGTATTGCATGTTCTTGTGTCGTACAAACCAACCTGTTATCAGTTTTTAAGTACTTAACCAAACCGAGTCAGAATAATTATATTCCGATTTTACAAACATCGCTTCCAATTGAAGAAACTGAATAAGCTCAAAATCGAAGTTAAAAATCTGAGGAAATAGAGGTTCCCGCGCTTCCTCATGCTTGGTTGAGTAAAATGCCAAATGACTGCGATTCATTTTATAATTAGCAATAATTTTACTATTAGAGTAGGTCTCATCTTTCCATTAAAATCAGTTTTCTTGTTTGTTGCTTTTCTAAAATGTAAGTTCTCTAAAACTGTGATGTTTATATGTCATCTGCCAATCAAAATCTGTGAGTCCATGCCAAGAAAAATATTTATGGATACATATTTCTGATGAGTAGTTTAATCTGTTTCCATTGCACGTTTCACCCTCTACCTGTTGGATAAAAACATGAAGTAGTTATTCTTCGCCTCTTATTGTCATCTAAAATTATAAGATTGTTTTTCAAATTGCACAAAAAAGTGTCGAACCGAATTTTCGCGTTTCTACATCTTCCTGTCCATCTAAAAAAATTATTTCGTATTGTTCTTAAGTCTGGATCGACTACAGCACACCGAGTCTACTTCAAATTACCAATACCAAATAGAACGGTACTTTTCCATAGGCAATACTTGATTGAACTTTTTATATTCAGAATTATCTCTGAGTCCTTCCAACAAACACCCGCAAACTACTCGGAACATTCAATTCGTGAAAAAACAGCCAGAGACATCGAAAAGATTCAAATGCCTCATTTGAGAGATCAAACACCGGCGCTCGTTGGAACGGGTCCTACAGTGGGATTGGGAGCAAATTTTGAACGGATGAAGGAAGAAATTTCGAAAAAGGATAGAACAATGTAAGTTTTGAATGTGTTTTCTTTATCCTTTTTTGTTATTTGTCCTGCAAAAATACAAAAGTTGACACTTTGCTTCAAAAACAATTGTACATTCAGAATTCGGCTTCACTCAGAGAAGAGTCAATTGGAAGAGGCTAACCTTGCTCACACGTCACGAATCAGAGACCTCCAAGATAACTCTCTGCTGAACCGAAATGAAAACGAGCAATTAAAAAACAAATTCAACAAGTTGAACGAAGCAATCGTTAAACTTCAAAAGGAAGTTGAGCGCAAGCAACATGAATTGTAAGTTGCTCCATCTATTAACAATAATTCAAACTGAATCGAGATTTAGACCAAACTTGGGATCGAACAACCAGGAAGGGGTTGCAATGCAGAAATATGTGAATTTTGTGCTTCACGGACTAGGAAACCTAATTGAACTCGTTCAGTCTGACAACACTGATAGAGGCCATTGATGGAAAAGTACGTACAAGTAATTGAGGTACTCTTCTACAAGTATTTGAGCTCACCTCGACATAACACGGTGGTATTAAATAATGATATGTTTTATATTGGTAATTACATTTTTTAATTTAGTTTACTATGGTTTTCCACCATCGTTAACTACTATCTCCAGTTTCAATTTCTTTCATTCCATTTTTTCCTTATCTTTTAAATATCTCACAATATGAACTTTTGTATATTATTTTTTGAGAATTAGAATACATTTTTATCATTAAAAATGTTTTCCAGTTCCCATAGCTGTATGTTCCTTGATTTTTACAAATAATCGCCAAAAATTTTGTTTGAATGAAGTTGTTGAAAACAGGAAAGTGTCAGTTTTTAAAATACTCGTACTGTTCATTCACCGTGGTTCGATGTTCAATAAACATGGCGCCCCATTGTCTGAAGGTCGGAACCGGTGGATCGCAATAGCACAAACGGCCACTTGCCGTTTGAAAATCTTGTTGAGGATTTTTTAGAGCCATCAAATGAATGACAAGAAATAAACTCTCATTTATTGTTGCAGGTACTTAGTGAGATGCGATTCATTTCATTTCATTTTTATGACGTTCTTGTTTTCATTTTATTAGCTGGTTGATCCCGAACTTTCGTTTTCCGAGAAATAATTTTCAACAAAGCGTTGAATCATGAAGGCTTCACTGTTCTCGACAAAAGAAAATCTATCTGTTTTTTGATGATAACATATACCAGTCTTCCAGTTTTAGGCCTATCGATATTAAAATCAGATGTGCTGATACTTTTTTCCAATTAAAAAATGTGGATACCACAAATGATAATGTTGGATTTCGTTTTATCTTATCTAAATTTTATCTAAATCAGAAGCAATTCTAGTAAATACCTAAGTTTTGATCTATTGTTTGTTTCTTGACGCTGATTCTGGATTGATTTTTGTGATTAAAATATTCCAGGTTTTATTTGATTAGACAAATTGCTGCATCAAAATTCAGGGTTCTCTTTCATCACTTTCTTTTCTTCTCTTTATTTTCCAATTATCACATGCTATAAATCTTAGTTTAAATTGGATGACGGAACTTCTCACATCAATGAAAGCCATGATAGCTCAACCGATAAAACGCAAGAGGTGTTATGAAAATAAACGAGCCGCCAGTGAAATCGAGAAAAAGAAAAAGAAATCAGTTGTAAGCCTAGTGATTGGTTTCGTTTTGAGCACCTGACACTTCGATGTCTCCTTGGTTCACTTTTTTTTACAACGGCTGATCGGAAGAAGAGGGGGAAAATACGCGATTTCATTTTTTTTTCTCATCGAATCCGGAGATTGAAACTTCTGTTTTCTTCAATCATTTTTACTTCCTTCTGCCTTTTTTTTTATCCTCTCGAGAAATTTTGATGATTCAGATTGATGAATGAGGAAAATTGATTAAATATATGGAACAAAAAAACGAAAGGGAATCTCTAGAGCTCGGCCACTTTTGTACTGTTTGCATTGTATCAACTTTTCTTTTCAATGTGGTACAAGACAAATAAAAACCTCGTCCCTTGTTCTCTCACTGTTTTACAAGAAACCGAAAACCTAATGATGAATAGCCGTCTTGTCGAGCTTTACTTAAAGGTGTGGCATTTTTCAAACTCTTTTCTGCATCTTTCATCTTTATTGAAAACTGATTCGGGGCTATGAGCTTCTCAAAAGTATTCAGTTTGAGAGAATAATCTAGAAAAGTTTCAGAGTAGTCACTTTATTTTCTAAAGATAGTTCACAGAATCATTTTTTTTCCGAATTGAAAACAGTTTTTGAGCGTAAATATCTGTTACGAACTTCAAGAAAAGTAATTGTGACGTACTTTTTCGCAGAAACTGAACGTGTCGCGTTTTCAAATATGAATTTTTATCATGCCAAACAACTAAATCCAATTCCAAAATTCGAATATTCACAGGAAAGAAATTTCAACGACAAAAAAAGCTTCTTTCAAGTTGCCATGACAATCGATGCCATGAAATATAATAGTTTGTGTTTCCATGTAACGTGTTCTAGACAATGTTCGAAACATATTCGATCCATACACACAGCTGTCAAAATATTTTAGCATAAAACCCTTTTTCGGTTTCAATTTTTCGAGTTGTAACTTTTTTCTCTTGAAAAGTTCTCTTCTGGTGTTTGAATTTGATTATTTCGTACCCAACTGGAATTTCGTACAAATCTCAAATTTCAATCTATCGGATGACGTCGATTTTGACGCAACACCATGTGGATATGTAATCCGATGACAGTTGTTATGTGTGCACCATGAAAAGATCTCCATGTTTTTTATTTTACCAAGGTCCCAAAGAACGTCTCAAATTTCATCTTGAACCGACCAAACCACTCTCTCCCTAATTATATTACCATCCATGCCCATCAGTCTTGTCTCCTGGAAAGTGCTCTCCAGTGTTTGCCAATGCAACAATATGCTAACAGGCAAGAAGAATCAGATACGTGGCAGGTGATCGATGCGCGAAGAAGAACAAACACTCGAGTTGATCTCTAGTACTATCAAATTTGGTAACGATAGGAGGACATTTGGGAAGGGTTACAGGTCAACCATCCTCATAACCGTGCCTAATCTCCTCTCGCTCTATGCAAATTTGCCAAAAAGACTGTACTTCCCGTGCCGTCCACTCTCGTCAACTCTTTCTTCCATTCTATCTTTTGTCTTCAAATGTGACTCTTGACTTCCTTTTCGGGTTACCGCTTCGTTTCTTATAATTAGTAGACTTGTAATACACAGCAGCTGTCACAATTTGCCTCAATCGGCTATTTAATAAATTGAGAGGTTATTAGACTCTCATTACAGGATTAATTCTTTATCCTTTCCCTCATGATGTCGAGAACCCTTCTTGTAAATCTCCATTTGGCATAGAATGATGGTTTTGTTAGATTAGTTGGGATCTGTTTTTACTATTCTAACAATGTTTTTCATTCTCTGATACTGAAAAAGAAAGTCAATGAAAAAAAGAGGTCAGGATCATATTTTGGGTGTGGACATCTACTGACAACCTGTCACATTTGATGCCTTGAACACTAGTCTCTTGTCCTAACAACTACTTTTTTTCTCGTTTCTCTCATTGATGATGTCACATACCTCCCATTGTTTCGACGATAAACTACATTATTAATGCTATAATCATCGTTACTTAACACCTCTCTACCTGAATTTTTTCGTGTGGAAACCATCAGAAACCAACTGATAAGAGTTGAAAAATGTTGGCATTTTTGTTTCCGATTTTGTATTCCTCAATTTTCAAAATTCGGAAAATTTCGAAACGATTTTTTCAAATTTGACAATTGTTAGTTCAACGACCGGAAAGCTGAGACAGAAGTTGACCTTTTCGGTAGTAAGGCGGTGTCTTCAAAAGACAGCGTCATTTGTCTTGAGACGTTTTCTTTTCAAGACGCTTGTGTTTACTTGTTCCTCCCCCCAAATGTTGGAGGAACAATCACTTATCGTGTCGGGTTCAGCGCCATCATAAAACTTTGTCGGCTCTTTTTAGTTGATTTTCCACAGTTTTACTACCGGATCTTATTTTTGTTAAGTTGATTGAAACGTCTAGCTAGAAAGTGTAACAAAACCGAATAAAATATAGGGTATAAATCAATTTTTATTATAGGCATGATTGAAACTTTCTTATCAAGTTTCTTCTGTTTAAAAGTGCAAAAGGCAATTCCATCACCATTCTACTGATTGTCAGAAAATTAACCGCCCACTAAATTCACCACAATTTGTGCACCTTGAACTCCGTGGCCTTTCCACCTTAATCAGTTTCTCCCCGCCTTTGCCTCCCACGTTTTTTCCTCATTTTCTTCTTCAGCTCCACCCTTTCAAATCAAGTTTTCAAATAAATATTCTGAATCATTCCGGACCACTCCCCCCGTTTTTTCTTTCTCTATCCATTTTTCAATCTTTGTGGCTTGAAAACAAAAGATGCACGACTTCACCTCCTTTGATATCTATCTCTTCTCCAAAAATGACTTATTCTGTCCTCAGCTTTTTTTCCTTTTGCCCATTTTTTTTTCGTGTGCTTCCTTGTGTGCGTAACGCGCTGTGACCACGGAATTACACGGACTTGCACAATTTTATTGTCTTCTCACCAGGGACATCACAAACCGGCTAACGAAACTCTGAAGGGATAAGAGAAACGAAGGCGATGGACATCATCGTATGGCCCATCCCCCCTCGGACCCCCTAAAATTAGTTTTTTTGCCTTCTAGTGCCTTTTGCCTTTATCCTACTGCATCTTTTAACCATGATGAAGCTGACATGACAAAAACAAGAAACATTTTACTCCCCGGCAGTCCTAAATGCGTGGGAAAAAACAGAAGGGTGGAAGGAAGTGAGTGGCTCCGGCTCAGCTCCTTCAGACCACCAGTCGGCATCTCTCTTATTCACTATTGTCAAGTACCTGATGGAGATTTTGCGATGATTTATGCACACTTTTTTATGCAGTGTTAGGATAACTGTAGATATTAGAAAGATAATAGGATAGTGTTCCCTTTAAAAGGTGCGCGTTTATTCCGTCATCGAACGATTATTATCGAGATGAGAAAAGAGGATTGACTATGCGAAGGGGGTTACAGAATCAATGTCACTTTTTTCTCCGCCTTTTTTGGATTAACGTTAAACGCATCCAGTCTGCATGACTAGGCACTGGATTTCAATGTTTTTGACATATCTCATTCAGAGTTCTTCTTCTATTTTTATTTTCTATACGACTTAATTTTTTATTGATTAGTTCTCAATAAATCCAACCGGGAAACGTTAAAAAAGACCGCCAACACCTTTTTTGATATGACCGACATTTTTGAAGAGCAAACAATGAAAATACAACCAGATAATAAAATTTATGATCAGACTCATCTTGCTTTCTATATATTTGTTTCTTTTTGTTCTGAAGCAACTTTTCCATTTCTTGATTTTCTGTACTACTATTCTTGCTTGTTTATTCTAACATGGACAATATATAACATAGAAAAAGCGGTCGCCTTTTTCTCACTTGTCATGATATGTCAGCAGCTAATCAAAACTGACAACTTTCGTCAGGACTGCGGAAGGCGTTAGGCAAAAACGTGTCGAAACATTTTGTGGAATCCCATTGTTTCGAAAAATGTTGCCCATTTTTGGTTGATGATGTATTCAGCTTCTGATTTTTTGTTGTTTATTTCTCTGATTCAAAAATTATTTGTATACAGTTTCAAGAATCCACTGTTCGAGCAAAAAATGTGATCACAAAAGCGTACTTTTTGAGGTTTTGAGAAAATTCTGCCTACTCATCAGTTTTTAATTTTTTTTTGAATTTGCAAATGAATTATCGTTTTTATAATTTCAAATATTATCCTTCAATAATTGGATTCAACAAATTTGACGAAGATAAAATGGAGATACTCAAAAACAGTGTCAAAAAACATCGATTAGGAAAAATATTAGGTTTTGGAATATTAGGTTTCAAAATAGTTCGGACTAAACGTAATATATAACATTTTTCTTCCATTTAAACTTTTCCAATTTCCGAAAAAACATTCTGTTTCACGTTCACACGATAATAAAACCGCCTGGTCAAGCATCCCAAGGGACCCATGTAACACTTTTTTGGACCAGGGTGTTGGTAACCTTCTTTTTTTCAATTTACGAAACCATGTGATTTATTTATAGCGGCAGCACGATTGACATGCGCAAAATTAGTTTGAGAATGTGAGAAGATGAATAAAAACATCTGAATGTGAATGGCATGAGTGTCAAACACTAGACAAGGACATGGCCCACCGTTCAGTTTATGTAGATCATGAATCATTCTAATCGCAAAACATGCGTGTGTCCTGAGACATGTCAAAAGGGTACCGACAATGGATATCTTGTTCTTTCATCGCTTCCCAAAAACGGGATGTCTTCCCCCCTTCTCCGGAAAAATCTGATTTACCTCTCTGTTTCTCCACATCCGCTTTTTATTATTGTCTTTATTCTTTTCAAAATAGAACATGTAATTGTTCACGCATAAGTTGCTGCTTGTTACCCGGTTTCAATCTTTCTACGCTCTGTTGAGTTTTGTAACATACACCGTTCCCTTTTCTCAATTACTTTTTCATGTGTACTGTCGGCAAGTCTTTTGACCTTGGACATGTATTCCTAAATTGAGTAAGGAGGTGCTAGCTTTTCTTCTAAATCCGATCGAAAGACGACCAGTTAAGCCGACCTTCAATGTTTTGAAGCTGGTTAGTAGCTACCTAATTACTCACTTTCAATGTGGATGAAAACAGCTTGAGATTTGAAAATATGAGAATTCAACTGTCAGTTTGACACTTCTCCTTGATTTCACTAATTACTACTATTTTCAATTGAATTATGTCACAATTTTTGGTCAGACCGAATATTTTGAAGTTCGATAAGTTTTTTATAGAAGTCAATTCAGAATTACAATTTTTCGAATTTTTTTCAAACATTCTAGTCAATTCATCAAGTTTCAATGCAAGAAATGCTGACAGATATTGATGGATTACATTCTCAAACAGTCAAGGAATACAACAAATTCAACAATATCATATGTTTTCTTCCTCTTCATTTTTTGCCTTTCTTCTTATCTTTCTCATGCCACACAGACCTACAAGTCGAAAAATGACAAAGGTCTCTCATTTGTTCATCAAGAAGGAAATCTCGCCCTTTTACGGTCCTTCTTTCACACTTAGATTTGCATTTGAATTGAGAAAACACATCATTTTATTTCAAACGGTCACTTTCTCAGAGTTGTCAAGGATTTTCGATTAGAAAGTGATCTTTATGGTTAGGGTTAGATTTTTAACTCTCATAGACAAATTTTTTTTGAAACATTTAGTTTTTTAGAGCGACAAAATTTACACGAGGCCCTTCTTATTTGTATTGAAAAAGAAATTATTAGTAATTGTGGTGTAGGTACAATTCTTCCAGTTCTACCAGTCGTGTCAAGACAGAACGAAGACCGAACTAACCACAGACAGGTCGTCAATTTATACTGTAAAGTAGTAATTATTAAAACTGGTGAGAAAATTACGGCCAAGATTAATGTGTTCGATTCAGCGCATTGCGCTCATGCGCAGTCGCTGATCACTGGCAGTCAGTGTCTAAACGTCACAGGCCTACAGTCCTCCCAAGGTCTTGCCTCGAAACAGAAAGAAAAGATAAAAGATATTTGCGCCCTCTGTACACCGGGTACGCATCATATTCTGATTCATACATACTCGTTATCATACCCCAGAAGAAAAGGAAATAAAGACAAAACAGTCATATTATTGATATGTTTACTTCCATAATACTGACACAGGATTCAGAACTGTGAAGGGTTTTTGCTATTTTTTTAAATGTTTCTTCCTTCTGCAACTTTTCAGAAAATTCTGAAATTTTCTCAATTTCCTCATAACTTTTTCTCAAACTACATGATAATTTGATATGAAGAAATCACATGTAATGTGTTCTCTGTTTCATAACTTCTACCAGACCCGACAAAAAACAGAAGACACTAATCTGTTGAAATAATGTTGACATAAGAAATTAGAGATGATTACTCACTCCCGTACCTTAACCTTCCGCTACCGAAAAAAAACTGTTTTGATATCTTTTTTCTGCGTGATAGAACACGACAAAAACCATGTCTCGTGCTTCGTTTTTTCATATGAAGAATATGATTCACAACATCCGGATTGTAGGATTACTTCAGATAAAAGCCACTGCTGTCCACCCCTTCCAACCATCAATTTGCTTATTTTGTCTAACCAAATCTACTAACAAGATCAACCTTAAACGCCAGGTTTTTGTCTTGCCACCTGCTTTCCCCGGTGCATGAGCAAGCCTTCCCTCTGTCTCCTCAACCGATGCGCACACTACCCGCCCACGACCTAATTATACACATACAGTCTGCTGCTCACTTTATTCTTCCTCGTTCTTCTCTCGACACCTTTCCTTATACACCTCATTCATCTCATCGAGATATAATTTATTCTCGGGACGGATTCTCACCTCAATTCATTCTCACACTTGTCAATCTATTTATTTATCATTTTTATCCACGTGTTTTCCAATTGTCACTTGTGATTTCTAATTCTCTATCTTCTTCCCCATGTTTCTTTTATTGTGATTGTCACAGACCAATCCAGGTGTACTCAATTTTTCATCCTTCTCCTCCCAGCTCTTTTATCTTTTTCCGACTCCGTGTGGCAACAAATGTCCCGTGGTCGTTTTGTTATATAACTTATAGGATCAATGACCTCCGGATCCCAATTTTACTATTCCAATTACCAATTCTTGCAGTATGTTGTTGAGGAAAACGTGTTTTCTTCTTCTGATTTCGGTTTTCGCGATTTCGGCGCAATCGATTGATGAAGAAGAACGTGTGCATGTTGGAGAAGGAAGTGCAAATGGTCTCACTGACGACGAAGACAGTGATATGGAGGTGGGTAACTCTTATCACACCTTCTATAGGCTATAGAGAGTTGACCTTTTTATCAAATGTTACCAGTTAGAGAAAGAAGAATACAAAGCACACATTTTTGGTCCGCATATTGTTCCGACCCGAATAGGGACCTGGTGATGCAACCCATACAATACACATGCGCAATAAGTACACAATTGAATTAGGAATTACCGTAGCACCGTAGGTATTGAGAAATAAAAGGGACCATCCTCATCATCTCACACCTGTGCATCAATTTTACTGACAATTACGCACACGACATTAGATTCTTGATGAGGTGACAGTGAGGAGGTGGATTAGAGCGCGTCCACACGGTTATTGTTTAGATTTCCAAATTCCAACGGAAGAAGAACGGGCAAATAGTTAGCGTCACATGGGAAAATGAATAGGTAACTCCTTGTTTCGTGCTTGAGAAAGTCAAATAACGTTCAAAACAGACGTTCAGAGCTGCGGCTCAACAAGCTGTAAGATTGTGCGGCGGAGACAAAAGCGGCTCACACGCTCTTTCTCGTTTTATTTGACTTCCACCTTGAATCAGTGCTGCTGCTGCCTGTCTTGACTCCTCGACAAAGTGTGTCCAACAAGAGGTTTAGGTTTCACGTACAGGCGACTGCGGCACTCCTTCTGCTCTTTAGGTCAAGACCCCGAGCGGGAAATGGTCTTACTACTTGAGTACAAGCCTAAGAGGAAGAAAGGGCTAATCAAATAAAGGAACACCATATGTATGTACATGTGTTGTTTTAGATATCCCTTTTTTGAGTATGAAAGGTTTGAAAACTGAGCAGCTTCTAATTGCAGGGATCATCTCTACCTCCCGACACATACTATGCCACAACTCCTCAATTGCGACAGAAGTTTCCTTCAAGTACTAGAATGGAAACCACTACAACCAAGGTAAAGAGTCACAGTGATAATATATGTAATCATTTTTTTCAAAACAGATTGTCACATTCACTTCACCGGATCGAGTTGTGACCTCTCCAAGAAATGTGATTGAAGTGACCACTTCATCAGACTCCCGTCCACCTGTTCCATCAGAAGGAACTTCTCGACTGTTCGGCTTCCAAGGAATCTTCATTATTCTTGGAGTTGTTATGGGAGTACTCGTTATTCTGATTACAGTTATCATCATTTTCAAAGCAAGAAACAGTGAGTTTTTTTTCTCAATTTTTAAGATAGATGTTGAAACTGAGATAGACGGTAACAAAACCGTAATATAACCTGTAGTTTTTTGGCTGCTATATGATCATTGGAATCTGTAAAAAACTTTTTATGGTTTATGGCTACCAGGAAATATAGAAATTAGTTTGCTATATTAGATAAGTAGTTCTGTCGAAGTAACTGAACCTTTTCAAATGTTCGTCCAAAGCGCAAAAAGGAAACCATGAGTTTTTCAATAATTCCATAATGAAGTTTTGAGCACCAAGACAAAAAATGGGACAGAAACAGTTTCCCATCATTATGTTTCTCAATAATTTGAATTTTCAGACAAAAAACAAGCTTACCGGCCGGGACAACGAGAAAGTCCAGATGCTCTTCTCAAAGAATAGACTATGAATTTTCTCATTTTCTCCCGTTTCTTATGTTTTTTGTTAGGTTCTAATATTTTACCGATAATCATCTTACCTCTTTCGTTTTCTTTTAATATACGCCGCTCCTTTGATGACACGAGTTTTTGAACCTTTTACTTATATACTCTTATCTTCACTTATGAACTATTGTAACGATTAAACTACTTCCCGGTCTTTTCTCTACCATTTTTCTTTTTTTCTCGCACATTTTGCATTTTCTTAAAACCCGACCAAAACTATTCGTTCTTCTTTTTATGTGCAATAGTAGTTTCGATTTCTCCTAAACGAACATTTTCACACCACGATGGTACAGATTTTTGTCTGAATTCGCTTCAAATAGGGTTAGTGTGAACTTTTTCAAACAACTTTCTTCTCAATCAGTTAACTCAAAACGATCTTCATCTTCCCTTTTTTAAAAATAATTTTGTAATTATTTTCTCAATTCTGTTTTTTTTATTCGTAGTCTGTGTCATTTTATTTAATTTTTTTCCATGAAAAATAAAACTTTGAACTTAAAATCATTAAATGATTATTTTGTTGGTTTTCTGTTTTGCTATCAGTAAAACCATAGATTCCCATTGACGTTTCGTTGCGGAGGGTGATTAGTGATAATGACATCTTGGTGATTGATAGTCATTAAACGATCAGAGTGAAGCTGTTTGTTATCAAAATGGACGGGTGCGCGACTATATCCGTTTGAATAATCTCTTTTTATGATCATTTCGTAGTGACCGGATGGTGTAGTGGTTAGCATGCGCCAACTGATGACTGGTAGTCAGCTGGGGATCGTTACCCATCCTGGTCATTTTAATTTAAATCTTTTTGTTTTCTTCCTGGAAAAGCGATTAGATAGAACATGTTTCGGTACATCATCGCGTTTTGATTTTAATAATAAGAATGCAATTCGAAAAGTATAGTTGACTGATTTTCTACAATTAGGGTTCTGGAGTGTAAAAATGTGTATTGGAAGTACTCATTTTAAAAATATTGGAAAAGAACGCCTAACTGACCTCATACAGAATAATTCAAAGATTAATCATAGAGATGTTGCAAGATCCTGAATACAGTTTTGTATTTGTACAAAATGTAACCTCAAGTTATATGAATAAAGCTTTTCAAGAGTTTTGCTAGTATATTTGGTTTGGATCGCAAGTTTGGATATGCTAATTCTAAAATGTTCTTAGAAAAAGTTTCAGCGACAAAACTGTGATTCTCTCAAACTTGGTTTTCGAGAAGGCTTTGCAGTACTTCAATCTATGCATTCAATGTTTTTATGGCAATTTACTTGAAAGTTCGACTTTGTTCCGTCTTACCCTTTGCCATTTCATTATCCTTTTCTTTTTTTTCTATGAACTTCGTTCTAGTTAATGCAAATGTGGATCTCAAGTTTTCTTATTACAATTTCAGATTTGAGAGCGTCGTCAATTTACATGATCTATCTTGCAAAGTCAAGGTTCGACGCTTCGAAAAAAAAATGGAACGAGTGAACCATGGAAAGTTGCAAGAAGTCACATTCTTCAAAGAATCCGAAACACTAATGAGATTGAACTCATCGTTTTTTGATTAGAATAAGTGCATATATCTCATACATAATGCAAAACTGGTGTCAAGAGCAAATTGTTGTCTTCTTTTCTCATTTATCTTGCACCACTCATACGCATCTACATACATAGAAAAGGGCTCAAGTCATTACTTTTACACTGTATTAACAGAGTTCGTTTCCTGGAAAGAGCACGGAAAATCTAATCTTCCAAAGTGGAAACCGGAGGAAAATGAGTGTATCATCGACATTATCCCAGTTCCTACAACATATTCTACGAGAGATGTCCTTACGTCAAGCGTCACATAAGTTTCCATCGGTAAGTCAATTCTTTTTATTTAATAATGATTAAGATAACTTGTGAATACAGTAATCAGAGCTGAGACGGTGCAATTATTACAGACTTACGGGCATTGAAACTCAAAAAAGGTTTTTTCGTGGCCAAGAAGGCTTAAAACTTACTGAGTTTCATCTTGCAAACAAGTTCTTCTTCAGCTTTCACATTACAAAAAGCACTAAACTTACTTGCCCAGTACCCAGCAAAACATCAAGTTTCTTTTTCTCTTGAAAACTGGTGTGGATCTTATTTAATGTTTAAATTTCAACTGGGTCATCGGTTGAAACGGTTGTTATTCAGCTCTATAATTGATATCAAGAATGTATAAAAATCATAGGACATATTCCTCTTCCATTTCTTGTTGTACTTTTTGAAAGTTGCCGGAAAATGGGATTACGGAGCCGGAATCGAGGCGGATTAATCCAGAGGTGGATGTGACGAACGAAGTATTCTTCTTATTCTTGTATCGATAAAACAGAGAATCACGCGAAATCCGGCTTCTTCTTATTTTCTTATTCCTTTATTTCAGTGTGAATGCATATTTTTTCCGTTCACTTTTGATAAACCGGAAACGCTAGCGAGAACTTATACCTTTTAGTTCTGCTTTGATAGAATGAATTTGAAAACATACTCCCAGATTGGGAAATAAGGGATTTTGATCTGGCGGCGTTCATTCAGTTCAATTTTTGAATAAAGTAAGTTTCTTACTGTATTTGCATTGTCGATCTCTCGAAGGATATTTGACAATAATGTTGCATATTAGGAATAAATCGGAAATAAATTCTAATTTTTCAAATCTCCAGTAATTGTCTCCAATTTCAAGAACAGAACATTCATTTCCAATCGTAACAGTCTATAATCAAAATTCGATTTCTAAAGCTATTTCTGCAGTGTCGCATATCAGATATCCTTTGACATTTTATTTTCGTTCAAAAGAGACAACCATAATTATCGAATTCCGGGCAAGTAATTTCATTGTTTTCTGTTCCGCTCGCCACTTCTTTTTTTGGAGTTTTACTCTCAAAAAACACTCACCCATGAATAGGCTAAAACTCAAAACTTTTGCCTTTCTGTGCTCCGGAAATTAGCAAGTTTTGGTTATACATCTATATCACCTAACTTACCACTCCAATATATTTTATACATCTCCGTTTCATTTTGTCTGATTTACGTTCTTCCTGTGTTGCTATTTTTCAGCAATATATCACAAAACTCAATCTATTTCATCCCTTTCCATTTCGATTTGCCACCCGCTTCCTTCCTATTTTAACACATTTTCTCGTTCGAGATTATATGTACTGCAGTATGTCATGTGCAGCACATTATAGTTGCCTCGAGTTTCCGCTTTTTTCGTACTTTCTACATACATTTCCTGATTAAAAACTTTCTGGTTTTTTAGAAACTAGTGTTTGCATTACATGAAAATTGATTCACGTCATTGAAGGATCTTTGCAAAATCTAAACAGTTCGATAAGAAGTTTGATTAGAAACGTAATTTTGGAAAAAGTACTTTTTACTTTGAGAATAAGAAATAACACATTTACAGCTTGATAAGCTTTACAAAGCCTAGCGAAGCAGAAAAAATAGGATGGAAGTCCATTTCCAATTTTTTAGGTCATATCCATTATACCTTACTTTTTGTGCACGTGCAGAAAAAAATCAGAATCTCTAAAAATATTTTTAAAAAACCAGGCTTCCATTTTAGATCTTCGAAGCCATTTTACCATGCACCTAGTCTGCTCTGATTCATCCCAATGACATGTCAGATTTGAGAAAAAATCTTGAAGTTTGCCCCTTCTGCCTCCCGTTTTCAATGAGATAAAGAATGTTGAACTAATATTAACGGATTAGGATAGTCGAGCCAAAGATAAGGAGGATCCACTAATCTCTTTTCAATAATTCTCTCAAGATATGAAATAGAATAAAAAAGAGAAGAAGGAGAAGACTGATAGAGCAAGAGGCTCTAATCTCAAGTCCGGCACATTGTCCGCAGTGCGTCATCACACAGAATCTGAACTAACAGAACAGAAAAGAACAGTGTTGGTGCCCTTTCCTGGAAAATCATGTAAAAGTGCATGGCGGATTTTTTTCTCTTATCGCAACTTTCCATTTTCTTTCATTTTCCTTTTTCTTCTTTTCTGTATTAGTGTTTTCAAAAGCTACGGAAACTCATAAAGTTAAGCCGAACGGCTGTGTGTCCTTTACTTTTTCATCTATTTTTGAGAGAAAAAATAACAAAAAAAAGAAGTGAAATATGAACAGCAAAATTTTGAAACTACCTACTTTCTTTGAACCTAGGAATGTTCGAAGAAATCGATCGAAATTTTATTCTGGCTTTTCAAGATCATCAAGTAAGTTGTGAAAAACTTATCTGAAATATTCCCAACGCCTGAAGCTTGAATTTTGTTCTGGATAAGGAGTTTTCTGGGTAATCGATTTTCAGAGTTTCTAGTTCACAAAAATATACTACACAAGCTTTTGAATCCCTCAAAATTCATAGTGCTTTGGTTTTTCTGACCACTGAGAAAAAATATGGTGTTCGGAAAATAGTTCAAAACGACCAGAGATCTAGTTAAGAGTATTCGGAACTAAAGCATTTGATTGACACAAAATAATAAAGTGTTTTTCGATCAGTCAACTGTCTGATCCATTGTCCACTCCCCCTCCTTCTCTTTATTACAATGGTCCTCCTACCTATCGTCCCATCTGTCTATCCAATTGTCTCTCAGCTGACCGTTTGGTTGCGTACATCAAAGATAGATCAACACACACAAATTATCACCTCGAATTCAAACATTGTTTTTGTTTTGTTCTTTTTTCGTCCGTTCTATTTTTCCAGGTTACTTTTGATCCGATTTCAGAGTCTCGTGTTATCATTTTTATCCGAACAAACTGAAAACCTTTTTTTATTTGAAAACTAGACACCTAATTTTTTGAAAGCATCTCAAATAATTGTGGTTTAAAAATCAAACAGTTTGCGTCTATCGAAAAGATTTGACAGCTCACATCATTTTATTACTTGGATCTGTTATCTTTTCATTATTGTTTGCTCGTTCCAAGTTTACTTTTCGATAATAAATTAAAGATGCACTCTGACCTTTGTGTCATGTTCCGGAATTCAAAATGTTCTATAGATTACTTTTGGGAGGAAAACTAGGTCTTGAGGTAGAAACATATAGTCATACCGAAATTGAAATATTCAAACTGACATTCTGTCAGAGAATATTATGAAATAGCAGAACGAACCTTTGCTTCCTTGGAATTTTTTAAAATTTACTTCATAAGAGCTTGAAAACGGATTGATGCACTATACTCTTCAGTTTTTTTTGTTACCGTTGTCTCTAAGAAACATCCAATCTCTTGGATTTACCTAAATTTCAAAAAAAGTGTTTTTTGTCCTTGTTTTACTGATGACATCTAACCATTCAAGCGTAATTTGTACTGAGGATGTATTGTTGGTTTTTAAGAGTCTGAGAAACCTCAGCAGCTAGGTTAATGGTTAAAAAAAATTGAATCAAATTAACTTTTAATTTTGAATTTGTCCATAAAATCCAAACCAACTACACCTGATGTATTATTTTTCACGAGATTCCTAAATTCTTGTTTTAAAAATGAAAAATCCAAGATTCCTTCGAAATTCATGAATTTTTTGTCATCAAACGCTGAAACTTTAAATGATGCTTTCATTGCTTCATCCCACTCTTCTGTATAGATACATCTATGTCAATATGCATGTATCTTTATATATGTATGTGTATATGTGCATATCAACAGCTTAAATAAATCCCGAATTTGCTAATCTTCACATGCCCTGCGTATTCTTTTACAGCTCATCTCTTCTTCTGTCTGCCATATCCTCTTTTTGTGAAAAATAGGTTGAAATACTTATACTAATCAATAAGATTTGATAATTTGGTTTTCGAGTTATTCATTTAATATTTCTATCAATGAGTTTCAGGTGGACTCAATGCCAACATCACGCGACTCATCTATGGAAACAACGGATCGGTAAGTGTCTTCAAGTTTTGAAACCTCGAGAATGGATTGAGTCAAAGCGAAATTTTGCAATCCACAAAATTCTGTATAAGATAGAAATTACTCATTACATTTCTTAGTTTTTATGGGTTCATGTAACGAGTTTCATATGAAAAGTCAAATGTCGCGTCGTTTTTGCAACGACCCTTCTCTATCCGTGATTGTTATGTGAATTATTCAAACACTTTCCTTTTCTAGTTTCTTGTGTCTTGCTTCACACTTTTGTTTGAGCACTCTAAGGTTTTTGATATTATGTCGTCGTCGTATTATTCTTTAACACCTGGTAATCCGACAGGACTCTCTGTATCATGGAGTGATTTGACAAGCGATGAGTAAGTAAAGCAGCGAAAAAAATTGGGGAGGAGGATCTAATTTGAAATATGAGATGACCAGCTTTTTCGAGTGTTAATGGTGTAATCTGATAGAAAAGATGAGGATTGCTCGAGGTCAAGGAAGTCCAAAAAACTTCAAAGTCTGAAAATCATTATCTGAACTTTTTCTGGATTTGCAAAGACTTTTTTGTGTTCACGACTTTTTTCCAAAGAAGTGGTCAGTGGATAAAAGTTAGTACACTGAAGTTACTAAAACAATAACAGTCTTTCGAACACAATCTCCAGTATTTTATTATTCAGCTAAAATTGATTCGAAAAAGCCAACAAACATACGATGCCCATTTACAGTTTTATAAGATGCTTTTTCGAATCCTTGACAATTTGTGTATGACGGTTTCGAACTTCTGAAACATAATCGATCATCGTCTCATGATCTTATTACCTCATCATATTAAGTTGAAATTAAGCGTTCTCGTGGTTCGATTCCTCGAATTCCTCCTTAGGCATCAACTAAGTGCTCAACTTAATATGATACGCGACACAAGCTCCCATGTTTTTCCGTCATCATCGTAATGTAAGAAGTCTAATTCATCTTTTCCTGCTTATCATCCTCCTATTTCTCAGTGGGAAGGAGCTCCTCCGTCGAACTAAGTCAGTCTCTAGGCTCTTCACTTTTCCCATATTTTTCTTGTCAACTATCCACTGGCAGCCTCTAAGTTGTTCCGCGACGGGCGACTCTGAAAACTGCATTCAAACCACTCTTCGCCAGCAGATAATCAAATTTCAATATATGTATGTGTTTATCCATTTTGTTAGGCAAAAGTGGCGCACACACCACTTTTACTCAATCCATTCTAATATAAACTGGTGTTTTTTATAATTACAAATGACAAATGAGTACAGGTACCCGTTTGGGTATACGACCGAGTTGGCACGTACCGAACCATCTGCATCTACTGCCAAACGTCTTCGACAGAGGTTACAAAGACAACAAAGCGGACAATCAGGTAAATATGAAACTTTTTGATTCGAAAATTTCAAGATTTTGAAACATTCATAAGAATCAAAAATTTTTCTGACAAACGTTCCACAACTGGCACGTCAACCCGATTAGGAATGACATATATTCTCGAACACAATGTTTTCGAACCTCCAGTATTACTTCTTTATTTTTTCTATTCGTCATTTGGTAAGAAACAAGAAAGGGAGAGGATCACTGAGCATTAGTGCATCTTTTTCTGGATAATGACAACTCTCTCTCTCGTTCTGGGCGGCAATGTTGTTCATTGTCAGTCCTATTCATGGTTTATTTTTGTTTCTGGTGAGAAATATTGATTTCTCTGAGATACCATAAGTAATTGTAAAATGATTCATATTCATGCTCTGAAAAAAACGATGTGTTTTTTGTGTCCGAATCTGAAATCATCATCAAACTTCAGGATTATCCGGTCGACGGTATACTGGAGAAAGCAGCGAGTGCTCATCACTCGTTGGAACACCCACTGACACTGGCAGATCTTTCACGTTCGGAGCCGCACAGCGAGTCATGCGGGAACGGTATGTCCAGTTTTTTAGTTACGAATTACGTTTCTAAGATATGAATTCAAAGATCTATAATTTTTAATTCACAGAATCAGTTTTTGGAACAACACCTTAATCTGGAATACTTATTTTCTTTATCCAAAAAATCTAGAAAACAAAAACAGTCGAGTAAATTCATTTTGAAAGTGCATAGAAATCATTGTTACCACCCACTCGATTCCTAGAATCAAAAAATCAGAACACACACGAGCTAAACCTAATTAGAATTAGGAAAACGAGAACGCAGGTTATAGGCCAACCAGGCCTCAATCATTGCGGGTAAATTTGAATATCAAATTCCTATGCAGCTCATTTTCCATAAATACGCGGGTGAATGCTCACTTCCAGTAAACTGAGCAAACTGTGATGTTCTCGACCTCAACGTTAGTTTTTTTCTATTTAAATATAAAGAAATGACCAGTTCACTAATTTTAGTAGGATGAACACATGAAAACAAAACAAAAACAACATCAGATTCAAAATAGAATAAAATAGAGAGATGCGGGGTTTTGTAGTGAAATAATCAAATTTGCGAGTAGTCTTTTTTTGGTTTCAAAACTATATCACTGTCTATTTTAGAGATCTATGGTCCGTTAAGAAATACTAGTATAAAAGAGATTTCAAAACTGGAATTCAAACTTTTTGACGGCGTCATATACTTCTAAAAAATGCGGTTATCACGATCGACTCGAAAATTTTGTCGTCCATTTTTCAGGGATGATCGAAAACCATCTGTCACTCAGAACTTGTCAGAAATAATGCTCGAGGTGAGTCTGGTTTTTATTATATATTCTATTGGGTCAAGGACAACTTCCTTATTCTCTTCAAGTTTCTCTTTTCTTGTCCACTTCTTGTGTTTCTTTTAATCCAATTGTGCTTTTCCTTTTTGTCTTCTCTGTGTTTGACGTGTTCAATGAGGTATGTGTTTTAAAAGTATTCCTGGTTGTGCTGAAAATCAACAAAACAACTTTTCCATCGCACTAGTTCGCTCGTGTTCAAAAAACTCCCAGTTAGAAAAACATTTCCTTTTTTGACAAGCTGATAGTGTTTTTGCAATTACAGTACAGACTATCATGAATTTTTCGAAAATCGTTTTTTGCGACAGTCTCAAATATTTAGAATTATTTTCAAACAACCTACAAGCTAGCTAAAAAAAAATTTAAAACATTTAGTTCAAATTTTGGTCCTAACTAACAAAGCTCGAAAACCTATTAATTTTTCATGCTCGGCAGTTTATTTTATTTTGGCATTCCACGAAGTTTCACATGGTTCATGTTCCAATGGCTTGCAATAATTTTGCCGATGTCGATTCAAACAAACTAAATGAAGTTTTTTATCCTTTCTCGAACAAATTGAGTTTTTCCTTCAGTACTAGTGAGCAATTGACAAACGCACTTTGTCTTTGAGCCATCGAATGTTCGTAAAAAGTTTTTTTTTGAAATTCCTGATGACTTGTGTGTCCTTTTCTCTGTTACTGCTTCTTCTCTGTTCTTTTTCTTCTTTGCGTTTTTTCTAATTGACATTTCCACTATTTTTTCTATTTTGTCCGAAAAGCATGCAGACAGAAATGTTTTCTTATTTCTACTTTTTAAACTCAAACACAAATTGAATTTGTTTTATCTTAGACCCTTTATCTAATTGATCACTTTTCTCGTTCCAGGCAATACACTATGAGGATGTGAACTTGGTTGAAAGGTTGCTGACAGCGCATAGTTCAAAACAACCAATGTCAACATCGCCATCAATTGGTAATTCATAGAACTTGGAGCGCATGAATTGATGAGCTCTCGGCACGTCTTCTTTTATTTTCTCTTCTTTCAGGTAGCACAAACACATTGACAGATCTTGCTCAAAGGAGACATGGTGCGGGGGCGCATCGCCGTTCCAATGCCAGTAGTACGGTGTCGACACATTCTGGAGGAAGGTGGGGATGATAGACGTGATTATTAATACATGAGGGTTACATGAGAAGGAAATGAATCACACTTATTTTTATCAGAGTCTTGAAGTCTATAAACTGCTTCATGCATGTTTTTATGTTTTCAAACTCATTTCAATCCATCCATTTTTGTCAAAAATTCAGCGAGAAGTCTCATAGAATTTCCTCCATAAGTTCTCTAATTTGGCGACCTTTGCGAGCCGTTCTGTTTTGGGGCAAAAACACCTTTTGAAAAGTATCAAGCTTTTCAGACATTCCATTGTCAGACTCAAAAAGTTTTGTACTTGTGAATTATTTATTATCAACGAGAAGCATTTGTACATCTCACACCCTCAAAGTTCACTACATAGAAGGACATGGAAAGAATATAACTTATGAAACTTTTATGAGATAAGACATTAGGTTGATTGCCACACATGAGCATTTCAGACTGTTTCATGTGGCTATCACGCTCAGGATCTTTTTACAGTAGATTTCTGTCAAAAACACTCACAATCAGACTGGTGTACTTAACACCGTTTTTTTGGGCGTGAAGGACACCTATAGGATTTTCTGATCCCACACAAATTGTATAATAACTTGTAGTTTTGGTTTACACCTTTTTTGGTATTATTAAAAAAAACTTTTGTGTATGGTCAGCTTTTCAATACACGTGAGCCACTGGTTTCATGTCTAGTCGGAATATTAACCTACGCTTTTGTTACCAATTGTTGCGTTTTTTTCGACTGACGTAGTCTGTATCCTTTTCAACAAATAATTCAAATTTCGTTTGACATTCATTCAAACATTCTGGTAATACTCATAGTTTTTTTTCGTTCATACCGTACAATACGCTTGAAGCACATACAAAAAAGTGCTATCCAAAAATTATTTCCAGATCTACATGTGCTATGATGAATACTCTACACATGGCAGTTGCTCATAAACAACGGGATATAGTAGAGCTACTACTCAAAAATGGTTATGACCCCAATACTCCTGCATCATGTCATTGCAAAGGAAACTGTACAGCAACTGGAAATATACCACTAACATCTATAATTCCAAGGTGAGTACATTTTCCACAACCAGGAATTACATGGTGCACTCTATTCCCCCTCAAAACTTTCATCAATGATCTTCAAATAGTTTGAAAGTGCATACATACATCCTGGTGGTAGAATGTTTCGTGATAGGAATATCTGATATGGTTATATATTTAACCTTTTTCAACTTTTCAATGATTTCAGAACTCATTCAATGACGCCAGAATTGTGTTCGACATGCTCTCAACTTCGAGTTGTGTCAATTGTGGATCAGACGCCGCTTGGTGTTGCAGTAAGGTCGCAGTCAAGCGAGTTGATAGCTCTGCTCATTGCATACGGAGGAGATGTCAATTTGGGTAAGTTTTGCAAAAGAAGGGCATTTTTTTTGAAGGATGCCTAACATATTTATTCTGAAAATGAGGGTGAAAACACTAAAAACATGATTTTCGAGATACGTGTTATACTTCAATTATATCCCGAATTAGGTCTGAACCTTTTTTTTTTTAATATTCTGTCGAATAACCACCATAACGCAACAAAAGCCGAAAAAAATTAGTTTGTTGCGTGCGTACCCAAAGATGGCAACATTTGTAATTCATAAACAACAAACACCATCAATATTCTCTTATTTTATTGTTTTGTTTGAAATTTTTTATTAGAAGTGCCAATTTTTGACAAATTACGTGCCAAGGAAGTTGAAACCTCAATGATGAATGTCCTACACATTCCTCATTCCGTCTATCAACGACATCCTAAAAGAGGAAAATAATTAGTGAATTAATAATGATTGCAGGTGATGAGGATGGCAACACGCCGTTGATGTTGGCCGTACGAGAATCGCCGCTGTCTTGGCCCTGCCTACACACTCTCATTTTCTTTGGAGCTCAGTAAGTGTAGTCCAGTGTGATATTAAAAAAAGATGACATTTTGATAATATTTCAAAATTTCAGAATTGAGCAAAAGAACATGCGAGGGATCTGTCCACTTGACCTTGCTCCTGAGCTGAAAAAACTTCAGCAGACATGTGTTGAAGAGCTTTTCAAGAACGCATGCTCTGGAGATAGTGAGCCACCGTCTAGATCAACTCCAGGACCATCTGCCAAAAACTGGAATAGACTACAAGTCGACAACGGTGAGTGAAAGAAAAATGCGGCGCGTCTAGTGTCGTGTATCAAAAAAATGTATATTAGATATCTCAGTCTGAGCTCTCAATCTCAGTGACACACGAAAGTTTTTGTTCTTCTTTTTATTTCTTTTTTGTATAAGTGCTACCCCCGATGACTTCATAATTGGATTTATACGCGTTCTCCCTTTTTTCGCAAGACGACATTTTCTCGGATCATTGAAAGCACACACTACTTCCCGATTTTTCATGCTCAATTTTTTGCAAGCTATCTCCCCGCTGATTTTTAAGTTGCTTAGTGTGTCGTTTATTTCTGTTCAGTTTCCCAAGGAGAACGATCACTGTCAAAAGCTCCCCTGAGTCCAAAACCGTCTGCTGCAGCGAGTGTATCTACGTGCAGCATGCTCGAAACGTCGTCGGCTAAGGAGTCAGCTCGTCGAAAGTCGTTGGTTTCCCTGCAGCTACACAGAAAATCAAGGAATGTAAAAGAATGTAAGTGCTTTTGTATTTCAGATCTTGATTCTGTTCAATTTTTTGGTTTTTTGTGCATATACATCCCTCCCCTTTATCACTTCCCCTTTCTTGCCAGCTTCCTTCGTTTCAAACCCTCTTGTTTTGCGTTTGCGCACATACACTCTGTTTCTCCTCCCGCTTTTCAACAAAACCCAATCTTAAATGTGTTGCCACGCTTCTCAACTTTTGATTACTTTCTAAAAGTTTGAACTATTTATCTGGCCAAAGCTACTTGTTTTCTCAAATTATATTTATGTTAGACCAAAATGTTACTCCTGGAAGTCACATCACAGGTTAGTTCGTAAATATTATGGAACATTTACTTTGGGGTACACAAGTCGTCCTGGCCTGTTTTTCAGAACAAAAAAAATTTTCAATACAATTATGGAACATTTTAGGAATGTTTTTGGTTCCAGGTGTTCATTTACACTGAAACAAAATCCAAAATTTGAAAAAAAACCGGATCTATTTTTGTTTCCAAAATAGTGAACTTTGTCCACTTCATTTGTAGAAATAAAGAAATAATCAGTTTGTCCAAAAAAGAAGACCGAGTAGGTTTCCTTCTTTTTTTATTCTTGTTTCTTTTTTTCTACTTCATTCACTAGCGAGCAGCGGAAAGAATTTAATTTCAAAAGCCTTGTCGCAATCATTCCTTTTACGAAACTTTTCTTCATTTCTGCAGGTCAGCTTTCTTAAGATCCCCCATGTTAATCTTACGTCAGTTTATGACAGAGAAATGGGACCCGAATGGCCCCCTTCTCAAAATCATTTTGGTTCCACGTTAGAGACCCCTAAAAGATGTGTGCGAAAATAAGGATTAATGGCGGGAAGGAGAGTTGGGATTGTTAGAATTCGGGACCTCATCCACCACTATTCTCTCAAAACATGTGGCGGAATGTGGTTCTGAGGTCGGATTCAAGAACGCTTTCTGAAAAACGATTGACTTTCTGTATACGTGTTCCTGCAGATCCGGTTATCGACTGTGTCAGTTGGGAGCAAGCATGGGAATTGTTGAAGAAGATGGCTTGTAATCCAGAATGTCTCGACAATATTGTGGTAATTCCATAATGTTTCTTCGAATCTGAACTTCCAATTCATTTTCCAGAACTCTCTATCGAAGTTTGCTACTCAAATGGAGAACACTCCCTCCAGTGTCGACCGAGATCAGTTCGATGCTCATATGGGTGGTTTGCTTCACAAAATGATCCACGTAAGTTTAAAACACAAAAATTCATGTTCACTGAATCTCGTACTTCAGACAGCAATCGAAGAGTACGAGTCCTCAACACCAACCTATAAAAAGCAGAAGAAACTTCACCTCACTTGGTTGCTCAGCCAAATTGCCACGTTTTGTTTCACATTTCTTCAGAAAAGTGGGACAAGCCGCCAATTTTCCGCCCTTAACACACTAAACAAAGTATGTTTTAAGGACATAAAGATCAAGAAGAAAATTGAAAGTTTTTCAGATTATCGATGCTGGTTTAGTACACGACTTGTTTGCTTTCAACGATGTGATATTTCATTCCTCCAGGATTTTGAATAGATCTCATGCCTTTGATTCAGATGAGCCTCCCACGCCATGTAACTTTTGTGTCTTCTTTCTCTTTTCTTTATTATTTTTTATTGCAGCTGGCGAGTCCTTCAACTCTAATGCCGACCAAAACTCAACAGTTGACCATGTATTCATCTATGGAGCTGGCTATAAGTAATGCTTTTTTCATTGAACTTTTTATACTCTATAATAATATGTTTCCAGAGACCAATCTTTACTTCCATCTCCAACGGTGGCTCCAACTCGACATAAATCTGATTTGATGAATTCTTTCAGTGACATGGATCCAAGTCAGGGTATGTGTTTGGTTGTTTGCACAAACTTCCGCTGAAAAACAACAAGCTTCCCCTTTTTTTTAGTTATTGTGGCATTGCACAACGCAATAACAATGCAAAACAGGGAAGCTGGGTCGAGGTCCGTTTGCAGTCCTGCACACCGATGGAGGCAATGTTGTGCACATTGCACGCAGATTTTGGTGGCCCGATTGCTACTGTTTTTGACACATGCAAAGTAAACAGATCATTTGATCCAGGAAATAAAAGAGTTTTCATTCAGGAAGTTCCGGAGTCGACTATCAGAACGCCACCAGTTACGGAGTTTAGTGGCACTTCTGGAACCCACTTTGGAACCACAACTGTTATGCCTTCTTCTTCAAGTCTTAGCTCTGATAGCTTTGGATCCATCAACCCATGCAACATTGATAGATATCCAAATTGACGATGTGTTGATTCAGATGTTGTTACCCGCCGACGACTGGTACTATACCAACCACAGTACCAAATACGGAACATTTGTCAAGTATCACGCAGCTAGAGTTTTGGTTTATGTTGGAATGGGTGATCGAGTTGGAAGCAGAGTAAACTTGTTCAGTATGATGAGTAAGATTGTGTTTTGAATACAAAAAACCTATTTGAGAATCCTATTTCAGCGTTTGAACCATCTGCAAAGAGCGGAAGCCAACAAAACGAAGACGACTACATCTGCGAGACATGTGCCACTCCAAGAAGCAGAAGTACATTTTCTAGATCAGCTGTTTCCGTGGAAGGTGTTCTGTTGAAAGTGTTAGCAGAAGTGGCAGAGGTATAGTGTTCTGAGAAAATGGATAAAAAATAAAAAAATGAATTTTGTAGCTTGTAAGACAAAGCCAACATTTATCAGCGAGTGAACCAATTACTGAAGAATCACCAAGTGCCGGATCCCCTCCAGCCGTTCTCCCTAGTCAGGCTGAGCAAAAGAGTATACAAGAGAAAAACGAAAAACTCACCCAACTCGGATGTCAAATTTTGATATCCCTGGAACAACTCGAAGCCCATTTATGTAAACTTGGTTTGGTGTTGGATTCAGTTCTTCTCCTGCGGCTCCTTCTTCACAAGTTATCTTGGGATTTGGGATTAGTGACAAAGAAACGAGTAGCCGTGGTGGATCACGTGTACAAACCGATCACGGATCCAAGGGCCCACTCCAGTTGCAGTCTTGGAAACAACAGGTTTGATATTGTCTCGTGTTTTTTGTTTGGCTGCTCATGTAACGCTTCATTCCAGAAACTTTGGTAAATCTAAATCTTTTGATAGGCGAGAAGATAGCAAACGGGACAAAAATTATCTGCGTGTGGATCAAGGATCACGTGCTTCAAAAAGAGTGCACATCAGACGATCTAGTTCGGTGGAGATAATCAGGCCGAAACGATTGAGCTCGGGAGCCAAAGATATCAAAAATCGAGAACGAAGGAAAAGGTGATATTTGAATGCTTTCAAAGTAATCTGTCATAGAAAGAATGTTTCAGACTAGGAACAGATACAAGTAGCGGGTCTAATCGTTCAAAGAAGACCAATTCCTCTTCTTCATCAGTTCAAAAACATCTTCCAAAATATATTCAATCATTATTCCGAAGTCGTATGGGAACTGATCCGTGCAAGAGGACATCGAGAAGTGAATCCACCTTACCGCACAGTACTTTTTGTTGTGATATTATTTTGCCTCTACCAATTTCTCACAATATACCGGAGCTTCCTATAAGCTCTGAAGCTTTTTTCCAACTATTAGTAACAGCATGCCAAAATTGGAAACGATGAATAACGAGTTTATAGACTAGGTTGAGAATGAAAACGGAGTAGACAAAGCAATTTACTGAAAAGTATGTTCTTAGCTTTAAAAAATAACAGCGCATTTCGAAATTGCACTCTGTTATGTAACGTGGTTCCTGTAGTTTGCACTCAGCTTCTACAGAATGACTATCAGAACATTTTCTTTCATTAGAAAGTTGATGCTCATAACCAGATGTGTTTGTTACTTACCCTTCTGTTATTTCTTTGCTAACAAAACTAAATAATGTTTTTCAGGAGACTCAAATGAGAGTAACACCAGTGGATCGGATGCTGTATTGGAATTCACGAGGAAACTTCAAAATTATCCTTTGACAAGAAGAGAAGCACAGAGGCTAACATATCGCAGTAATGGTCAACAGGACTCTAATGACTCCAAAATAGGGCCCAGAACTATGGGATACGTGTATTTACCGGAGCTCGAGATCCAGGGAGCAAGTCCCCCAAGGTAATACTGAAAAATACTTTTTGAATATTTCTCAATTTCTACATGCATTGTTCGGCTATCCAAAATCCCGATTTTCAGATCACCAGGTCCGCTAACTGGCAACTCGCTGGAAGAAGGAACAACAATGTTATTGGACACAAGACGTCCAAGCAGTCCTCAAGCTATTCCTGGTCTTCCTCAAATTGAAATCCGGCGACCATCTGCCCTTTCTCAATTTGAGTTTGGTTACTTTGTCAATTCTCCAGAGCTATCCGGAAGTGAAGTGTCCGACTGCGCTCCCCTTCTTCTCAGCGGTCAAATAGGCGGCAGCCGGAAAAGTTCCGATGGTGAGTGACGGAGTGAGAGACAGAGAGAGGGAAGTGCGTGCATGTGTAGAACACTCGGGAGAGTGACTATCGCCATCCCATGTGGTCTAGTGGTTAGGATTCGTGGTTTTCACCCACGCGGCCCGGGTTCGATTCCCGGCATGGGAAGTTCTTTTTGTTTTTTTCAGAGACATCACTCGGAGGATGGTCAAGTCGAGCTTCATCGGTTATGAGTCAAAGATCTTCTCGGTCTAGTGTTGGTTTGAGATTATCAACGTTTTCTGGTGGAACAAGCATCGCCTCTGATAACTCCGGACCTTTCCTCTTCAGTTTTGTGCTGAGAAAACGTGCATCAACTATTGGAACTCGTATTCCTATACCGAGAAGAGCACTATCACGGTCCTCGGGAGATAGTTTGAGAGTCCCTGACAGAGAAAGTCCTCTTCATTTGGCCAGTATGACTGAAATGAATCCAGATTTCCAATGTGTTAGGCAACTCATTCTTAATCTGCTGAATGTTTACACAAAGAGGTAAAATTAAACAAAACTTAATTAAATTCATCGAACTTTTTTTCTTCTAGAAATGACAATGTTGTATCCACAATGAAAGAATGTGCTGATGTGCTTCGCCAGATATTGAACTCTCCTCAACATCCAACGGTTAAGAATTGGTGTGCTGAAATCATCCATGTCGTCAGTACTCATGTGGAAGAGGAAGAACCAACAACAGCAGAGAACAATGAACAAATCAATGATGAGTATTTGGAAGTAAGCGATGAAATTGATATATATTTTCTTTTGTGTTCCGCTGCGCCATCATTTTGTTTTTTATTTGAGTGTTACTTTTTCTGATTCATGTTTCAAACTTTTCACCGTTTTCTTTTTCATTTTTCACCGTTTTTCTTTTTCCTTCTTGCTGCCTATTGCTATTCAACAGTATCCTAAAATGAATCGCAAAATGAAAGCAAGAGTTTCACGACGTGGAGTTTCTGAACTTGTTCGTCGAGCTACTATTGGAGCACTATTTCCATACGGATCTGTTCCAAGAAGAACACTTCAAGATCTGCCTTCAATCAGAGAACTAGTGAATGAGAGTGATGTTTTTGCAACGGAAGCTGAAATTGAAACAGAAACTGAAATCGAATTTGATTCTGATTCGGAGATACTTCTCCCGACGGTCCGAATTACCGTCCCCACCGATGGAACTGTCCGGAATCTTGAGGAATTCATTTCTGACTACGATGAACACTCGTTTGGTAAGTCGTTTTTATTTTCTATGATCTTGGGCATTCAGTGTATAAAAAGTGATGTTCGGTTTTCGAAAACTAAATCTGTATAATTGCCCGCGTTGTCTGGCCAACTTCTAGTTGTTATTCCAATTGGTGTTCCGAAGTCATTGGAATACAATTCTCGAGCCTCCGCTTCTCAAACATATTCTTTTTGGTGTTGTTATGTGTTAACTGTGCTTTCCAGAAAGAATGGCACCATCGAAAGATTTTCGAGCACCCCGACGTTCCCTTCATATTGGAGCCTTGCTTCCCGACCCAAAACAGTTGACCGCCAAATTGAAAAGATCAAAATCCTTGCCAAAGATTCAAAACATGGATCAAATCAAAGCAGCAATAAGGCGCAAAAGCTCCCTTCGTAAGTGGTTTGCAACTAGGACGGTTGCTGGGAGACGGAACAGCAACACGAATAACAACTACGACTGCAAGAGAACCTCAATCACTCACGAAGACTTTCTGGCACAAATGCGGAATGTTACTCGAAATACTCTGAAAACTCTGTTATTCCCCGAGAGAAAGCATGAAGTTCGAATTGTGAGGCTGTCAAAGGAGAAATTCCATAATATTGATGAGCTTGCCAAGCAAATAAGTGAGATGGCCATCAACCCAACTGGAACGGCTTCTACTGCTGCTACAACTAATAATTGATATTTCAATCCAATTTTTTAACCTAAAAAGTGTACGTACAATCAAGTTTGACCTGGTAAATAATAAAGGTGTTCGATATTATTCACAAATAAAAAGCATATTATGATAAGGTAGTGCACACTGTTCTGAAGATCATACATGCATTCTAAAAGCGGTTGTTTTTACTAGGTAATTGTTTGTGTTGTTCTATAAGGAGTCAAAACATCAATGACGAGACACTTCCTTTTTACCGTCTTGTTTGTACTCTCTTTCATATGCTTTAGCTTTTCTAACTATAATTTTTTGCAATGTTCTCTTCTTTCATCGAAAATATCCTACAAAAATTCGATATAAAGAAGAGAAAAAAGAAACAATGGTCATTGAACCCTAACCAAGAAAAGAAACGAGTCAACCCTAATTATACTATTTTAACCATCGACCATGATCAGAAGAAAATCTGGGAACTTATTCAACAACTTCCATCGACCAGTAACTTTTTTGTATTTGACTACTGGACGATTGAGAACGAATACGAAAAGTGTTTCAAAAATCAACTCTGTTTATTCACCTGCTACTGCAATTCCATCATTTCCCGAATGGGTGATTCTTTGAATTTTTCCCGTTACGAAGGCGCCAACAATAGCAGAAATGTTGTATTTTCTATTGATTACTTGATTGACCACAAACAGTTTGATAAGTTGGTCAAACCGAAATCTGGAAGAAAAGTTGTGATATTTAGAGTAAATGAAACGAACTGTTTCGTACCTATATAAATGTATTGTTCCAGTTCCAAGACCAAGTGATATCCGGAAGTTTACCATGTCCAAAAGAGGATGCTGCCTATCTGGCAAGTATTCAGTTGTCTGTTGAAGAGCAATGGCCGAGTAACAAAAGGACTCAAACAATCCGTAGGCATTTGCTGAAAGGACAGTTTGGTGAGTACATTTCGATTGAAGCATTTGCTGATCATTTCCATGCGTTGATTCTGACGAACCCTGTTTTATTTTGCCTGTTTTCTTCACACATTTTTTTCACAATCTACAACAATAGTCATTCAGGTCGTATTCGCGATCTTGCTCAAAAAATCATGGTTACACCTTGGGAAGTAGATCAAAACTTGTACTGTACTCCGCCAAGATTCCCGAACGAGTCCGCAAACGCTAGTAGAGCTCAATCAGTGGTGGAAGAAATTCAACATAGATCCAGAACTCCGACGCTTTTGAGATGCATCACAAATACTGATGGATTGATGTCGGAAGAGGTAACCTATTATTCCGTTTTTCTAATTTTTTGGCGTCACTTCGTTCTCGAATAAATTTTGTTTCAGATGCAAGCGCAATGTTTACCAGTTGATTTGCGTGGAGATCGTAGAACAATTAAACTCGTGAAGGTAATCTCTAGCAATATATTTTCAGAAACTCATATATATCACTTCCAGGAAAGAAAGCGTAAATTGTTCCATAGTCAAGTTTATGAGAGTGAGATTGGAATGAAGAAGTTGTATATTCAGGTTAGTCGTGTGGACTTGAACTTGTCAATCTTCCTGGGAAAACACAAGATTTGAAGTTGCCTGCAGAATTTTGCAAAAGTTAATTCCAATAGTCTTCAACTACTAATATTATTTGGTTTTGGGTCTCTTATGCACTCAGAAATGCGTTAGCGTTTTTCCTTTGTGTATTTTACACCTGTTCTAACCTTGACTCCACCTAGTTTTAACGCTTTCTCCTATAACGCCAAATCTATTTTTTTATCGGCTAGTTTTAACGAGTCCCTTCAACAAATTTATCGGTTTTATCTTGTTAGTCACAGTGTCTATATGCTTAACGAATTCTTTTTCAGACCGCTAAAAAACTCGCCGCCTTCGGTTGTAAAGTTTTTCAAGTCAAGGAGTTACTACACGGACGAACGCTTAGAAAAGTGAGTTTTCGCATGTGTAAATATGATTTTTCTGAATATTCGACTGTTTTCATAACTCATTTTTATTTGCCTGGTATTTGGGGTTCGGACAAAAAAAGTAAATGTTCAATGTTCCATGACCTCTAATTTTCATCCAGTTTTCTCCATTCCTAAACACTGTCTAACTTTTTTCTGTTTCTAAGCCGTCGTCAAATCAGAATGTTAAACAAACAAAGTACTCAACACTCTCTGAATTTCCCTGTTTTCCTATTCCTATCGGGATAGTTTAGAGAAAGTACAGTTGCGAAATATGAAAGGGATTTCGATTTCGAAGAGTTCCAATCAACACGTTATGGTATTATCCTAATTTTGAAGTGATGTTATTCACGCTAGCCAATTCGGAAAATGTAGCTTTTTTATACTTCATAATCAGCGAAAACTATATTTTTTTCCAATTTAGTCCGAGAAATTCTTCACATAGGTGACAAGCATGAATGTCACTCTAAAAAACTGTTCATTATTTTCAATCGGAACTGTACAAAGTTATCACGTTGTAAACAATCTTTTTCGAATATTTCACAACTAAGTTTCAAAAAAGGTAAAATGAGCAAGCAAAAAAAATGCTCGAGTGATAGTGGTTATATTGACACGCACTCGAGCCTGCCCTTGCGTATCGAATAGTGATTGTGCGAGGAGACGCATTGTTCTGGGGCTTTGTTCTTAGCAGACTCCTCACTTCAAACATCGGCGAACTTACTCTCTCGTTTGTCTTTGTCTCATTAATTTTGAATTTTTTTTGAAAACTTCGAGAAAATCAAAATGTTTAGAAAATCTCAAAATATTTCTGTTCATTAGCGAAAGTTCGTTGATCTCAAATGAAAACAATAAATGGCACAAACAGTTTTGCAAACTTATCATCTCACTTCAAATGATTTTTGAAACTATGAAAGTTGAAGAAATGATTTTGAGAATTCATGAATGATATGAAATTATTTGTGTTTCTGACTCACAACCAATTAGTTACCAGCTATTGATTCCAAACCAGGAAAACCCAGGAGAACAAACAGTAGGACAACTTTTTCGACAACTTTCTCTCTGTCTCAGTCTCTTTTTCATTTTTGCCAATTCCTTGTTTTTTTGAGGTTAGGCAACAACCTAACAATACTTCACAGAAAAAAAAACAATCATGTTCAATTGTCCGAAACCTGTGCAATTTATCGAGAAACTGCTTTCATCGTCCACTTGTTTACCTACCATCATTCAATTTTATGTCACTTCTGAGGGTTATTCAAAACCTGTTTACTTTCACTAGAATAGTCCATTGGTATTGTTCATAGAAGAATCAGGCGACATCTTGAGAGCTTCAAAGATGAGTCTTGCGTTACCGCATAATTGCGTCGTTCACAATTTTTTGCATCTCTCTTTGTCATTTTCTTGTTTTCTTCATCTTTACCTCCTCTTTTTTAATGGAAAAATTTATTGGAGAAGATATCGCATGTAGTCCCCTTTTCTTTTCCTTTACCCATGTTTTTTTTCAATTTTCTGATTGGATTTTTGAAGCATTGCATCTAAAATCTCAGTTATCAATCCTTTTTAGTTATTTGAGTCTCATTCTTTGAACAGTTCATATTCTCGCCTTCTAATAGTGGTTTTCTCCACAGACTCTTCGTCTTCTCTGCCTTTCTTCTGCCCAATTGTGTCTTCTGGACGGATCAACAAAACTTGTACTGAAAAGACAGCACGCTTCAACTCTACAACAGTGGAGAGTTGGTGGAGGAGTGAGCAAGCATCAATTATTGCTCGAATTCCGTGGAACTAAGTGGCAACTCATCGGTCAGTTCAATTAAAATTCACTTCTAGAAATTTTTTGCTAGAGTTTTGAAATTTCGTTTCTAATTTTTTGAGCAATAGATAACATAATTGCAACGGGCCGAGTTTCAGCAACAGAAAGTCAAACGGTTCTCAATTTTGCAAGTATGTTAGATAGGAATTTGAAACGGACTTACGTTTGACTATCTAAGAATAATCCGGAATTTGCTTTCTAAAAACGCAAACCATTTGAAGGCGTATCGTTTTGACCCTTGCCAGCATGAAACATTGAATAACGCATTCATAAAGTCTCATTTTTTTATTCGAAAACCTTCTTGAAAAGGATAGATAAACAATATTCATACGAGCGGAATTAATTTCTCCAGTTTTTGTTTTTGTTTTCCAATTTGAAGTTTTGGAAAATATGTTCAACTGTTTTTCTGGAAATCAATGATTCGTGTATTTCTATGAACATATGACCTTTACTAGCAGTAATTATCCTGAAATGTATTCAGTTATTGTGAAAATGGTCACACAACATTTTCAAACTACTAAAACGTTTATGCCATCATCTCTTGTATGATTTTTAGTTTGTACTCTAGTTTCTTGACCAACGTTCAACGTCGTCACAAAATCTTAGATACACCGGAAATCCACTTCCTTAACTATCAGTTTTCTCACTTTTTTCTTTTAAAAATTTCAGGAAATATTCCAAAAAAATGATATTGAAACCTTTTATTCCATAACGTCGTATCCTTATTTTATTACAGCGCCATCGTATAATGCACTGAAATCGATATCAATGACATTATGGGAGATTATGCAAAATTCTGCTAGCAATTCAATCCAGCGGAGTCTCAACCAGTCAATGCATCGTTCACACACCGAGGCGACCGTCTGTACGTTTTCTCGTTTTGTCAGTTTTCAGAATTAGTAGAAGGATGATAGTCTCATAAGACCTTTGCCCTTCTTGATTTGAACTGAACTGCAAAGTATCATAATGAGTCTCATTACCGAATCCATTCAAAGTCATTAGGTATGGAAGAAGAAGGAGTGAAATGGGCATAATGGGTTGGGGAATGACATTCCTACTATCTCCTAACTATTTTAAATTCTAATTGATCGCTCATTTTTCCATTTTTCAAAATATAATGTAGCAGAAAACTGATCTTTTCAATCGCTTTCCTTCAAAGTTTGCACTCTTATCAGTCAACATTTTTTAAATAGTAGCCAGTTCTAACTTCTCTTTCAATGATAATGATTTGTTTCATTGATATTCAGTTCTGTATCCAATTCCTATATTCTAGATTATACAGAATCAATCGAAGAAAATTGATTTTTGTTTTGAAATGTTTACTATTCGGTAGGAAAAAAAAGAGAAATAGTTTTTTCACCATTCAACCTTTTGGCACATACATCAAGTCATGTTTCTCTGAAATATCATTTCAAATTCTAGAGATCTTCAACGAAAAACACGTTTGTTGACCTTTTTGTGATTTTGAAATCCGTCTAAATGCAAATTTGACTCCAATTCATACTAGCCGTACGTCATAGCGTTTACTGTCGCATCACACCTACATATGTCTGTTTTTCTTTTTCCTTTTCATAAATATAGATGCTCTTTATAAACTGTTTATCTTAAATCAGCTCCATTTCAAAACATTACTATTTTTTCCCTAATTACTCAGTGAAAAATGTTTTGAAACAATTAGTTTTTGAAAATCACACTCACCTTGTCATGTTTATTTTAGAAAACAGTAATGCATTGTTCCGCTATCAGCTGTCTTTAACAGACCGAATGGCAACAATGATTCACATTCATGATCTACTCTTCCTTCTCTTTCCCTCTTCTAGTCAAAAAACCGTCACTTTTGTTCAGGAAAGGATAAGAAATAGGAGGAAACATCAATATCATCATGATAGCAAATACACATACATACTACGTGTCTAAACTTTTCCCCCGTTCCCCCTCTCTTTATTTTCTAATCAACGTCGTCTACTCTTACACTTCTCAACCAGGACCATGTTACAGTAAATATTGTAATTGAAAAATCCCCAAAATGCGATGAATTGGGACACTTTGAAAGGCGTGCTGAAAACGAGGCGTTTGACAAAACGTACTATTCCAGCGTATATCCATCGTAAGTTATGTTATTTTACAGTTTGTGTTCAATTGTGTTCAGCTGTTTTAAAACTTTTGTACTAATTTTTAAAGAAACATTTTCAAAAAAATTGGGGTTTTGGCTACCATGAAAGTTAACGAGAATTGTGCCCACTTCGAAGTTCTTCGTCAAAAATAATCATTTCTGAACCTAATTTTCAATTCAAATTTTAATTTTGATGCATATTTCTCATTCGTGGTTCAAAACTGCTCCGATTTCCACTGTTACTAAATGTCCATTCTCAGTAATTTTTTGAATTTCTTGAGTATGTTCGTTCAAATCACAACATCTGATTTTTCTTTCGAAAAATTTGATTTCTAAGCTTCCAATACTTATTTTTGGAACGATTAGTCATCACAGGAACTTGTGATCTTTCGATAACTGTTTTCTGCATATGCGGAAGAATGAACAATTTTGTGATAACGAAGGTTAACGCCCAAAGAGTTTCATTTTTTGAATTTTTTCACTGTAAGTAGCTGACAGCTTTTTGTTTAGAAAAGCCCCACTTTTTTCAGAAAAGTTCAGATTACACTTTTCAAGTTCTGCCAGGGTCTTCATCTTCTGTGCTGAACAGCAGAAATTACAAAACAATTATTCCTAAAAGCTTTTATTGAATATATTTTTCGCTTAAGAAAGCTCGGAAAAAAACTGTCTAGACCTTATGAAACAACTCAAAAAAGTTAGTAATTTGTCAAATCCTCTTGTTTGCTCTTTTTCTTTTCCTCCTTACAATATTTTTACCAATCAGTGTGGACTGAAAAATATGAACGCAATTCTCAGGGGGGATTCTGACTCCAAGTCAGTGCGGCCAACACAAGGCACGCAAAGATCCAAGATGCCTCTCCTTTCTTCTTCTTCTTCCTCCTCCTCTTTCTTCTTTTTTCTTTTTTTCGCCCATTTATCTGTCGCCCGCCTTCTAGTAGATCTGAGTCAAAAATTTTTGCTTTCCTGAAACGGGTGCCATCTTATCTGTTGGCTATTTTTTCCGGCAAAGAAGGCAGCGAGCGACACTAAATTCAACTTATTTCCTATTATATTCTGAATAATTGACTCTAATATGCTAAGATCATGCCTCATGAAAGTAAAATGACATCGGTTGTCTCCCGTTTGCTTCATGCACTCGGAAAGTCTCATGATCATGAGGAACCAGAAAATCCACCCGATCCAGATAGTCTTCTCGTTTATGTCTGTAAATTGGGTAAGTGTTCTCCCCCATAAAATTCTTCACGCTCGAATTTCCCAAATCCCATAAGGATGGGAAATGTAAGACGAAAAACGGATGTCAAAGCGTATATCCAACTTTTTATATGAAAAAAAGTTCCACTTCTTATCTTGTTCGACATTTAGTTTCTGTCTTTCTCTTTTTTGAGAAGTTTTAAGATGAGAATGTTAGATAACCGGATAGAAAGCTTGTCACTAAAAATAAATCCTTCAAGATGAACTTTTGACGAGAAAGTGCAAAAGATTGATGTTCTGATAGCAAAAATCATAGAAATACTGATTTAATGAACAAAAAACTCAATCGTCAGGATGCTAAAACTTTTATTCTTTCAACTTTTTGTCTTGTGGTTCTTGATCTGGAAACCTCTGTCCTCCCAAAAGAATAATTACATTTCTGGAAGAAAACAATTTTCAAGACTCAAAAATTTCTGCTCAGAAACTTCGGAAGAGGGAAAAATTTAGAGCGAAATTTAGCGAATCAGTCTAAATCGAATTGTTTGTGAAGCTCAAGCCATTTTTGTGTCTTCTTGGATGTGCAAGTTTGACGCTCAAATAATTTGGTTGACGTTGACTCGGAGCAGACCCCGTTGCACCAAAACGTGTATATGTGTGTCCCAGAACGTTCTTCTGTTTCAAACCAACAATTCGTTTTCATGGAAGCCATTTTTGTTTGCCTCCTCTTCTGCTTCTTCCCATTTTTTCTAAGAATGCGTCGAGTCACGGAAAAAACAGATATGCATACAACACGTCCCTTCTTCCGACATGTTTCCCTTTTTCACAAAATCACACATAGAGACTGGTCGGATAAGAGAAAAGTAGAGAAAAATAGAGATTCGAGATTCAAAATTGCAACACAATACCAAGAGCACAATTCAAAACCCTAATTGCACAAAGCGAGAAGTCAAACAATTTTTGCTTTTACTGAGAGAACTGGGATCGAATAGCCAACTGATTGTTGGTTGTTTTGGGAAAACGACCAGAAAAGAAGAGTGTCAACAAAAAATTAAAGGGTGATAGATAGAAAGGTCAATTAAAATTGTTTTCAGCTACGTCGCGTAGTGACTCTACCTCATCAACGCAATCAGCCACTGCCGGATTCATTCTAAATGAAGAACCAATCACTTTGTTCCGACTCGAACTCGAACGACTACAGTACATTCTTCATTTTCCCGAAGAAGTTGCTTTTCAGCTTTCTTCCACAGAATATCAGCTTTTCTACTCAATCCAGCCTATGGACTATGTTCGCTATGTCAGTTGTGATCTCACCTCCGTTCCAGTATCAGAAAACCCAAGTCCTGTTCGAAATCTTGTGAAAAGATTGTCAGAGGTATGGTTTTATAACTAGCATAGTTTTTTTTAGAGAAACTAGTTCAAAAACTCTATTTTTTGAATGCTGGATGTTATTTGATATATTGAAGACGTTCTCCTAGGATCGCGTGCGTTTTTATTGCGTGTTTCACAAAACGTTCATTTTAGGTTTCATCTTGGATTACCCATGTAATTGTCAGCCAACCAACCCATGATGACAGAAAAATAGCTCTCACCGCTATTTTAAGAATCGTGGAGACGTGTTGGAACATTGGAAATTTCAATGCCGCAGTGGAAGTTCTCATGGGTCTGAAAAGTGAAAAACTCCGACCATTCTGGTTATCGCTCCGTCAAGAAGAAAAATCACAATTCGATTCGGTAATCAATAGAACTTACAATTCAAGAAATTTATTTCATATTTTCAGTTGTGTGAAACATTGTTACCAGCTAATCAAGCACTTCCATCCCAAGCTTATATCAATGCTGTTCAACGAGCACTTCGAATGCCCCAGTCCCGTGTCATTCCATTCTTCGGAATCTTTCTTCGTGATCTCTATGCTATTGTCAATGACTTGCCAAACATTGTTGTAATTGGTCAGGAGGGTGAAACACAGAAACTTGAATTCATGAGTGATCCAAATGGTGAAGATCATTTTTCGTCGAGAATAGGTGTTGGTGGATTGTTGAATGCAGATAAAATCAATCTCGTGGCTATTGGTAATTCTTGGAAGAATTCTTAGAATTTTTTATTTTTGATTTTTCAGTCTTGGATAACTTGGAACTATTTCACCGTCATAGTAGAACCATGATCAAGCTACTGGAAGAACAAGCAATTGCCACCACACAGATTCCACAAAATGAACGGGAACAGAAGGAAAAAGAAGCCAAAAGTGAGATTTTATTGATAGTTCTACAAAAACTGAAAGAACACTTGTCTATTTCTTCAAGAGCTATTTTGAATTGAAAAAACCAGTTTCAATTTCAGCATACGAACCAGTACAAGTGGTCCGCGGTTCATCACATGGAGTGGCCCTTATACCACTTGACACTCTGACTTTTGATCTCGATGTCATCCAACGTCTTCAACATGGAACGACTGTGATACACTATGAACCAGATTCGGGACGGAGCAACTTGTGTTTGCTTCGACTTGATCCAAGTTGTGGTCAGATCAACTGGCACAAGATCTCATATTCTGTTAACAAGGACCCCAAAGAAAAGGTTGGTGAGAGAGAAAACTAGCCGGCAATAAAAACATTTAAAAAAAGAAAAAGAGGAAAAGAGCGGAAATTGATGAGTCCAAAGATAAACCTATAATTTCCAGGATTTGCTCGCCAAAGTATCCGTTTCAAATCTTCAGCCGTTAGACTCAGGAAGAGGAGCAGCATCTCCGATGCCATCTGGTAGAATACCCGGAACTGGAGGAGTTGGCGTTGAAGAGGGAGAACTTAAACTGAGTGTTGTGAAAGGAGTTGAACTTGTTGATAGCTATGACATTGACATTGAGGTTGGACGAATAGGAAGTGTCAAACATCATAACATAAAACTTCAGGCTATTTACCGTCGTCATTCCGTAGAAGAAATGTCAGTTCCGGTCAGTTGCTGGAAAGTTAGTCACGGTCAATTGCTCTCTGATAACGAGTTCATCTATTTCTTGGCACCTCAACAAATCGCTCAGTTTTGGACGAATGGATTGCACTCTGTAAACAACTATAGTTTTGATTTGATTCTTTATTTTTGTTTCAGGTTGTCAAAAGCCTCCAAGCACAACAAAAGTATCCAGACAGACGTATGCTTTGGATCAAGAATGTTTTCCTGACACTTTATGATCTCGCCGGTGAAGCAAACTGTGGGCCAAGACCATTTGAAGCACTCCAAGCATTTGGTGGGCGGGTTGAGCGTTGGAAAGGCTTTGGTTTGTTTTTTGTTTTGGTGATAGTGACAGTTCGCGCTTTGCAGCCAGAAAAGAAAAAAAAATCATAAAGTGTTATCTATGTTATTCGCTTTTTCCTCTCTCTCTTTGCTTCAACTTGTACGCACGTGTCTCCTTATTTCAATGTGCTCATAGACGGCGGCGAAATATTATAGAGGGGAGAGGTTAGATGAACATCTCGCAATCATAAACAGTGCTTCTCGTTATTGCCGTGCAAACCGCCCTCTTTTAGATTTTTCGAACTTGGTATCAATTTCGACAGTGTGTTATAATAGAGCGCTTTCTGATCACTTATTATGCAAAATGTTTCGGTAACCCTCACTCTTTTAGGGCTGAGTCAGACGAATACTAATGCCACAAGGCCCAATGACTCCTCGTTATCCAGTGAGCCCGGAGGTGCAAAGAGCAGGTTAGTTATACGTTCATATCCGTTTCCAATATTTTGGAATGTGGATATATATCCTGTTATTATCCAAGAGGCCAAAGATAGAGAGTCCGTTACAGACTGAAAAATCTAAAAAATGCAATGCAAAAGAAACTTCGTGGAGCATCTCGAGAAGGAAGTAGATCTCAATCACCCCAACCACATTCCCCACTTGTACGACCTCCATCAATTAAATCTCAAATTTCTTCACAATCGGGACCACCCGGACCAAATTCCCCTGGATATTTATTGAAACCTCGCGGAGAACCAGCAAATAGTGATGCAGGAGATCTGGATAGTATCTATACACCAAGATCAAGAACTCCAACGAGCAGTTCCTATGGAGGTGAGTGCTATTTTTAAACAAAATGATTTCACTGACCGTTATGACCATTTTATTACCTTTGTTACAATAAAATGATAACTGAAGTGTGATTTTATGAGGTTACATTTTTAGGCCGCTCTGTTGGAGGAAGATCTTGCAAATCATGGAGATCGAGAGGAGGAGAGACTCCGAATTCTGGATCTATAAGTAGTTCGGGTCAAATGTCAATCCAAGTTTCCGGTTTGAGTGGACCATCCGGAAAAGAGTTCCAAGAAAAGCCATTGACTCTTGTAGAGTTTGCAGAGCTTTTCCGGCTGTTCAACACGAGAATGCGTAAAGATCTAAGGTAAATTCTGGAATTTCAACAGTTTGACCAAATTCATTTTTCCCTTAATGTTGTGAGTTTCAACGGATCATACATTATTATGTATTTAGTTTTTGTGTTGTTGAAGCTACTTCATTGTCCATCATCAAAAATTTATGTTCCAGAGACGTGTTCAATGATGTCTTATCCACAGCCACCACCCCTCAACATTGTCCTAAAAGAGAACGGGATCGTCACAGCCCAAGAATGCAGTCAAGATTAGCCAGCGTATCCAATTCGTACAACGCTGACTTCCTGTCGAATGGTACACAAAGAAAAGACGTCTGATTTGTTGCATTCATAAGTTTCTTTTCAGATTTCCTGACAAGAAACACTACGGTCTCATCACATCATATCAGTGAAAAGCAAAACAAAATCTATAATGCTCTTGCGTTGGCAAGTGTAAACAGGTGGGTGTTATTTTCAGGTAATTATCTGACATTTTCTTATCTCGTCACATCGAATTTCTGAGAATTTCTCAGAAAACTTTTGGTATTCTTCAATTAATTCTATTTTTGAAGTGAACTTTGCAAATAGTCGGTTGGAAAATAATAGGTTGTAACAGAAAGCCACTTGCAAAAAATAAACCGACATAGACCACATCTCAGGTTTTATTCATTGAAATTGAAAAGGTGACGTAAAAGAAAAGAAAAAATAAAGGTGGAAAAAGAAAAAAGGGAGACGTTTTTCTTATACATTTGTTCAAAAAGAGGGGAGCCTCCTAGGATGTAACTTTGAGCAATTTACATATAAATTATTCATGCGCACAACGAGTCAGTCACAATAAGTGAATTTCCCCCTATCAGAACTCGCGAAAAATAACATGAAAACAAAAAAGTAGATATTTCCCGTTTCCACTTTTTTCCATCTTTCAATCCTCCACGTGCAATCATCATCATCATAGCTAAAACCTTTCAAAACCAGAAAGCCAAGTCTTCCCACGCCCGCTTCCTTTATATATAAAGTTTATGAATATAAATAATCTCATAATGGGTTTCCTACACAATTACCCGGCGGAGGAAAGTAGTCGTTTTTTGTAGTATGGGAGGACTCATGGATACATCGCGATCATCAATGCTCACCCCACAAATGCTCCGCGCGTTTGTCAACACTCATCAGCAGGAGCAAATTGACGAGCAAATGGCGAACAAGTTGATTCAGGTAAGTATAAACTTCTTCGACAATCTGCTCTTTTGGTTTTACATCTATTTATTCGCAAAAAATCATAAAATCAAAAAAAGTGGAGATCCCGTTGAGATTGGTCTGAATGAACCAACTCTTACAAAATGTTTGGAGAAAATCATTGAGGATAATGTTAGAAGTGAGACCGATGGGTAGTATATCATTGAATTGAACAGCACGCATCCCGTCGTGAACCCTCTTTCGTGATCCGATCCTGTTGTTCGTCGACTTCGGCGGCAAATGAGACCTAGAATCGTGCTGATTTCTATTTGTGAATTTCGAAAAGAATGTTGATAATTTGATCCCTTTGGTTTTCGAAAAGGTTCGAAGAAAAAAAAGAGGAGGGGACACCCTCAACTATTCCATCAATTCTATCATCCCTCACATCAGGACTAGAAAAATAACCCAAAAATTGAATAGCCAGAGCGTAGAAAAAGAAAAGAAGAAGTAAAAAAATAACTCACTTTCTTTGGCATTGTTGGTGTAGTTCCGACGTCTGGGTGTTGAAGAGTTGTCATCGACGGTTTGTTGGTTGGTTCTACAGCCCCATAGACTTCCACATCTTGGTTATTAGTCCATGTGGTGCTGCTTGCTCGAACGTCGTCCTCTTCGGTCGCTGGTCGTGGCATCGCTATGAGTATGAAGCAAAAAGAGATAGAGCGGCGAAGAAGAGGGGCGTGGTCTGAGCAGCACCTTTCTTGCGAGAAACCGCCTTGGACCTTTTTTCTCTTTTTCTCTTAGAATTGACTGAGAGAGCAAAACGGAGATGTCCGGTCGGGCGAAGAGTGTTCTGAAATAAGTGATGGCGTCTTAGATATAAGATGCTGTAGGTAACAAAAGTAATCAATCGTGGCAGGGAGATATATTGAGAAAAAAAAGTTAGGAAGAAGGATTTTTGAAAAAAGATTGGAACAGACTGAACACAAGTTGGATTTTCGGAGAAACAATCATTGAATAAGTTATTTAAAATTTGGAAGTATAGAGCATTTTTGCCACCGTTTCCAATTCAATAATTCTCATGATTCTGTTTTTTCCGGATTTCATAGGATCTAAAGTAGACAGCTTCAAAGTGCCTGCCTAAATTTTACGATTGAATGTAAAAGAATACTCTTGACGACAAAAGTTTTCATGACAACTTAGAGAATTGTGAATTGCACATAGCAACATACACCACGTGGGACGTCGAAGTAGTCAACAGCTCACGGAGGAATAAAAGGATGCTCAAAACAATCACGAGTCCTTTTTCAATTACCTGGGGATATATATGTATATATTCTGGGAATGAAACAGGTTACCAAAATAGAACAAAAAGAACAATGAGCAGAGAGATGTCAAAGGAGTCTATGATATAAATAATTTAGAACCCTTTTTTCTATTAAAGGAAAAAAGGAGAAAAGAAGCAACATTTTTTCTATTCTAAAAACCGCAAATAGAATTCCTACTGCAACTCAATCACATATGATTACATACATATGTCCTTTTGAATTTGTCTCTTCCCTCCTCCACTTCTCACGCTTTCTTTTCAATCCTTTGTTGTCTTGCTACTAAATTTGAGAATTTTCTCATCGAAAACCTACTAGTCTAGTAAATTCCCACAATCTACAAAATCTAGAACAACATTAGCTTTTCTTCCTGACCGCAGATCGAAAAAGGCAAATCTTGTCAAGAAAGAAACTGAAAGCTTTCAGCAGATACGCCCATCTCTTTAGCCGCGGGGTGACGTCCTCCAGGGAATCACATCCGCTCTGTTTTATTTTAATTTATGAGGCCGTCCTAAACCAAGTTTTGAAATTTCTTTTTTCCCCATGTGGTCAGAGGGCGAACTTTTGTCTGAGCTCTCAGCTGAGTTTTGGAGTCCATTGGTCAGAAAAAACCAGTTACATAAATGGAATAAAACGAATTCTACCTCATGGAAGCAAAAAATAGAAATAAAATTGAAAACGTGAAAATTTATATACGTAAACAAATTTGTAGGATCATGAACCGGATGCCACATGTCGTCAGAAAAATCAAATGTCATTCGAAGGATTCACCAGATTCCTTTGCGACCCCGTGAATTTTGCATTTGTTCCGGAAACAATCGAGCCAGATGAGGAGGATTTGCGATACCCTCTATCTCACTACTACATCAATTCAAGTCACAATACCTACTTGACGGGACATCAACTAAAGGGACCAAGCAGTTCGGAGATGTACAGACAGGTGAGTCAAAGGAAACTAGGTGACATTGACTAGACAAGATATTATTTCCTTATTTTGAACAACATCACGAATTGAATAACACATGAATCTCATAATTGTTTGGCTAGTTTCACCATTTAAATTTGTGGCAGACATCACGTTTTACAAAAAGTGCATTTGCAATGACGCCAGACTCAAAAAGAGGGGAATTGAAAAACGGAAATTACCTAATTTCCAGTATTATTTTGAAATGGAAGCATTTGAAACCTCCCTGATGTTTGATTTTTTGAATCTTTTCTCTGAAATTTTTCAAATGCTTTTCTACAAAAAATCAAAAATAATTTTGATATTTCAAAAAGAGCAGAGACCAATTTCGAAAAGTCAGGTCCACTTTGAGTGTCTTGCATAGAAATAGAAACCTGATACTTGACTTGACGACTCTGTCAACTAAGACGAATACGACCCAAACAAAAAAAAACTCAAAAAGGTAAGTAGCCAATATACAGAAAATGGAAAATACTGGACGTCTTCGTTTTTCCGTTTTCCTTTTCCAACAAACAAATAAACGGGAGTAAGCCAGGACTGACAGAAAAAAGGAAAGGCGGGTCATCAGGGGTGTGTTGGCACAAGGGCACTGCTTCTCCGGGAGCAGGAGCCGCTCATTTCAGCACCGCAACGGCAGGGGTGTACGCATGTGTTTCAACGCGCATGCATTTTGGCTTTCAAAGGCAAAAACGTTTTTTTTCGGGTCGCACTCGCCTCTTTAAAATTGGCACCAATGCGCGCACATATACACACCGGGAAGAACCCAACTTTGTTAGTCTTACTTCTGAGAGATAGAACCAGAAGATAGTGTCAAAAGAATCTTCTCAAGATGATAGAAAATTCCCAATATTCTTTCTAATCTAAAATGCGAAATCGGACTTTTTGAGCTTCCGAGAAATTCTCTCCTGACCTGAGAAAAAAATGTTGCTGTTTTAGTCCAAACCTGGAGTTTTCACACTGAAATTTTTGGTTTTCTCAAGCCATTTCATAAAATTCAGGTTTCGAAAGAAATGTGGGAGTATGTAAAGAACAACCCCCGCCTACATACACAACAAAACTGCACCACACAATTTAGAAGAAAAGAAATTAATGAAAGGGTTTAGGTTCTACTGACCGGATGCCGATGTGTGGAGCTTGACTGTTGGGATGGAGATGATGGATTACCACTTATTTATCATGGACACACTCTGGTCAGCAAGATTGGATTCAGACAGGTCAATATATCGAATCGGGGAATGTTTTCAAAAAAAGATTTTTAGGTTGTCGAAATCATCAAAAAATCAGCATTTATCACGTCAGATTTACCTGTGATATTGTCGATTGAGAACCATTGTTCCCTACAACAACAAGCAAAAATGGCACAAATGTTCAAAACTGTTCTCGGTGATTTGCTGGTTTCTAATTTCTTGTTTGAAGCAGATTTTTCTGACTCCCCACGGCTACCCTGTCCGCTTCAAATGAAAAATAAGATTTTGATCAAGAACAAGAAAATGATAGGTAACAGCTCAGCCACCCTCCAAAATTCATAAAATTGAACTCTCAGTCGAAATTCCTACACCTCTCCCATTGATTGATCGAAATAATATTCAAAGAGGAGAAACCCAACTGACACTACATCGGAAACAGAGCAAAAATTCTTATGAGAGCAGGTCAGTTGATTTTGAAACCGCCAATTTTTCGTTCAGCTACTAACATTAAAGAATTTTTCAGCAATTCAAACTCCATCTTCAGATCTAGGTACTAACGTTATCAAGTAGACTACATAGTTTAGAAAACTTTCAACTTCCTCAGTTATACTCTATCACTTTTTTCATTTGTTCTATAGTTGCTTCGATCTCAATCTATCTACCTAATTTTGAGTAGTTGTTAAATCAAATCAGAACAACTCATGGATGTCTTTTTTTCATTAGTTTTTGCATGCAGTTTTATGTTCTTTTTCACAATTTTTTCAAATTTTAGTACTGTGGATGAAGTGGAGGACGATGACCTTGATGAGTTCTTGGATGATGAGGAAAATGAGGAAGATGATCAGGAAGAAGTTCCAGTCCGTAGTAGTGAAAAAGAAGACAGTCCGAAGACTTCAAAACGAGCGGAGAAATCCGCTAGAAACATCAAACAGCAAGATTCTCTATGCAGTGATCACTCGGTAGAGCAGGCAAAACCATCGACTAGCAAGAGTACATCAAAAGTAAATTCCTAATAAGTTAATTGACAGAGAGCATTTTATATTCTTTTTTTAGACTAACGAAGGAAAAACTGAAGATGAAGTACTCTATGCCCAACTGGCACAAAATGCTATCCGCAACCAACAACCAAGGAAGAATAACACTGGAGTCCAGATAGCTCCAGAGTTGTCAGATATTGTCATTTACATGCAAGCTACCAAGTTCAAAGTAACACTTAGTTATTCTCATAATGAAAACAAAACAAATATAATTTCAGGGGTTCCCACCAGTTGATGGGATTCTGTCACCTCGTATAACTGAGGAACCACCAGCATCAGCTAGTTTATCATTCTCATCTAGAGCGCGGACACCATCAAACCTTTTGAATACACCAGCTCCACCAAGACGTCAGAGAAGTAGCACACAATTGAGTCAGGAATTGGCCGCAGAGTTTCTTGCCAGCGGAAGACCAAATGCGACGGCCACTTGCTATCAAGTGACCTCCCTTAATGAAAACGCCGCTAAGAAACTAATGAAAAGGCATCCAGCAAAATGTATCTCTTACACTCGGGATCATGTAAGTTAAAAGAACTTGTTTCAAACTATGAACAAAAATGTTCCAGCTGATACGAACATATCCAAGTGCAAAACATTATGATTCTTCTAACTTCAACCCAATTAATTGCTGGGCTCATGGAATGCAAATGGTCGCATTGAACTTCCAAACGCCAGACGTCATCATGGCTGTGAATCAGGCAATGTTTGAACAATCCGGAAATTGTGGATACCAACTGAAACCACGTTGTCTTTGGGATGAATCTCATTTGTTATACAACAAATTCCTGCCATTATCTAAAGATATTGCTGGTCATTCTGCTCTGCTCTTGAACTTGACTGTAAGATTTTTTCTCATTATTAGAAAAAAATTTTGAAGTCAGTTTCAGCAGAATTGAATAACAATGTTTTTCAGATTATATCCGGCCAACACGTGTATCCAAATACCCACTACGCCAGTTTATATGTTGAAATTGAAGTTATTGGAATTCATAACGATTGTGTTCGTGAAAAGTCGAAAGTGGTCCAGAGAAATTCTGTGAATCCAATCTGGAATCACACGACACAATTGAGAATTGCTTGTGTTGATTTGGCATTCCTTCGAATTGCGGTTTGTGATAGTGGACAAAACGGAAGAGTTGTTGCTCATCGAGTCGTTCCTGTCAAATGCATCCGGCCAGGTTTCCGACATCTCCCACTTCGGACCCCCACAAATCTTCCCATCGATAATGCGATGATATTTTTGAGGTAAGCATATGAAGCACGGAATAAGTAGATCAATTAACACTTAGAATTGGTTTCAGGTCTTATCAGAACATTAAAATTTGATATTCAATATAATTAGCGTGATGCATTTATAACACCTAACACTATCGCACATTTTAGAAATGTATTAGTTTATCACATAACAATATTTAATGGAATGCCGATAATTTCTGTTTCAAAAGTTTGCTTGCCATCTTTTTGATATTGTTGCGTAATTTGTTTTATTATTCCAGAACAAGATTCGAACAAGAAGAACACATCTACCTTCATGACGATGACTCGAACTCCTACTGCAATATTGAGCATACTCTTGCCTACAGAACTGATTTGGTACACTATCTCGTTTTAGCACGTTTTTAGTAGAATTCTTTTGTTTTAGACTCCACACCTTTCACCCACGCCAATTTTGAAAAAGCAAATATTCGTGCTTCGCATCACGGGTGCTTTTGCTGACGAGACAGCAATCACTGTGCACAGTGAATCCGGAAGCACAGTAAAGGCAGTCATGCAGCAAGCGCTTCTGAACGCTGGAAAGAATGCTGATCAAGTTGAGGAATATGTCTTAATTGAAGAATCTCTGCCAGCATCATCTGGTGATGATCCTGTTGAGCAACGGGTATGTGAAACTTATTGAGGATGTTATTGATGTTAGCAACTTTATTTTTCTCAGTTTTTGTAATTTTTTGAATTCAGGTTCTATTCAAAAAACATATTTCTAGGGTTTATATATTTTTTGCAGGTACTACCGCTGAACGACCAAATCATGGACGCTGTTGCCTGCTGGAACGGTTCAACGCGCCGATTCGTGTTACGCAAGAAAGGCAGTGTGAGTTATGACGAAAAGCGTCGTCAGCGCAAAACTAGCAAATCGTCACGTAAACTCAACTGGGCCGCCACATTCGATGCGTCCACACTTTCAGCGAATGTCTGATTTTCAAAACTTACCCTCACTCGACACTATCAACCCATTATGTTAACTCTTTATTATGAACCGCTTCGTCAATACCTGCTAATATTGTAACTCTTTTCAACAACCCAAGTACCCATCAACCCTTCTTTTTTTCTTTTCCGTTCTTTTCTTAATAAGCCGCAGTGACTCGTTATCGAAGTCTACAAAACGCCGGATCCGTCGCCGAAAGGGGCATAGGTGAGATCTCGACTGACACGACTGATGAACAAAGCTCGACGCAGCAAAGGGAATGGCTAAATCAAAAAAGTCTAGTGGCTTCAGTTTGACATAACTTGAAATGAAAAAAAAAGAATGCTGGCCCCTTGAAAATGCTTCGCATGCTATGAAATTTTGGCTTTTGTTATATTCAATACTATGGCACATACTCTAACGCTTTGTTCACTCATACTCTAAAAATGTTGTATTGAAAAGTTCGAAAGATGTCTGGAAGTCTAACAGTTTGAAGTGAAATTAGGATGTTTGTTTTTATTACTCATTTAACCCTTCATATTTTAGGACCCATCTTCAAGAGCATGGATAACATCGATCATAAAATCCGGAACCGGTGGTAGCTCCACTTCAGTTTCTCCAAGCCCATTGATCAAAGATGGACATGTAAAAAGTGCATCAAGTAACCAATTGCATGGACGATCATTGGACACTGACGCTTTCGGAGAGCACCTTGAGGTGACAGAAGGCAAGTGTAAGGATAATAACGGAGATTCTGAGAAGAACAGAAGATAATTATATATTTTAGGGTTGAACCCGAGAGCAAGATCAATGGGTGATACATTTTTGGTTTGTGTTCACAATGTAAGCGAAGACCAACCATATGCAATACTCCGTGCCGGGACCAATAGTACTGCTGCAGATATTATCCGACAAGTAAACTAAACCGAGAAGAAAGCAGAATCTATTTTTCCAATTTCAGGTTTTCGTCAAAGCACGTCGCCCAAATGTGGATGATTCTGAATTCGTTCTTGTTGAGGAGACCAGTGATGACTCAAAAATAAACCAGGGACAAAGTATGCTTCAAGCTCTCTCATTGGCGCGAAAAAGGAGCAATGACCGTAGGCCATTATATTGTCATCTTCTATCTTTTTGTCTCTTTTTGCTTATGCCACGGTTTCTCTTGCACTTTTTTCAGCGCACGTATTATTAGTCTTAGAAAATTAGAATTCACTGCAAAACGATTGTTTCAAAATGAGGTTGGCGTCTTACCAAAGTTCGTGAAGTTCTCACATTGGAAAACTTCATTGAACCTAAAATTTGAAGTAATTTTTTCCGAAAAAATGTTTTGAATGTACTGTCGAACTGCTCTAATTTTGAAACAATCATAGAGTGAAATAATACATTGTTGTAAAGTCTAATTGGTTGTTTTCTTGCTCAAAACAGCTTTATCATGCAATTCTAAAACAGAAAAACTGATTATTTTGACTTTTGAGATTTGGAAACAACCAATGATTATCAACATTAGAACCAAAAAAACGTATACTTTCCAGTTACTCCAAAATATCCAAACAATCGAACAACTAGTCGAGTATTGGGTCCGAATGAAAATGTATGGAAGGCTCAATCTAGATGGAAATCAACTGGTCGTTTTGTTCTTGAAAACCGGAAGGATACAGTACATGCAACCCTCGAAAAAGTGAGATCATTTATATCAAAACTGGAAGCTGCAAAAGCGAGCATGGATCCCAGACACGAGTGATAATGCACCATTTTTCCTGTTCACCATGGTTTAACTATTACTATTTCACTGTCAACTTCTATTTCTATCACTTTCAAAGTTCACTTTACACATCCCACTCTATCCTTTTTCTTATACATTGTGTTCAACAAAAAAACCAATTGCATGTTTGTCAGCATAATCGTGTGTATTCCTATTTAAAAATTGTCTTCACTATATAATGTATAGTAAACATGATACAGGCACCCTATGATACTGAAAAATCTTCTCTTTGCTAATATTTATTCCTATTTGCCACTAACATGTCTCAATAAATATAAAATGGGTCTTGATAACGTTTCACAAATACCATCCTCCCAATTACCGCATTTGTTAACAAATCCAATGTTGAAAATTACGATATATTCTACAGGAATTTGTGGAAATGGCGAAAAAAATACGGGAAGGTATACCGAAAAAAGATGAAACGTATTACATGATTCGTTATGCGGGATTACCAGGAGAGGATATATAATTGTTTGTTTTCTTTCTGTTTTTGTGGTTTCTAGACTTTTCTTCCGGTATTTTGTTTGTATGAGTGGTATTTCATGTCGTTTTATGTTCTTTTCACTGTTATGGGTTGTTTTGCACATATTATTCTTGTGATTTATTTTGCATTCATAATTTTGCATTTTTTCAGAGAATATTTTTACGTGTGACTAACATCTTATCATTATAATTATGATTATATCAACTGCAAGTATCTAACCTATTTTTATTATATTCTATCACTATCCTATATCACCAGTTTGGGCACCAGCAATGTATAGTATGCGTTTTAGGGTAGACGTGTGGAAAGCACAACTTCTTCCTCCACCACCACGCGCAAAATAAGTTTATCCAGCGTTCGCTCAATCGGTCTTCCACGTAAATTCTCCAAGTTCGGCAAGTCACTAACAATGGATGCCGGTCCTAAATAAACTGGATATCACATGGATGCAACTATCACGATCTCTTTTTTTTTCTAATAAACTAACATTTTCATGTTTTAACTTTAATATTATTTCTCATGAAACCACTTTTTTCTCTAATTTTAATTTTTCTTTCCTCTGCCAAATTCTCATTTCTTTCTGTTTTGTTGTGATCCTTTGCGATACGCAATTACATTTTTGTCTTTTTATTCTATATGTTTTTAACCATTGTTTACATTTTTGAAGCTAATAAAAAGTCATGATTTTTCAACCGATCTCCATAACGGCATGCAAAAGTTTTTTTTTGCGTGGTTTGAATGAAGAGCAGGAGCAGGTGAATAAACATAGGACTATTGTCTATAGGAAATGGGATGGACTGCTTTATGATTCACTTATTTCGTATTGAATTTCGACAATGAAGCAAGTCCTCGTTCTCTTCCTGGTTCATTTTGTAGTTGTACAGTAAGTTTAAAAAGTCAAGAATTGGCTCAAAAATTAAGGGATATTAGGGATCATATTCATACGTTTTTTCACAGAGGCTTAATGATATAAAATTTTAGATTTCGTGATTTAACATCAAACGTTTATAGTAAACCTGAAATAACAATTTTTTAATTCAATGTAGATTGAATAAATCTGACTTTCAATTCGTAATCAATTGACAAAATTTAGAAAAGTAAATTCGGATCAATATCGGGTTCATTAAGATCAGTATTTTTTTGAATATTTTCTCCGGATACAAAGTTCCAAGAAAAAAAGACATTGAAATAAGGTTTGAGAGAATTTTTTCTCGCTGCCCTTTTTGTTATTTCACATTCTGCTTTTCATCTCTCCAATAGGCTTACAAAAAAATCCATTTTCGAATTATCGTTTCTGTCAAAAATTCTTTTATTTAGAAGCCAAGTTCATATCGCCAATGACAACCATTTCCTTGAGAAGCAACGATTGAAGCGGGCAGGTGAGTTTTTTTCACTCCTTTTTTGTTCAGTTCCCAAGCGCAGTTCTTTTCGAAATATCACGCATTTCATTTTCTTATCACTTGTATCTTGATTGTCACACTAGGCTTCCAAATGAATGCCTCACAGATTCAAAACGATCTTTAGACTTACTTTGATCATTTTATAGCTGAAACTATTACTACGTGCGCAAACGGAATGACCACTGCAACACGGAACATTTTTCTTCAATCGGTTGCCAAGGGAAATGTAATAAATGTAACACTCGAAAAGGTCAAAGTCAGATGTCCTTTCAGACATGGGATTGTGCCTTAGAAACCAAAGCACAAGCAGTGATCAAACAATGTTTAACTGATAATGGAGGAGTAACCAGTGGAACACTAAAACTTAGCTTCCCGGTAACTGGGAATACTACACCGGAAGCTATCATTCAACAATTCCAAGCCGCATTACAATTGGCTTCTAGCAACTCCAACAGTAACTCCGTTAGCAAATCTCAAGGAACTGAATCAATTGGTTGTTCATATGCCAAATGTGAGCAGCGAGTTGATATTATGTGTCTGTACAGGTGAGACTTGTGATTGCTTTCCAATGAATGAAGGCTTGTTGAAAACAAGATTGTTCGAGAAATTCTGTTCAAATAACGATTTCTGTTTACTAACTGTTCATATGATGTACTTTCAGCCGCTCCTCTACTGTTCCTCCACTTCCTTGATAAAAACTGTTTTTCAATTTTCTCAGTTTTTTTTAAGTTTTCGTGTGACCTTGATTTAATCAAACTCAAATCGAAATCAATTCAAATAAAGTTCACTTATCAAATCAAACGGTTTTGACAAGTTAGGTTCCAGAACACTCTCCATCTCTCCACGGTTTCGACCGTCCGTCACCTGGAAACAAAATTGATGATCTGATAAAAATCACGAGAAAAGTGAAAACAAGATTTTTCGTATTTGACTTCCTCTCACCCCACAATAATTTTTCTCAGAGAGTGGGGCCAGACATTGCCACCAAATTTGCATGACATTGACAACTGTGAAAAAAGTGGTTTATTGTGAGGGAAGACGTGAAAGAAAAGAAACATAACAAACATATAAAGCGCTTCATAAAAGAGGGAAAACTACCGAATGTATTATGTCGCCGCCAATTTTGGGTTTCACTTTTGCGGTTTCTAATACTTCTCCTCAATATGACCTCAACAACTTCTGTCTCAGGTACTGTTTTGAACGAATTAACATAAATTGGAAAAAAAAGAGGAGCGACGCCCTTTCAGAACAAAGGACAAATGACTTAGGCTATCAAAACTAATAAATTATTACAGTGACAATGTACTATCTGATATATAGTATAGTCATTGTACTAGTCAGTTTGGTGGAAGCTTTTCAAAACTTGGTTCTCCTACCGACTTTCGAACTTTCTTCTTTATTTTTTGTTACCCTTTTTTCTATTTTCTCCATATCACTCCATTGAAAACTTCCACTTTCACTTTTCACTTTTGATTTTGATTCGAAAGTCGCATCAGTTGTTCCTAGACGGTTTTTTCGGTTTCTTCTTTTTTCAGGAGAGTGTACGTAGAAAACTGGTAACCTAGTGGGCGGAGCCTTTTCTCGACTTCTCATCATAAATAAATTTCAGCGGCGCCTGCGTCGAGTTGGTGGACACAGAAACAATATACCCGTCATGCTCTTTGCCTGCTAATGACTATTATGAACGTGATTCTGTTTGCTGTCACCCTTTTTCTTATTTTAAGTAATATTAGGGTATGGTGTTCACATTTTGAACTGGACTTCACAAATTCTGAGTTTCAGTCAGATGTTATCGAAGGAAGTGGGAACGATCAGCTTATTGAGGAGAAAGTTTGGAATAATGTGGACGATAAAATAGTGGAAGCTCTTGGTGGTTTAGATGATGGTCAGTTTTTATTCTCTCGTGTATCTCTTATAGGTATTCCCCGTTCAGAACTTCTCACCGAACATGTGTGTAACGAATCAACGATCACCCAGCTACAGCAGGAGATCATCTTGACGACCCATAACGAATTGCGTAGATCACTGGCTTTTGGCAAGCAAAGAAACAAGAGAGGTCTCATGAACAGTGCGAGAAATATGTATAAACTGGTTAGTTAGTGCGTTTCACATACCATAATCCATTTAATGTGGTCAAAAGGATTACTGTAATGTTATTATTTCTTTTGAAGATGTCAGAGATTAGTTGAAGAAATCAAAAAACTGAAATGATTATCTACCATTGTAGGATTGGGACTGTGAACTTGCCGCTTTGGCCGCCAACTGGTCAGCTTCCTGTCCTCAACACTTCATGCCACAATCGGTACTTGGTTCAAACGCTCAACTATTCAAGCGGTGACTGGTTCCCATGGTCACTATTATTGTTATTGTTTGTTTATTTTTAGTTTCTATTTTTATTTTGACGGACACGATTCGACTGTACACATGAGAAACGCTATGAAATACTGGTGGCAACAAGGAGAAGAAAGAGGGAATGAGGACGCGAAAAATAGATTTTATGCTCGCCGCAATTATTTTGGATGGGCAAATGTACCGAAATTCCAGTTTTCAACACCAAATTCAGTTTTATTACAGATGGCAAAAGGGAAAACCTATCGTGTTGGATGTTCATATATTCAGTGTGGAGACCAAGAATCTGCTCTGTTCACCTGCCTTTACAATGAAAAGTACATATTTTTGCATATTTAAGAACTACAATTTATTTTCAGAGCCCAATGTGAAAAAGAAATGATTTATGAAAATGGGAAGCCATGCTGTGAAGACAAAGACTGTTTCACCTATCCTGGTTCGAAATGTTTGGTTCCAGAAGGGTTATGTCAAGCCCCTCAAATGGCAAAGGATTCAGGAGATAGTATGCTGTGTGACAATTCTCTAGTGTCAGATTTAACTAGAAACTTCACTCTGGAACAACACAACTTCTATAGGTGACCATATTCGATCTTCAACCATGTCAACTATATTCTTACAGATCTCGCCTTGCAAAAGGGTTTGAATGGAACGGAGAAACAAACAGTTCGCAACCAAAAGCTAGCCAGATGATCAAAATGGAGTACGACTGCATGCTGGAACGATTTGCACAGAATTGGGCAAATAAATGTGTTTTTGCACACTCTTCCCATTACGAAAGACCAAACCAAGGCCAGAATCTTTACATGAGTTCTTTCACAAACCCGGATCCAAGAAGTCTTATACATACGGTACGTCAATCTGTTCATTTGATTTGTTTTTCTAATCAATCAAAAAAACTTTTTGAGGCTGTCGAAAAATGGTGGCAAGAATTAGAGGAGTTTGGTACTCCAATTGATAACGTCTTGACACCCGAACTATGGGATTTGAAAGGGAAAGCGATAGGACATTACACACAGGTATCAAACTGACGGTCAATTTGATAAGATAGTGTAGTACTTTAGATGGCATGGGATCGTACGTATCGTCTTGGTTGTGGAATCGCAAACTGCCCGAAGATGTCATATGTGGTTTGTCACTATGGACCTGCGTACGTTGACCGAATGGAGTTTACTTTAACAAGTTTGAACAATTTACAGAGGAAACAGAAAAAACAACAAAATCTACGAAATTGGTGACCCTTGTGAAATTGATGATGATTGTCCAATCGGAACAGACTGTGAAAAAACAACTTCATTATGTGTGATCTCAAAATAATTGTATGTAAAAGTAATTGTATATTATAATTTTATGTGAAATTTGATATTAAAAAGACAAATGAATGGGTTGAAAGCTGAAAAAAGATCTGATAGCATCATTGGATAGTTATACAAGTCAAATGAAGAGAAATTGAATAAATGCTAGGAGAGAAAAGTGTTTGAGAAAATGAATTATTTTTTGAGACATGGATCTTCGACGTATTCGTGGCGTGCTTCAATTGATCTGCTGATAGAATGGCCCTGGAAAGTTTGGAAATTTGGTTGAAAAACAGAATTTTTAAAAATTTGTAGAGAGTGAAACCTATAAGTAAATAGGATAGCCAGAGAGTATGCTTTCAAAATGAAAACGTCTTGTTCATAAGAACAATCTTTGATTTCAAAGAATTCAGATTAGAACGGCGAAAGATGAAGTGGAAGCTTTCAGTAGGAAATAGTATGAGAAACACACTTCCGAGCCCATCACATACCATTCTCTGCTGGCACCTTTACTCAAAAGAAAAAGGACTAAAGATTATTCGTAACTTAGTGCTGTTTACCTGAGTCAAGACAGGATAATGAACACATGGATCCTTCTTTTCAACTTTCTCTGAAGACGATTCGAGGATTCTACTCTTTTCTTCTTCTTCTCTTCTCTTAATTTGCTCTTCTCGACGTTTCAACGCATCTTGTCTTTCCTGTTCTCTTCTGTGGTACTCTTCCATTCTTCTTTTATGTTCTTCTTCTTGCTCCTTTCTTCTTTGTTCCTGAAGTTTGGCTTCTTCTTCTCGCTTTCGTTCTTCCTCTGCCCTACGTTCAGTCTCCAATCGGCGTTCTGAATCATCATGTTTGCATAAGAAAGTGCATTTTTTTTGTCTTCCTACTAAAAAAACTTACCTTCCTCTCTGCGTTCCAATTCAATTCTTTGTTGTTCTTCTTCTTGTCTTCTAATTTCTTCGATTCTTTTCTTTTCTTCTTCAATGCGACGGATTTCTTCCAATCGAAGAGATTCTTCCTCAAGTCTTCGGATCTCATCAAGTCGTCTTTGCTCTTCTGGAAAATCTCTATTGTGTGCATTTCATATTTATAATTTCATACCTTCGAGACGGAGTCTTTCTTCCTCATTGTTCTTTTCAGCATCAGAAACCACTGGTTCTACAGTTTCTTCTTCTCCTGATTCAAGGTTTTCTTCAGTGGCAGTGACAATTTCCTCATTATCGCCCGTTGGTTCCACAACTGGCTCTTCAACTACTACTGGTTCTTCATCAGTCGGAAGGACAGATTCATGAGTTTTGGTTTCGAAGACAGTCTGAAATTTTTGATTTTTAATGAATTCATTTTTTCAAAAGAAAAAGTAATTCACCTTTTCATAGAATCTCTTGTACTGAACGTAAATTGGAATACATTGTCTAATCCGCTCATCAATATTCGTTTCAACGTAGATTCGCTTATCATATTTTTGAACAGGAGCGTCTGAACAGAACATTTTTCTAAAAATGATGAGATAATAAAATACCTGCGGTCAGAAGTTCAATATCTCCCATATGATAGACATGTTTTGCTTTCGGTCCTTCAGTAATGTATTCAACAGGAACTAGTCGAGTGAAAACTCTCTGAAAATTAAAAAATGTACATATTTAAAGTTTGCAAAAACAGACCTTCTCATTGAGGCCCTCATAACCACAATTGTGCTCGATGAAGATGTAGGGTTCGATTGTAGTGAACTAAAACAATACGATTAGGTTGGTGTTAGGCCGAGAATTGAAACGAGCCTCATGGGTGTTACCCTTCACACAAAAAACTCCACGATGATCGGCAATCACTGATCCAAGAAGATCGTCACTGTCGAAAACTGGAAAAAAGTGTTTTTAATATTAGGATTTTAAGACGGAGTCTATAGCAGAAATTCCAGGAAAAAAATAAACAACTACCCAAAAATTAGGCTTGAATAGCTTGAGACTAAATGTTACAGTGCAAACATGATTATGATATTCACCTGAGTCCTCATCATACAGTTGAACAAATGTTCCAGGTTGTCTATGTCCACGACAGTTGACGATTCCTTTCACTGTGACTGCTTGTTGTGAACATAGAACAGTTTGAAGTAAAAAGGAAGACGCAAGAAAAATAAAAAATCCTCGGCATCGTCTGGATGGATGGGAAAGCACGAATGGCACTGTTTCAGAAGTAAAGGGGCGGTACACGAAAGAAAAAAGGAGGAGCACGTCGATGACTAATTCCAATGCAGCTTCCTATACAGTTGTTTTGTTTCGCCAACCAAATCACGACATTTTCGATATGAGGCTCTAAGAGAAAAACTATACAGTTTTTGTTTTCTTTTGCATCCTTTTGGGAAATGCATGAGGGAATAAAGACGCTGAATCACCGATTTCGTATAGATTTGTATGGTTATGATGAAATGAAAAATATGTGGACATGTCTAGGAAAAAAGATATACACGTCAGATTCCGTACGAATCCGAACGAAGTTGGGTAGGTACAATGAACTCAAAGAGATTATGTTGGAGGTTTACAGTGCAATTGGAAAATCGATATCTGGAAAGTTTTTTGAGAAGCTGAAAATATTGAACAATGTTCAAAGATTTGATGACTCCATGATAGGACTCTGAAAGATACGGATGGCGAAATGGCGAATTTTGACTCTGTTCATTACATTTAAAGAATAATTTGTTTGACACGATAAATTTCATTTCTCAACTCTCTCATTAGAATTTGTCACAGATAAGTTGTTATGTACCAAGATAGGTAATCTGAAATGAATTTCTTCTCGAGTTTTCAAAAACAGACCGATACTAATTTCCAACTATTAGAATTATTAAGAAAAAAGAATTTCCAAAATTTTGTAGGTGGAATCGAGGAAAGTAAAAAATTTATCAAAAATTTCCTCCGATTTTGTAATTTTGCCCTTATTTTCAATACCTGCCAGAACAATCACTTATTCTCCAGAAATCACAAATGCTGCAGATTCCAATTCCACCAACTGACCATACCGCCTGAAAAACTTATGAAAACAATATCCTGAAATAAAACCATGATCTTTGCTCGTAACCTGATATTTAGTGAAATTTTCCAATAAATTTGTTTGATTTCTGTTCACTAGCTAATTGATGAACTAATTTCTAATGGAATAATTTGTTCCAGAACCAAATGTCCGAAGCTTTTAGTGCACGTCTCAACAACTTTTTACAGAAGCAACCAACACAAAACTGCAAGTTTTATCATCCCGAAACGCAACATCACGGAACTTTGCTTGTATAACTTTTCTTGTTGGAAAATCAATAAAACCAGTGTTATACCTAGTTTCGAAACCAAGTTAAATGTCTGCAAAATACTTGGAAAACCTTTCAATTAATTATTTCCCAACAAAATATTGTTCACAAATGATAGGTATAACTTTTCTGACTGTTTGTTTAGATCATCCCTCACTTTGTTACTACTATTAGCTCTCCTTATACAAACGTTTTTGTTGATAGAGTTCGATCCATATTTTTCCTTTTTCTTTTTTATTGTATCTCTTCTTTTTTTTGCCACGTAACAACTTCAAAAAAGTAAAACATCGGAAAAAAGAATATCGATGTCTTTTCATGTCATAAAATGATGCGTGGGAACGTCTTTCAAGACGATATGTATCGACAGGAAACCGTCAAGAGAGCGCTCATATATGACAGTTTGAATCCCAAAAAATCATACATCTCTGCATATTTTCTGCCTCTCTTGCCACGACCGCCACCTCCACACATTGGTTTTATGTGTCGTTTTGCATCGTTCACCTTTATTTTCCGTTTTGTTCTCGACAAGCTTCATACTATAATTCATCTGTTTAGGAGCTTGAAATGTGCTCGTCGTTGACACAACTCGTGTTCGGGGTCGTCATGCTTGGAGCAATTGCGCTCACTCTCGGGGCCACTTTCTCCGACAGTAAGTTGGAGAGATGCCACGTGGTATGCTTATCGATTGATTTCAGAATGGAGAACTGTGGAGACCGATTTGTTGAAGCTCTACAATGATGTTCAATCTAATCATACAGAGCGTATAACTGGTATTCTTCCGTTCTTCTGCGAGGAGAACTCCATGGGATGTGCTGCATTTTGGAAGGTAAGCAGTTCTCCGTTATAAAAGGAAAACCAGAAAAATGTCCAACTCACTGCTTTCAAAGGTGAATTTTTTTAGGAGATGAAACCCTACGAAAAGATTGTTGCTATCTGTATGATCACTGCCCTCGTTCTGGAAATTGTCGCTTTTGTCTGGAACTTCGTGACTTCGTAAGCCAACCTTCATATAAATCAGCATGATGTTCAATCTTTCAGATGCACCTGCTGCTTCAAGAAATACCTCCTTCACCCGCTTTCTCCTCTTTCCTTCCTCATTACCATCTTCCTCAGTATTGCCATCGGAGTCTTTTACTACTACAGTGACGAAGTGAAAAGTAGGGATTTCATTTGCTCCTAATGCTTCAAATCCTTTTTATCCGCTTTCAGATGATGTCAACATTCAAAAGCTGCTTGAGACCAACGGAAAGGATTTGGATATCAACGTAGGATTATTATGAAATATTTTCCTGTTTTTCATTACTGAAAAAGAGAAACCTTCATGAGTACAAGATTTTCTTCAGATCGGATCTGCCTTCTGGATGGCTGTTGGAGCCTGGTGTCTTGTGATCATTGACACAATTCTTGCCTCATTTGCCATCTTCTTTGCTCAACATGGAGTTTAAAATTCGATGAAAAGTCGCAGTGACAAATAAATGTTATGTTGATTTGGCTTATTCATAAATTATTTTATTCAAGAAGGGAAAAACCTAAAAACAACTAAGGAAGTAGGGGAATCAAAGACTGGAAAATGGGAATTTTTGACTGACACATTGTTTTGTTGGGGTGACTGGAATCGAATCAATTAAATATTTACATTGGAAAACATATTAGAAATCTGAGAAAAACGACTAAAATATATTCGAAAATCTAAGGGAGGGGAATTAAAAGGGGGCAATGGAAATCCCGAAAAGATCAAAGGAAAAATGAAAACCCGACAGAAAAAACTAGAAACTGACGTCGGCTAACTTTTTTTGAGCAAAAAAGTGATGAATTCCGAATAGCCGAAAAGTAATATCACAATTTTGGAAATTGAAAATCGGAAATACAAAGAAATAAATTCAATATAGGGGATGATTGGTGATCAAAGGGACGGCGGGAAGAACCAGAAAGAACATTGAACAGTCTTGGAATGCTCGTGTAGACCAAATGTATTTGAGAGAAAGCATATTAATTAGTTCGGAGCCCTTGGGGATTGATTAGATGTTGACGGGCCAGGAGTGATGTCAAAGAATGGCTGAAAAACATCAATCAGATTTTCCTTTCTTTTTATTTTATGATTGACATACGTCGTGGTGATCCGAAATTGATTTGAAAGGAGTTGTGAATCTGGGCACAGCTTCTTTCTTCGAGGTGATTAGCTTTTCCGCTTGAGCTTCTTCTCTTTTCAACTGAGCATCGACAAGTAGACTCTTCTCTTCGAGCACTGAAAAAATCACGTGTTCGAGATTTCACTTGAGCTACATCCTACGTTAATCCCCTCAAAAACAACAACTCACATTTTTGGTGGTCGCTCTCATAGTGAGCTCTCACATGGATGCGTAGCTTCTCATGAGTTTCGTAGTTGAGTCCGCAGAAACGGCGAGGGCATTTGTACTCTGCGCCATCTCTTATTATGAAATGATCAACGTGTAAATGGACTTGGAGCTCGATTGGATTCGGAAGTTCATCGTGACATATTTGACAGTTGGTGATGTCCGGAATTGGCTTTGGTCGATTGCAGTGCTGTCGAGAAGCCAAAATATCTTGTGGCTTTGGAGGATCTTCAAATGGAGGAATGAACACTGATGGCTGTATTTTTGTCTCCGGCGGTGGTGGTGGATTCCAGACACGTGCTTGTTTGGCAATTGGACTGAACCCGCCAAGTGAAGACTCCGAACTGGAAAACAATTATTTGTATTGTAAACTCGTGATTCAATTCCTCACCGTTTACGATAAATAGTAGTAGCAGCAACGGAAGAAGAAACGGGTGTTGAGATGGCTGAATGGGAATGTGGCCGATTGTTGGCAAGTGAAGCAGACGATGATTCATTTTTCTGCAAAAATTTTGGTTTTTGGAGTGAAAATGAATTTCAAACTCCGTAGACAGGTGAAAAGAGTAGTGAGTTTTCGTGATTTCAAAATTTGAAACGGGCCTATTTTCACACAAAGTGGAGAAGTTAGAGATTAGAAAGAGAGACATTGAACATAAGCTCACTAGTAGTTGATTGTGATGAAGAGGTGGTGTTTTTTCCGCGTTTTGCAAGCTGCTCCTGTTCGATTTGTTCGAAAACTTTGTTGATTCCGAGCTTACTGGCAGATAAGGACTTTTTCTGGAGTGCGTTGAGGACAATTCCGACGGGGATTGAGGCTGCGGTGTTTGAAACAACACCTGTGGTATCACAGTTGGGTTGGGCGACATAGTGGAGTTGTTGAAGCTGCTAACGCAAGACACGTTACTTTGGCTGCCCGAAACCGACACGGCACTCACCGAAGATGGCGACGAAGCCACGCCCACTGGTAACTGAGACGACGACGATGGAGGGAATGCGGCTAGAAAGGATTCAACCGGAGTTTGGCGTACGAGAGATTGTATAAACTCCGACGCCAAGGAAACGTCCGCGGGAGTAGACACAGAGCCACTTGGCTCTTCTCTGTCTGGGTCGTTGCGAAGTTTATCGACAATAGCTGGAATATGGTTAGGATTAGAGAAAAACAAACTCCACTGAGCAAGCTATATTTTGATGTCTCTTTCTCTGCTTTTCCTGTTCTAATGAGACGTTGTTGGGCTGACGTTCTCGCGTTTCTCGCACACGTGACATCTTCTTTATCTGTGATAATGATAAGCACATACCACACCAATACTTACTTTCACGTCACAACACATCATCATCAAAAAAGGACCCACTCAACACGCTTTTCGATTTTTTTTCAACCCACTTTTTGAAAACTCACTGATTAGAGAAATGCGAGCTTTCTCACAGTCGGTTGTATCAATCTCGTTCAGACATGCGCCATTATCCTTTTTGGTGATTATAGATAATGTATCCACAGGCAGTTTTTGAAGAGATTCAAGCTTCATAACGTGTGTTTTAGACCTGAAATGTTCTTTTTTTTTAGGTAATTCACTCCAAGCGAACAAAGTAGACAAAAAGGAACGGGTTCAATTACAACCACTAACCTCAAGTGTTTGGCTAAGATTCCATGTTTCCGAAAACCAATATCGCAATCGTAACACATGAATGAACGCGGATTGCTAGGTGAAGGTCCTCCAAGAACGGATTGTGTTGTCGCTAGTGGGTCGATACACGGGGTCACAGATTCATCCATCTAAAATATATTAATTTTCATGTTGTCGGATATTCAAACATTCATACATGAACTCCGTGGTAATTTTCAAGATGCTTTGACAATTGAGCTTTAGTACGTAATGGCATTCGGCACTCAGTACACTGGAACATTCGGTTCTTGCTTTGTTGTTGGAATTCAATGTTATGAGCGTGCTGATGGTAGATCAAATCGGAACTTTTTCGAAATGTCCGCTCACATTGATCACACTTGAGAGCTTCATCTTTTTGGTAGTAATTCATGTTTTGAGCCACATTTGAAGAGAGAGAAGTTGGAATCTGAAAAAGAATGAATCATGAAATGTTGATGCTTTCAGTTTGATTTCTGTTCACCTCAGAGCTAGAACAAGGATCGTCCATCGAGCTACTACAGGGCTGATCATTTGGTTGAGTTTCAGATACGAGACGGCTACGAGGAGAGATAGAAGAAGAGTATGGAGAAGGAGTAAGAAGAGTAGGTGATGTTCTACCGGAAGGTGGGGTTAATGCTGAAAATAGAAGAGTCTGAGAAGTTAGAATATCAAATTCACACACCTCGGTCGTCAAAATCACGCTGCATTGCCACTGGCGGGGCAGACATACATGAACGACGGTCTGGTGATGGCCAATAGTGGTCATTTTCGGCTTCAACAAGACACCAACGAGTTGGTGGTGTATGAGCAGTACGTTCCAGAAGAATGTGCTCTTGACCGAATTTGAACTTGTGCTCCGCCTTCATTCCGTGTAGATGATCGAAATCTTCCTCATCCGATGAGCTGAATTAGACGACATAGATATTTGAAGACAACTTTCACCACATACTTATTATCATACTCATCGAACAGTTGCTGGTTTTTGGAGACACATTCCTCCATATTCATGAAACTGCTTGTTGACGGGGTTGTACCATCACTCTCGTTACCACCTGGAACTGAAAATTGGGCTGAACACCAACGGACAAATTCACAAATTCACACTGATAGAGTCATGAACATGAAACCCTATCCTAGTAGTTTTGAGGACTGTCAACAGTACGAAGCGAAACTCACTATTTGCAATACGTCTCTGATGGGTCTTTGAACTCAAATGTTTGGTCAGATTTCCTTTAGTTTTGAATGAAAAGTTACATGCAGTACAGTTAAAAGCGCGAACATCGGTATGGGACCTGAAAAGAGTTAAGAGAGTTAATCAAAAAGAGTACAATATCCAACAAAAAATAGAATAAAAAAGGTGTATTGTGAAAGATCCGTACTTGATGTGTTTTTTCAGCATGCTCGGCTTCTTGCACCGAATTCCGCATCGATCACAAATATATCTTCCACGTCCACGACCACGTACATACACATATACCTGCAGAAAGACTTACACATGAAAATAAATATCAATGGATGTATACCTCATCAGTGCGATGGCCTCCAATAATTTGATCATGCTTGGGGCGTAACCTTCCAGCGTATTTTATTCTCATTTGCCTGTCACGTTCAGCGTCATCATCAATGACAGCGAATGGTCTGAAATCAGTTTAGAAAACATTGAACGAAAAAGTTGATAGGCATAGTTGATAGTGAAGATAGAACTTCAACGCGTTGATAAGTAAAAAAAGTGACAATAGGAAATCATGCTGTATTAAATCAAACATAATGTTTTTCTTATCTCGAACAACAGAAAGACAGATGGTAAATATTTTATTGTGAATCTATTATGCATGAGATGGTTACCTTTCTTCTCGTGCTTCTTCGACTCGACGCCTATCTTCTTGTTCTACCATCTCAATCAAATTTTCTTCAGCAATGGGGGCTGGAATTGGAACTGGGGCCACATTCACAGGAACAGAAACCGGGGCGACTGAAGCTGGAACCGGAGCCGCTGGGACACGTACAATGGGGATAACATCTTCTTCCATTGGAACTACTCTGAAAACAAAAAAGCTCAACTACATCAGCTTGAAGCAAAGCACTCACTCTTCTGCAACCTGAGCAGGTGGAGCAACAAAAACGATGGGACTACGCCTACGCGGAGTAAACACAATATCTTCAAGTGGAGGAATTGGCGGTGGTGGTGGAGGTGGCTCCAGTATATGGGGAGTTGGTGGTCTTGGAGATCTCATCAGTAAAGGTTGCTGTGATGTGCTCGGTTCAGTTGATACAGGTGGTGGTAGAAATTCTTCCTCTTCCATTTCTTCTACAACTGTTTTGTTCTCTTCAACAGTTGTTTTTGCTTCTTCTTCTTCTTTTTGCTTTTCAGTTTCTTTCTCTTCTTCTTCATCATCATCCGGAAGCCCACGGATTGGAGATCGGAAAGGTTGAATGAATGGTCCTTGCACATCCAATGCAGATTGGTTACTTTGCAGAAGGTTATCGATGAAATAAGTTTCCGACTCTTCATCAATTGGTGGTTTATTTTCATTTGAAGAGACTTGTCTTTCTCGCACTTTCCTGCTGATATCCCAGAATGAGGAGTGCGTCATTCGGTAGTTTCCAAGTTCTTTGTTGGCAACTGTGAAGTTCCAGAAATCATTCTGTCCAGGTTTTCTTCTGCAAGTAACCATCCCCATGAATGTTACGTTCAACTTCGTTTCCGCTTCATTGTGGGTTGGTGTTGTCCAATTAGCGTACATGGATAGAGTTCCATCCTGCTCAGCGAACACTGGTTGTTGTCTTAGCACGGTTGTATATGTTTCAGAACAAGCAGTTGTGAGGCAAGGAGTCTTTGATGCTGTTAGTGGTGTTGCCATGAACGACGGACGTCCCCCAATTCCACCATTGATCACCAACCAGTATGGCTTATCAGTTTCCCCACTGGTTTGCGGCTCTAAACGAAGTTCTTCTATCTTATTTGGTAGCGACAATGCAACAACTTCCTGTTGCACAACTCCTACATTCTGCGGTGGTGGTGGTGAGTTGGCAACGACATTGACAGGCTGCTCCTGGATCACTTCTGTGGCAGGTTGGTTGTTGACAACGGGTGGCTGTTGACGTGGGGTAAGAAATGTACCGTTTTTCCGTGCCATTGCAATGTGTTGCTGTTGATCTTCATCAATCACTTCAATGATGCAGTCGTCGTCGTCGTCATCATCAATGATTCCACCAGTACCGTTTCCATAATTATCATCTGGATTGTCTTCCGGTTCCTCTTTGATGACAACTCCATTGAAAGCAACATTTGGATTCCGGACTGGATTTTGATTTTCTGGTTCCGCTTTTGCTGCTTCTTCTTCTTCTTCTTTCTTGGAGAGCCCCAATAGTTTAGCAATGCTTGCAACAATTGTTAGGTGGACCATTCCAGTTTGTCGGTAGAGATATCTCATACTGGCATCTTGTTCCCTCACAGCTTGACAGAATGGAGAAGCTGATGCAACTGGATCGTGCTTGAGAAGCTCATACAAAGCTGTGTTTTGTTCGATTATTCTTTGCATTTCCCGAATCTGATTGACGAATCGAGTATTGCAGTCGTCCAAATCGGTGAATGGTTTCAATGGAATATCGGTTTTAGTTTTGCCATCAGCATGAAGAAGCTTGATCATAACAGCTCCGCCGGTTGGATTAGTGATGTCACGTTGACCGCTACCATGGTGGAGGATCGTTTGAGTTGAAACAAGCATATCCGGAACTTGGCCTCTGTTCATTGCGTCTTGTTGCTTATACATTTCCAAGATCTCCTGTTCATCTGCTGGCAGTGCTTGGATCTAAAAATGGGAAAATAAACTATTGCCGTTTCCTGAAAAAGACAACTCACAATTCCTTTCTCTTGGTATATTTCAGCGTTTTTCAGATACAGCTTCTCTTGCTCCGCAAAAAGTTGCTCTAGTTCGTCAGCTCCTAATTGAGATGCGAAATGTAAAAACTGTTGTAAGGCGAGTGGTGAAATGTTGTATTCGTCATAGATGTGTTGCAACGTCGTTTCAGAGAGATCTTTCATTTGGCTTTGGACTCCTTTGACAAGAAATGCTTGGATCTGGAAGAATCAAACAATTAGAAAACGTTGATCAGTATAAATAAAAAGTTACTGTTGGTGGAATGACGGTTCCAAGGTTTTTGAGAGTGGCTCGATTTCGTTCCTCTTCATCGGTGAGTTTCTTTGGTGGCGCACTTGATGTTGACGGAACTCCATTCGAAGTTGATGGTTGATTATCAGAGTCAGAACTACCTTGCTGAAATTTTCAGAATTAGAAATTTGAATATGATTCCGCCAACGAAAATCTTACCTTAGCAATTTTCCTAACCGGTTCAGATGGACCAGGCATATTATGTGAGTTATGGTTAGCCAACGGAGACTGCATGGCCATTGTCGCATCTTGATGCGTGTGTCGCCGCTTGAGAGCCATATGGTGATTGTGTTCAGCAGCCGTGTGCTGATTCTTTTCGAACTCCTTTTTCTTTCCACACACCACTTCGTGAGCTTGGAGACCGGCTTCATTAGGAAAGGTGAGCTTGCAGTAGATGCACTCCGGGGTGTAGTTGGGATCATTGTGAGCCTGGATTGGTCGGAGTAGAGGCTGTCCACTGGTTAAGCCTCCCATGAAATGTTTAGATCCACTCAATTCAAACAAACTTTGACTTCGGCTGGCAGCTTGTAACATCCTATTGTCTCTCAACCCAGGAGACGTTCTTGTTGATCCTAAAGTTGAGAATTGATTAGTAACTTGACGGACAATCATTATAATATTCAATATATAATGATATCGATAGATATATAATATGGACACGTGCAGACACGCACTGGCATGCATAATTGAGACGGTATAGCGGAAACGGGGGAATAGGAGGAGACTGATTCTTGTCTGGGATAGAAGGACAAGGGTAGTGGAGCGATGCTTTCAAGAAACTCAACCACACCACAACTCACCACCACTATTACTGTCGTGATCGACCGAGGATTGCGCACCTATTTGGCGATGGTACGGCCGCTTTTTGCGAATAACCTGTAAATGGACAGATTCGAGACATCGAACATAAGGACAAATTAAGAAAGAAAACACATGAAAGGTTTTGTTTGGTTTCTGTTGGTTTTTGTTTCAGTTCTATCAAACTCCAAAGGGGTGAATAGTTCAAAAAAGAAAACCCATCACTCTAGGCGATATCACCACTCACCGGGTCTCCTTGAAGAATGACTTCGTTCTGAGTAATGATACGGTTGATGTGATCCGACATCGACTCATTTCCGGACGAAGCCTTCGACGAGGAAGGCTGCTCTAATGATTTGGAGAACGCAGCAGAAGCTAAAATCTGGTGACTGCTAGATCCAGATGCAGATGATGAGTTTGAAATCATAGATGGGTTAGAGTTTTGTTTCACAGGTAACACTGCAACTGGCGTGCGCATTTCAAAATTACGCTGCGCTATTGCTATATTGGAAGCCTGTGGCTCCTCTCGTCTAGCAATTCCGATTGGAGTTCCTGCTGTGATTCCACCTCTGGGAGCCGGGGTTGCGGAAAGAAGCATTTGGCGATGCTGCATCTCACGAGCCTGATTTTGCATCATCTGCTGTTGCTGCTCTTTCAGCAACTTAGCCAACCGTTCTTCTTGAGACTCTGCTGAAGGGGAAAAAGATTGGGTAAGCATTTTTCAACAACCATTGGTTAGAAGATGGTGCACAAATATGTCAAGAAGAGGAACATGATGTTTCAAATTCTACAGAAATTAGGAATTCAATCACTCTCTAAAACTATTTGTTATCTAATCACAAATTGATCTGAAAACATGCACTGCGAAAATTGCCGACAAAATCTACTGCATATGTATTTTTGTGTGTACGTCTGTGTATAATCTAATCGAATGTCTTGTTTCAAGATAAGAGTTGTGGTGTGGTTGTGTGGCTAACCGTATGTGAATGAGAGAGGTTCCAAAAAAAAGGGAAGATGGGGTACGGGAGGGAAAAGGGAAAAACATAGAAGGGAAACAGACACAGAGTTTAGAAGCGTGTGAAAGTGAGAAACAAATGAAACAGAACGTGGAAGTTAACATTGAAAAAACGTACCGTTAGCTGTTGCTGCTGCGGCTGCTGCAGCGGCCTCTTGTTGCAATTGCATTGATTGAATATATTGCAAAGCCTGGGAGACTGTCCTGCCCTGATGCGGTGGCTGTTGTGGAGGATGCTGATGATGTGCTTGGTGTTGAGCCTGAAGCTGATGTTGCTGCTCAGCAAGCCTCAATGCCTGCTGTTCAGCTTGAAGTCTTGCATGTTGTTGCTCGGCCTGTAGACGAGCTTGTTGCTCAGCTTGCTGACGAGCCTGTTGTTGTTGCAGAGCAAGCTGTCTTTGAGCTTCTTGTTGCTGGAGTCGTTCACGTTCCCTGGCTTCTTGTTGAGCTCGTCTCTCAGCTTCTTCTTGTTGAGCTCTCTGCTGCGCTTGCTGTTGTTGGTGTAGCTGGTGTTGCAGAAGTTGTTGCTGAGCTTGATGTTGTAGTTGCTGCAGTTGAAGCGTTTGAGCAAGCTGTTCAGCCAATGCCGGGGTAGGTGCTCCCGGCATCGGAGTTGGTGCCACTGAAGGACGTTGAACGTTTCCTTGACTCATTGCTCTTTGTTGCTGCTGCAATTGCTGACTCTGGAGCTGTTGTTGAAGCAGCTGTGTGAGCATTTGAGTCTGCTGTTGCTGTTGAAGTTGCTGAAGTTGTTGTTGCTGCTGTGGAGTCAATTGAATGGTATGTTGGCCTTGAATCTGTGGAGTCTGCCTCTGGGATTGGGATTGTGTTTGCTGAGCTTGTTGTGCTTGATGAGCTTGCTGAGCTTGTTGAGCTTGTTGTCTCTGTTCAGCCTGTCGTGCTTCATGTGCAGCTTGCTGTTGAGCCTGTAGTTCAGCTTGCCGTTGAACATGTTGCTGGACTTGTTGTTGAGCCTGCAATAGAAACGTTATAGTGCTATAATTGTGTTGTTATTTTAATCCATTGTTTTTTTTTTCAAAATCTAATACATCTTTCGAAAAACTTACTTGTAATGCTTGTAGAATTTGTTGTTGCTGAATCTGTTGCTCCTGCTGATGCTTCTGATGCTGTGCTATTAACTTTTGTTGATGTTCAGTATGCATATTCTGTATTTGCTGATTATGAAGTGCCATGACTTGAGCCAGTTGCTGAAACAAAAAGTTGGAATAGATAGCTTTTAAAATCAATTGAGAACCTGTGTGCTTAGCTGAGCCTGGAGGTTTTGAATTTGCTGCGCGTGTTCAGCTTGCTTCTCTGCTACTTTTTGAGCATGCTCCAGATTCATTTCATTAATCTTTCGCTGTGCTAGTACTTCAGCTTGTTGACGTGCTTGAGCCAAAATTTGAGCATTCCTCTGCTGTATCTCATTTTGTTCCCGAGCTAGTTGTTCGGCTCTCTGTCGAGCTTGATGTGCTGCTTGCTGCTCTGCTTGTCGTTGAGCTTGTTGCTCGGCAAGTTGACGGGCTTGTTGCTGGGCTGCCTGCTGGGCTTGTTGTTGGGCTTGCTGTTGAGCTTGCTGTTGAGCCTGCTGTTGAGCTTGCTGTTGAGCCTGTTGTTGAGCCTGCTGTTGAGCTGCTTGCTGAGCTTGTTGATGTTGCTGAGCAAGTTGCTGCTGCAGAAGCTGTTGCGGAGTTTGGGCTTGACCTTGTTGTGCTTGCAGAGCTTGTTGCATCAAAATCATGTTCACCAAGTTCTGTCCATTTTGTGAACTCAAAAGATGCAGTAACTGATTATTCAGATTTGCCTGTTGCTGCTGCTGCTGTGGAGTCAGTGCCCCAGCTTGCTCCTGCTGCTGAAGTTGTTGCTGAAGCTGTTGCTGTAGCTGTTGCTGCAGTTGTTGTTGCAGTTGGTGCTGCTGTTGTTGAACGTGCTGCATTTGCTGTTGTTGTTGCTGCGTTTGTTGCTGTTGCTGTTGGTTAGCCTGCTGTTGAGCTTGTTGCTGTTGTGACGATGTTCCAGGTCCATTCGTCTGAAGCTGCTGTTGTAGTAACCTTTGCTGATTGATCTGTTCACGTTGTACTGGCTGAAAAAAATTGTCAATTTTCAATTGCGATTTGTGGTTTTATGGTCATCAGAAGAGAACGGTCGCTAAGATACAATTAAAACAAGGAACAAGTATGGAGAGAACAGAGAAAAGATAAGAACACATGTGAGGATCACATGAACTAACTTAGTTCCAGTCATCATTAGCATCGAAATTACTGTGTCTACAAGAAAGGTACAAAGTACATTCTCACGGAAAGTGATAATGTGTCACGTTTTTTTTCCAACTGTTCTGATTCAATGACATTTTCTGTCTTTTGCAACGAAAAAGGACTGAATGGAACGAAGAGGGAACAGAAAGATAAGATATGATAAGATATCTCAATTTAACCTTCTTGTTCATCTGCCAATTAAACGTCCTTCATTTGTTCTAGGACAAACTCTTATCACCATCAGATCAAAACGCAGAGTGCCCCCGCTCTGTCCGTAATATTGGTTATCTGTATAGTTCGGAGACGCCTCTATTTCGCTCCATCATAAAAACGGAAAGTATCATGAGCGCGTTACGTCACCTTGGCGGCGACGTCACAATTTTGCAGCTCCTAATGTTTCACACTATTTTGAAGTGTATGATATACAGTGTGAGACAATTTTGTCTCTGCTGACTTTTCCCTAATCGGTTATCATTACCGAGCGACCGGCTGTTAAAATAGTGATCAATGACTCTCAGGGCCGTAAATGGATGGACAACAGAGAAATAAGACGATTGGAGTGATTGTGAAATAACATGATAGTAAATAAATTGGTCACCAATTGGCACAGTTCCAATTTTTATGTTTTTCAGAGGGAGTATAAAAATGGTAGATTGAAAACTTGTCAGAGACATCGTGTGTATTTTCAAACCTGTTGAACATTGTTGAAAAGTCCTAAATGTCACAGAACAGTGGACCCCAATACGAAGATTGGTGGAATTAGTGAGCTATGAAATGTTTCAGTATCCCTATCAAATAAATTCTGTCGAATCTTAAACTGCAGGATTTTTCCAGGTCAATGCTGTGTATCTGAAGCTTTTTTTTCCAATTTTTGTCTTGCACCCAAATTATGCACTCATCCGTTCAAATAAAGGTTTCTTGCTTCCAATTTTTCCTGTGCGATACCCTCCTTTCAGAAATACTTGTTGTACTTTGCACTGGAGCTTCCTCAGTTTTTTTCATTTTCTCCGATCTCTTGGAGAGAGAAAAGGAGAGAAACAAACGTTTTAAAACGTGTTCAAAAATCTTGAGGGTACAAAGCATACACTCGTCAAGGTCCAGAAGAGATGCTTGAGCCCTCGACAATTTAGAAGGATCTCTCCTCTGAGAGAGAGAAAATGCCCCCGGGGTCCCATGACACTAACAGACCAAGTGATATGTGAGCACAGAAAAGCACTCCCTTCCTCCTTTTTTTTCTATCTCACTTTAGATGGATGAGACGTAGAAAAAGCAGTCGGTGAATGAGAAGCTTGAAAAACGAGGGCAACTTTGGAAGAAGAAAAAGAAAAATGAAAAATAGGATGAGAAGAAGAGGAATGAGGCACAAAAACAGCTTTGATTAATCATCAATGTGTGAAGGACAGGAAAAGAAGCAGAGATGGAAAATAAGTGTAGGTTCACGTGATCATTATGTGGTTTGACGAGAAAATGAGAAGTGGATGGACCGGAGAAAGAACGAAGGATATAGACGGAGAGACAAGAAAAATTACAAAAACAGGCCTCCCACTGTCTCCATTTTTAGAGTATAGACAACAAAATGATCAACTGTGTCTGTGAGAACAGCATCCACCTATTTTGGAGTGATATCAGAAAATGTAGAGACCCACAGTTGTAAATTGGTAGACAGTTGTAAAAAACAAGAGTACACACTTGTTTTGTTTTTTTTTCAGATTTTAAGTTTTGTCAGAGCACAATTGATAAGAAACTAACAAAACTTGAAGTTTTGAGCGTTTAGCAAAGAAGAAATCAGGATTTTTTCTTTATGCACCTGTTTATTTTCAGATTTCTTTGAAAATGAGTTTCCAAGTCATGAATAAAAGTTAATTTAAAGTCCTATCAATATTGACAGATGGAAAAATGGAAACTCTGACCGCTCGCGGCTTTTCCTGTTGACCCTTACTCTATTTTCTTTTCTTACGCAAAAACAAACAACCCTAGGTACGTGTGAACTCTTTCGCGTAATGTTTGCATTAACGACTTCTACCCCATTAGGCATTTTCTTAGCAAGAAAAAAAAAGACGTCAAGTCTTTGTGTGCTTTTATGTTTCTCTCAGAAACCTGACACCAACTAGCAGACAATTGAGAGAAAAAACGGCTATAAGCAACATGACAAACATCAAGGAGGTCCGAGTGTATTGGTCCTAGAAGGCTCGGGTTCATGTGCGCGCAACTTATTTTGTGAAACTGGACACCTCGGGACCAAAGGCTTATGCGGAAAAATGTGGGTGTTTTGGGAAAGATCAAACAAGAAAATGTGGATGGACTGAACATTTCCGAGCGGATCTTGAGACTTGTGACTGTTGTCGCCTTCTTCAGGGTTTTCATGCATTTTTCTTATCGGACAATAGATGTGTAGTTGATTGTGTTGAATGATTTCAAAAAATCATTTGTGTCTTTTTCGCATCGAAGAACTTGATGATGGTATCAAAGAACGAGGCAGAGAAAAAGATTATCAACTTCCCCGAATAGAAACACGACGCAGTGTTGTTTCCGATATGGGAATTGGAAGAAAAACTGAGAGATTTATCATTTACACCTATCAATGATTGATGAGAATGAAAAATTGCTGAAAGATTTATCGAGGCACTCTCTGCCATGAGAGATCTGAGATATGGATCTACGCTTTGCACTTCTTTCCCCTGAAGTTTGAAACGTTGAATTAGGTGAGAATGGAAAAAGATAAATGGAGTGCAAGGAAAGATCGAGACATGGATAACAATTCAGGGAAGATTTCTATCTATGAATGAAGATCCTATGGTCGCAACCGTTTTCTTTCAAACCAAAGATTTCGTTGATAAAATGAAAATTACTCACATTTAATCGGAGAAAAGTATCTGCACTCATGTTCAGCACTGATTGATTGGGAGGTACACCTCCACCTCCTCCAGCTCCTCCTCCTGAACCAGGAGCGAATGCCATTGGCAGCTGTAAATTGAAAAAAGTTAGATTATAACAAAAAATATGAGAACAAAGATCAAGATCAGTGCATTCCAATTATCTGAATGGAAGAGATTATTTTCATGATATCGGAAATAGAAAAAAAAAGATAATCCCCAATTCGCATAGATTATTTTACGAACATTGAACTAGAGACATAAAGATGAACAAAAAAAAGGTTTGGACAGAAGTCTGCGAGGGATTATGCTGAGTGTATGCTGGGAGAGTTGGAATGCAATATGAATGGGATGAGTGCACGTGCACTGGGACGTTGTTGTTTTACTACCGCCAACTGTCTGTTTTTTTAGGCAGATTGATCACAACTGTTGTGTTACTGTTTGAGATGAAAATCTGAACATCAATAATAACTGAAGAAAAAAGATTGGAGACAGAAAACGTGTGGGGATATCCTATGAGAAATCGAGACCTCAAGACTCTTTGAGAGTGTTGGAGAAAACGAGACAAACCGCTGTTGGAGACTGGGTGGCTAGTGAGAAAAAGTTCGCAACGGCTATCCAATTCTATCACCATCAACAATTAGAGAAGAGAGGGTGTGGAAAAAAAAATAAAAGTTGAAGATCATCTTCAGTGGGATCCGTGCGAGAGGAAGAAGACTACGCATCTAAGGACTTGTTGGCGACGCACCACCGGGTCCTTTCCGTTTTCCTAACTCCCCCTCCTCCTTCTTTTTCACTGCCTTTTCCTATTCCTTTCCTTTTTTCTTCCTATGACCCTGGGCACACGCACCGAGCGCAATGGTGCGGTGAGCGGTTTGATGAGTTTGAGTGGCTTGCCGTGTTGTCGTCGGCAGCTACACCGCCACCCCCACTACTACGGTGGAAGACTGACGGAGCAACGAACCGAGCAACAGCAGCACCAGAAGTAGGAGAAGAAGAAAATGAGAGGAGAGGACGGAATATACCCCGGGGTCGCACAGGACAACCGAGTTACGTTTTCTTCTTCTTCTTCTTTTTTTTCTCTTCGAAGAGAAAAAAGAAGAACGGAGCTATCGGCTCTCCTATCTTTTATTACACCAGAATATCTCTTCCTGAGATCTACAATCTCTGAGAATCTTTGACTCTTCCTTCGCAGACAAAAAATTAAACCAAAACTCAGACACAACCCTAGGTTCCAGATTTAGGTTAAACTTAGAGGGAGAGAGAGAAAGTTTGAAGAAAAGGAGGGAGGATTGAATGTGTTGTTTGTTAACTTCTCGATGGTTGGTGGTTGGCTCGCGGCCAAACAACGCGACTTCCCCCACTTTTCTTTCTTTTCGGGAGTGGGAGGAGAGTTTGGGACCCCCGACTACGCCCAGGGGCTCTTGTTCTTTTTTGGAAAAGCACAAAAAGAATGGGAAACGGAGCGTTGCCACATGTTAGAATAAGAAACAATAGGCGGAGTCCACACTTTTGAACTCCTCTTTTTTGTCTTCTTCATTTTTCTTTCCCTCCCTACTCAAGTGCTATGTATTCAACAACGGAAAGATAGATGAGGGAGGAAATGGGAGAAGCGGACGTGGTGGCGCCAGGGTGAACGACTTAATGGCGCCTCTGCCTCTAAAGGACATTTTCGAAACCTTTCACTTTCGCCGAGCATCACTACCTCTTTTCCAGCAGACGGTTTTCTTGTGACTCTAGTTATCATATTCCTACCGGCAAAACTTTATTTCTCTCTTCCTCTCATCTGTTCTTATCAATTTCGACACACATTTGTGAACAGTACCGCTAAATTTGGAGTGACAAAACAATTTGTTTCGTACGGAGAGGTTGAGACAGAAGTGATCAATTATGACTTTCCCAGATCAGAAAAAAAGGAACGATCAAAAGGAGAGTTTCCGCGCTAGTGGAAGATCAAATCAACAAAGCAACTTATGACGTTTGTGAACTTTTTTGACACACGCTCTCGCACACAAAATTGCAAAAAGAGGATGAAAAGAGGCCTGCGGGAAAAAAAGAAGAGAGAAAAATCGGCGGGCACGAGAGGTTAAGGGACAAACAGTTGGGTAAAGAAGGAGGAAGAAGAGAGGAAAGATTATTTAGTTTCTTTTCAATCATCCACTGTTTGGGAATACTTTTGTCGTCGAGCTCAATTGAGAGAAAGAAGAGAGGGAGACGCCACACGCGTCGTCTTGTTGAGCTCGTGCTCTTTGAGTACAAAAGTTTTTGTTACTGTCGAGTTTTATGCTAGCAAACAAAACGTGTCGAGTTTCTAGAAAACAGTAGTAATGAGAACCGAAATAGAGACAGCCGTGGATGACCCAACCTTGACAAAGATCAAAACACAAAGAGATCTAATCCTATCTGATGAGGACGTCCCGTCCCCTTTCTTTTTTTGCCTCCCTCGTTCATTCTAATAATCCCTCCGACGTACCCATCTCACTGCAGCCATTAATGCATTTCAAAAGCTTTGAAGATTGCAAAAAAAAGATTCCGCGATTAGCAAAGAACGCAAAAAAAAAGATGAGAAGAATAAAAAAAAAGAAAGCGGAAGGACGTTTAGTTTTGGCTCGTCTAATGGCTATTGTTGTAGGGTTTGTTCCAGAAAAAGAATTCGGACATGGAAAAAATAGAAAAAAGAGAGATAGAAGATAAAAAAATGAATTGTGACGTTGAACACACACGTTCTTCTCAATTGCCATCACGAGGAAGAGAGGAGGGATGTATGGTGTTTTGGTGCTATGAATGGTTCATATCAACTGAATTTGAAACAAATTAAGTATGCGAAAACATTGAAGGACAACTAATCGTTTTTCATGATCATCCCCCTGTCATCATTCACGATCACCACCACCAAAACGTTGTATCATTCGGAAAAGGACCTCCCTTTCTCCTCTTTTTCCTCCCACCTCCACGGAAGAGGACATACAAACGTCCATTTGTGTGATACAGTGAGAATCACCGAAATAGTATTGGATTATGGGAGAGTCTACCTCAAACACATAATAGAGTACTGGCATTGAAAAAGATACGAGACGCAGACAGACGAGAGATGCGATACAGTTAGAGGGATAAGGGGTGCTGACTAATGTGCGGTGAGTGTGCGGAAGAAGAGGCACAGACTAGTGGGAAGACAGTGCTTTGAATCTGGAGGCAGGAGGGGAGATAAGGCAAAGCGGGCATCGGAAAGAAAGTGATGGTTGTCTCTCTCCTCTCATCCTTTGACTTTTTCTCTCTATCTCTGCACTCTCTTCCTCTCGTACCATTTCATCAACAGGCAAAAGAAGAGACCTTCGGGAAAAAAGGGGAAGACGAAGAGACGCAGTGAATGGCCGGCCACGAAGTTGAATAAGAGAGGAATTGACGTGGGTGAAAGAAAGATGAGGGTGGTTGGTCGATAGACTAGAGAAAGGTGTGGAGACTGCGGACGAGACTGCGGCACTCCGAGAATGCGCAAACAGTCATAGGATTTGAACATCCTTGCAAAAACATCATTAGACAGAGTAGACAAAAAAGTAATAAGGAACACGGATTAGGAGATGAATGGAAAGATAGAAAGGATCAAGACAGATGACTTCGAAAGATTAGGATTAAAAATTTCTAATCCAATGAGATTAAGCATTTCGTCGTGGTTTTGTTGGGTTTTCAAAAAAAGTAATTTTTTCAGAAAGTTTTCAAAAAATGAGAGAAAGAGCATCATAACACAGTTATCCTAACTCGTTTTGACGTTTAGGTTGCGAGATCAACTTTCCAAAAGTGCTGCACACAAGTAAGAAAGAATAGCGTAAAATGAATTTGTTTGTTAGACTGGCTGGACAAACAGTGCTAACGTTCTTTTTTTCTTATTTCAACAATCCGAAACGTGTTTCGGTGGGAGAAAAGCTCCGAGGGCAATGCAAAGTCAAATAGGCAATCTGTTCTACATGTATCACCGTTTGTAGATCAAAAATCTGTTCATGGCATTTTTTAAAGAAATAGTTACCGATTCGAAAACTGTTCAAATTGGCCCATATGAAACGATTAGGGTATTTCATGTCTACTCTCCCGTTCAACGAGTAAACCATGTGATTGGAAGTGAAGACATATGTGATTAACAGTGAAAGTTAAAGAAATATTTAGCTATATGTGAGGGAGTAGAAATGATAAAAAAAGTGAAGAGAGTATGGTGTTTTTATCAACACTCTCTCAGAACGTTGACGTGGCGGCATTTTGAGGACAACAGTTTTATTGAAACGAAACTATATTCATTCGCACGCTTCAAAATGTTTCAGAACTTTGATCGGTACTGTGCATGAATCACAGTTTCAAACTTTTATGTTCTTTTTACAGTCTCTGTTGATTTTTGGCTATCCACTTTCGAAAAAAGTGCGGAAGCTTTAGTAATCTCGTCTACAAATCTCACTCTCTCTTTTTTCAAAAACGGCAAAACGGGCCACCTACATACAATCGGATCAGATTCCGCAAATTGTATTTCCGTTTTGTCGCCACACCTGGCTGCTGATTGATACAATATTTGTGCCCAGAAATATGTAGTTGTTAAGCCCGCCCACTAAAGAGCTCTGATGAAGCCGTGATCTATGGAAATCCGATTTTCGCTCGAACGATCTGTTTTTGAGCATCTGCTGTATGATCACTGTTTATCAGGAATTAAAAGTGATCCGTATTAGATGTCACACAAAATTATCTTAGATACGTAATACATATTTTTGAGAAGAGCGGAAAGAGCTGAAGAAGAAGGAAAAACAGGAATAAGATGCTTACTTGTTGAAAATGAGAAGATGGAAAATATTCAGGGAAAATGACGACTTATCTAAAAATTCTCGTGTTTTCTCATTAGACTTGACGGATGAATTATGTATGTGTAAATTAACAGAAGGAAAGCCTACGCTATGACTACTTCTGGACAACTTAAAATGTCTGAATCTTCTAGACGTTTCAGATAGAATAATTGCATGGAAACTGAACTTACACCATTGCTGAATCATAACTAGAGCACTACATACACGATCATTTTACTCATGAAAATATATCTCAAAAATCTATGGGAATCGGTTGAAAAATAACGTTAAACACTATCTTCTACCGAAGTTGCAAAAATGAGATCTACCGGTGTTAAATATATCCAATTTGCTAGAAACGCACTTTGCGCTGGCCTACTGTAGATACCTATTGAATTTACTTGATGACCATATGAAAATACCCCATTCTCTAGCTGATTGAAATTGATCACAATAAATCGTAAAATAAGATAGCATCTGTTTTCTACGGGACATCTCCAAAGTGCAGCAGACGCCAGATTTCCGAAAGGATCAATCATGGTCATGTCGTTAGAGATGCTCTAACGATGTTCCCTTGTCACTCAAGCATTGAAATGGAAACGATCTCAGAACACATCTGCTTTGAAGGCCGAATAGTCCTTCCCTTTTCACTTTTTCCGCATCATTTGAAAAGCTCGCATGCGCAGTTCCTTTTTAGTATCATAGAAACACGAGCCGCCGCCTCCTGCGGAACATCTGCCAAAATGTATTCCGTTGGATATGACTTCAATTTCCGTGGGCAGGAAATGCAAAAAATACGGCGCGGGAAAAATAAATGTTCGCGTTTCCCAGTATGTGAAAAATACACAATGGAGCTGAGCAGTAGACATAATGATATACATTTTGTGTTTTGTTTTTAGTCTAGATTTTTGATTTAATCAGAAGACTACAGTCTCAAGAGAAATGACTCAAATTAATGATATGTCTGGCAGTAATCTTATGTTATAACATAAATCAAGTTTCATATCGGTCCCATTCAAAGTTTTTGCAACTGCAAAGAAGATTCAGGATAAAAACGAAAGATAAGCTGGAAATTACAACCGATACTGTTAGGGAGTTGAAGGTTGTTGACAAATGAAGATCACAATTGGGAGTCTGGTGTCTGAGTTTTGCCCAACTTAGCGAAACAGAGATATTGTGAGAGTCCTTCCAGTTGACTTCATCAGACTGAGGTTTCCATATTGCGAATGAAACGTCTTCTTTTTTTATTGTCCCCCTCAGACTCCGCCCCTTTCCTTCCTGTCTCGCAAAAACTTCAGCAATTCCTAAAAGCCGGAAGTTTCTCTGGCGAAGGAAGTGAGTACTCTCGGTCCATGCTCTCCGTCGACGACGTCTACTTTTTATGCCGCATTTGAATATTCTAGTCTTCGCTCTCCACTCCTCCCATCCATGTTACGAGCAAAGAATCAGCAACTCATTCGGATGTTGATACAAATCAAATTTAGCAATGCAATGAAGAGAAGCAGAGAGAGGAGGAACTATGATCTTGGCCAGAAACGGGAAAAACGAAAAAAATAATTCTCCTCGAAAGGAAAAAGGATAGAAGCCGTAGGACCGCTAAGTGCATTATTTATGAGGATAGAAGGTGAAGCAGAAAAAATACGAGAGAAAGATGTTTGAAAACGTTTGAGCCAGTCGCTCAAAACGTTTTTCGTCTTTCATGCACATTTCCAAGATATACAACTGCTCAAGAATCAAACCAACCTTAGAATGTGTTGCAGGGACGACAGGTGGTGATTGCGGTCACAGCTGAAACAGAAGACTGAAAATGAAGTGTCCAAGTTTGTTCTGAAAATAGATCAAATTCAAAAGATAAGAGCGGGAGGAGAGAGGGAAAGAGAGAAAACGAGCATTTTCAAGTTGGAAGGAGAAATTTGCCACAAAACCTAGACACAACACAAAATAAAATCTTTGAACGATAGCTTCTGGATAATTACACCGTTTCTGTAAATGCTGTCCGCACTCAATCCCAACTGTCTAAACCAGCCATTACCATTAACAACATTTATGAAATTGAGGGTTTCTCTATCTTTAGATTGCTCTTCAAGTTCTCTTGATTTGTTGATGCTAATCTCTTCTTCAGGTGTTAATTGTTTATAGATTAAGAAGAAACTTTTTTTAAAACACCGTAATCCCTCATGTCCTGAATAGGTGTATCTAAGACTTCTCTCGGATCTTTTAATCTTATCTTTGCAACGAATAGTTGTCCTTTATGCAGATCCTGAAAATGCGAAGAGTTTCTTCAAACTAGCTATAAATAGAATAATAGAATAAAAAATTCAAAAATGTAGGACTTGTTGTCAAAAAGGACAACGGAAGCGAATTGGCTCTGACTTCATACATATCCGTGTGTGTCTTGGATCTTTTTTCACGGCAAAAGACCTACTTGTAAATATCGAAAACTCGTCATTTTGAACTATGGTAAAAATATGAAAGGAGAAAACGACTTGTGTGAATTTTTCTTATCAAGAGCAAACTATCAAACAAGTCAATGCATCGGAGAAAAAAAAACAACTTGATAACAATAGCGTCATGTGAAACTAAAACCCGAGAAGCAAGAACCGAAGACCAAGATACACGTTTTTCTGCAGGAATGGAATGGTGAATGAAAAAAGGGAGATGAGATGCACGCTGGCGGAAAATGAATATTTTTGATTTCAATAGCTTATAATGAGAATTTTCCGAGAGCGAGTTCATTTTCCCAGAATGATATGCAAGGAGGAGAAGGAGAAGGAAAAGGAGGGATAAATGCCTGACTGAAAGCAAAAAACCAGATGGAGAAAAGGTCGGGAGCACCGGAAAAGCCAAAAAGCTGATGGAGAGGCGGAAATAGAAGGCAAGAGGTGCGCCTCGACGTTGTACCCCGGAAACGAGTGGGGGATTTGTGAATAAAACAGTTGAACTGGCACTGAAAGGTATTTCCGGAAACAACTTTTTTTGCCCTCAGAGTTTGAAGCATTGAACCTGATTTCTGTGAATATCAGGCGTTTTTGGCTGAAATTGACTACAAACTAAAACATGCGTTATGCAAAACTTGCAGCTGTCGGAATGATTAAATGAAGTAAACTTATTGGAGAAGAAACTTTGTTTCATATTAACAGGAAGCAAAGACTCGCTGAAGTTTAGAATAGATTTGCTCTTTCAGCCCTCTCAAATGTGCTATCTAGCTGTGTTTTGGTCCAACCCTCTAAGTTCCTGACCCTACAGTAACCCAAGTTCTCCCAATGCGATTTTTTCTTGGAATCAACTTTTACGACCGACAAAGAAGTCGGGAAAGCGGGGCCCCAGCGTGTGATCTTACTGAACCTACACCACACATCCGGTGTGAGAGTGTGACCGAGTACCCTTTTCATGAAATGAGCTTTTTCGATTAGGCGCGATTGTTGGCAAACGGCACTTTTTTCTGTTCTTTCCGGTGAGAAAATTGGCAGAAAAGAACTTTTGGTTAGGCATAGAAAGAACATTTCGCAAGTTTTGGAGAGGACGCATTGCGACACAGTGGCGCCAAAAGACGATTATATTTTTTCTGATTGTCTAACCATTATATCAGAACTCCTTGTGACCATTTCTGGCGTGTAGCTTGTGCTTAGTTGTTGGGAGAAAAAAATAGGAAGGTACCTGATTAATTAAAGTACTGAAGCACCACCAGAAGGAAGATAGCGAGTTCGACCATATGATGACTGAGATGCTTACAAGAATATGTATTCTGAATCTGATTGGGCTCAGGAGAGATGAAAGATGGGCGGAGCTTTGCAAGGGGCGTTCTAGAATGTTAGAACAGTAGGATGTAGTTTAGTCGATTGTATTTTTGGGCTCACGAGTGCCGAGGGAACACAGCGGGATACTGAGTGGCACACGGCGAAATTTTGTATTTTTTATGGACTCACTGGACAAGATCAGTCAGAATGTGATTGTATCGGATGTTTTCACTCATGAAGATTCTCAGAATTCAGTGAACACTTCTAGTCAGAACTAATTGTATTTTAAGACACGCCCGTATGTGCCACGGAACACAGTGGGGCGCCAATCAAAACACGTGATAATTTGTATGGATTTTGATACGGTGGATGAATGGAGTCAAAAGTTCAACACAAACAATGAACCTTCAACCGAAAGATCATGTTAGTGCACATGAAATCTCAGAGTTATAAAGAGCAGTTGCCATGAAAAATTGTTGAAAAAACAACTTGGCTACTTCTTCTTTTTTTAAATTTACATTCATTTGGAAAAATTCAACGTTGAGAAAGAAACAGTTTTCTGCAAAACAATAAATTCAACCCGCAACTCATATGGATCGAGTATGAAACCAAAAATTTCAAATCTTCGTTAATATACCTAGAGAAATGAGAGTCAATATTTCGGTGTTCGACATAGCTCTGCTTACTAAAAAAAAGGTCTTATGTTTTCTCTCAAAGTTACGATTTCAGAAATAAACTTTGTAAATGGGTGAATTGCACGTAATAAACAAAATGTCTGATAAACAAGAAAAAAGGATGCTTGATGATACTATGGATTTTGAAAAAAGTCTTTCAAACGCGCTTGATGCAGTTTTATCAGAAGGTGCAACTTATATTTGGACCATTAGTTCATGATTCAGACCTCAAAAAACATGCTGAAGTGAAGCCTGATTGAGAAATTTACAATAAAACCAAATTGGTTCTCACTGTTTTCGATGTTAATGAATAGAGTATTATTTATTGCTACGATAACGCGTATAGTTATCATTTACCATATACCACAGAGTTCTCTTGGCCCGGATAGTGACTGATCGTCTTGTCTAAATTTGCAGAATTAGTATTTTGTCAGAAATAGCATATCCATCAGATTTAACCATCTTAATTTTTCTCCGGTACACAAAGAATCTTCTGTATGAAACAAAGCATTTTATCATGAAAGTTAATATGATAGTGTTTCTGTAACAAACATGCGCTTATTTATCGGAGGTGAAATCAGTCTAAATGAAATGAATGCAACGAATAAAATTAACTGATTGAGTAAAATAATATAATATTTGTATGGTGGAGTGTACAACATTCAAACTGATTTACTCCCCAAGAATCAAATTATGTAAATTTCCAGCTGAGGTATATCTAATTGAATTTGTTATACATATATCTCTAACTTAATTACAAACCAAAAATTTTTTTGAAAACTCGATTATATAAAGCTATAACATTAATGTTGCGAGCAAACACTACGGTATCGCCATAAAAGCACTGAAAAGAGAGAGGCTATAGTTGGGAATGTCGTAGAAATGAATAATCCTCTGATGAAGGGATTTCAATCAAAAGGTTTAATGAAAGTCTTCTGGATGGTTATTCAAAATCTTCTCATTTCTTAATCTATTTTGATGATATAATAGTGGGAAGAAAAGAAGACAATCCTTCTCTGAAGTGTTCGGATAAGCTTAGATCAAACGTCTGGAGATTTTGATAATTCCCAAGTTTTGTCATAGCTGAGGATTTAGGAATGATGCCAACGAAGAGTTCTTATCTAAGAATTGATTCCTAGTCTATCTATGCACAATTTTCCTAAAAAAGAAGTGCCCGATATAATCAAAGTCGAAATCATCCATTGGGTCGAAAGCACTTGATCTTCTGGCCTTAAATCTTGCTATTAGGTTATTTCCAGATCTTTGATATGAGTCAGTCAGTTTTGTAATCTCATTCTCCGTAATACAATTATTAAAATCAGAAAAAAATGTATGCTCTAATGGGAACATTAGGTGTACTAGTGCCAGTCTTCGTGACACCCTTGGTGCCACTTACGAACACAAAAATTGTAGGATTGGGACTAAAGTGCATTAACAAAATTGCCTTGTTTTCGAAGGTTTTTGATTCCAGTTTTTGACAAAATGGAAAAGATGAGAATAGAATTTCTGCAAAAATCTTACTCACACTTTTCAGGAAGATTGAAAGTGGTGTACTAAACGTTGCGCGGAAGCTCAAGCAAAGCAAAATAAGAATGAAATGACGGGAAGAGCTCGCATCTCAAAAATGAGTTTCCGCACGTCACCACGTCTTTGCTCGAAGTCTTCTCTCTGTCGACTCTCGAAATTGAAAATTTTTCGGAGGCGCTAGGGAAACACGTATCCATCTGCATACATCTGTCACGGAGATGTGCTTTTTACTACCTGATCCCTTCTTAACTGCTTTTCTTTGAAAAACTCTCCCAAAGTAGTCGACGGAAAAATGGAATAAATGTGAAAAAAATCCGTCTTGAGTGATGAATAGCTTCAATTTAAAATATTTTCTAATCCCGTGATATCCGCACGTGAAAAAATAGACTAAAAAGCAAGGAACCCCTAATATTGCCCAAATCCAGCAAAACAATATTAATTTTCAGAAAAGAGAGCCGAGAGAAAACGAGACTTATGAAGGATTATTAATATTTCTCGCAATTTTCAAAGAATCTACTACACGAGATACGGGATTAGACTAGCGTTCTGTTTTCAGGAAGCCATAATATCCAGTGGAATAGAAGGAGGAACACTGAACAGATTTATGAGAGAATTAAAAATAAATTTATACATTCAGATTTAATGAATGATCACAATCCAATGACTATTGAAGGGGTTTTCCGGCTTTTCTTTTTCTTCTCAGTAAATTACGAACAAAATTTTATTGTTGTTATTTTGTAAAAATACGAAACTTCAACTAATTATAGAGCCTGGGAAGAAATTTGATAGTTTTCGTATCCCACATCAGAAGTTATCACAAATATTTCTGAAAATACTTATTTGATGAGGTTTTTTTCGGAGCATTCATAATTCCTAAAGCGTATTCAAGTTGTTTAATAGGCATCTGCAAAAAAAGCAGCATTACTCAATTTTTTTCGAAAACAAAAGTTTCAAAGCATTACTGAATTGAATTCACCAAATGGAAAGAAAAACACACTTCCAACTTTTAATTCAATTCAGTAAAGTTTCAGCTGCTCGGATTTTCGATCAAGCTTTTTGTGAATTCTAAATTCTTCTTGGCATATCTTTAAAATTAAAACCAGATTTTTGAAAATTTATTTATCACAACAAAATTAAAAGTTACAAAAACAATTATCAGAGGTAGGTAGAGTTACAATAGAGGTAGCTATAAAAATTTTAGAGGTAGTTCTGCAAAAAATTGAGTTAGTAGGAAGTAGAACCGGAATTTAAAAAACAACCTAACAAAACACAACCACCGAAATTAAATATTAACCGAGGTTTAAAAAATACAACAGAAACAGAGCTTCATCATTTCTCAGTTATTCATCTCTTGTTGGAACTGCACAGAAAACATCGATCACATCCGAACATGGGTATTTTGAAAGGAATTCTTCCAATGCCTCACAAGCCTCATCTGTAACGAAACGATTTTTCGAGAAGATATTTCTTAGCATTTTAGAAATACCAATTGTATTTCTACGCAAAACCTTTCCATTTTTTACTATCAAAGGTAATATAAAAATCTAGTTCTAACTATATCCGGTGAACAAGCCAACCTAGCCGAATACTGTGAACATAACCAGTGACCGTAATCCGCATTGTAATCCTCTTAAAATCAATCGACCTGCTTGTGGACATTGCCACTGCACTGGTCAGTCGGTAACTGTTCCGCTAATAGAAATCATGAACTTGTTGCCACTTTTCCTACTATTCGTACTAGTTACTGCTCAGAAAAAGAAATGTTTTGTGAGCCACAAAAACATACGAATATCATGCGGGAAGTCAATTGAAACTAGGTAGGTTTCTTTGAAAGTATATGATTCCTAAACAAAGATTTCAGATCTTCAATAACACTCGATGAGTGCGAAGCTGCGTGTATAAAGTATAATACTCAATGTCAAACTATTCAATATGATTATTATCGGAATATTTGTGAAATTTTTAACGTGCCTTCCCCGTTGAAAATGAATACTACAACGTCAGAAGAAGTTCGAAAAAGAGAAATCGCACTGGGGTAAGTAACTCTCTAATACTATTTTGAAATGTACTTAAATCTTTGTTCAGAAATACGGAGTGTGCAATAGCATCTCTACTACCAACTATAGGGACCACGCACATGATTCCTCAATGGGACTGCTTAGCAGATGTTTCAAACTCCAGAATTTCTACAAATGCTACTCAACCAATAGACCTGAGACCCGTACAGTCTCCTACATTTACTGGAGAGCTGGCAACACCTCAAAAATCAAAACCAGTGAGTTTTTAAAATTGTTTCCTATTAACTGTTCACGCAACATTCAAAAATCTTTTGCACGAACTCACCTCTAATTCTTCTGCTGACTGGGTCTTCTTCGTGATTTTCCGCTTGTCGTTTGCGGCTTTTTTGACCTCCAGCATTGCCAAGACCGGGGCGTACTGCCATTGCGGCTAGATGAGCTTTTCCACATGAAGAAGGATTACGAATGATTGGACGGTTTTCAACTGAAACGTACAAGGAAACGTTTTCCTAACAAGAAACAGCTTCTGTTTTTCGAATTGTTTGAATTACCCTAGAACTTATTCTAATTTTCCATTCATTTATTGTGAAATGCACCCAAAGTTGAATGGGAAAAACAAAAATGCAATCACAAAGTCCTTGAAAAAACCGGAACGGTTTGGCCCTATGTTTTCGTTTGGCGCCCCGGAGATCATCTTTCTTTAATTCGTTCAATTTTTGACCTGCCTTTGTAATCGGCAAATGATCGATGAGATTTTTGAGTTTTGCGAATAATTTAGAATCGGCGAATGTTGCGTGTCTAATTTCTTTCAAATTAAATTACCGAAACAGTTTGACAAGTTAAAAACAATTTCGGAAAGGGTTTTGAATGACAGTTCATCATGAATGACCTCCACGGCAATTCTGGCTGGCAGAACGTCGGAGAGATGAGAATCATGAAAACTGTTTACACAAAAGTTGCGGAAGATTTTGAAGAAGATAGAATTTGAACTTTTCCGTTTCACTGTTATCAATCTGAATCTACTTGCCTAAGAAGATGTAAACAACTTTTCCCGAACATGACCCTAATCTCTTCCTACTGCAAAAATACACACTGATTCGCTACTATTTAGAAGCTCATGGTTAAAGATATTTGAAAATTACTTACCTCGAGCTACTGACAGTAAAGAAGATCTCAAAAGATTAGTGCAGAGTTCAGTGAATACAACTGGACATTCGAGAGGAGGTCCGGTGAAAGGAGTACACATCAGAACTCTTGAAATCATGTTGAGCATCGTAACATACTGTTCACCGTTGATTCCCGGTGGCACCGCTGTAGAAAATAATGTGTACCGCCAAGAATTGTCAATAAGCGCAAGAGTTATTACTGTAGTAGCGGGCACTATAAAAATTGGTTGAATGACTGATGTATTCTTGTTCCAACTTACCGGTTACTGGGAAGAAGCCTCGGAACGAATGGTTCAGTCCGTTACCAGCAGGGGCTGGTGCAACCGGCTGAGCAGGCGAGTTGACTGGCTGAAAATAACTTTCGTTTCTTGATAAACGTGAAACAGCAAATGAACCATTTGGTTTGCAAGACGGCGACTTTCTTCGGCACTCAGTGGCACTGGACGAACCAGAGGAGGGGTTGAAGGAGATGTGGATTGAGATTCCGGACGACGGTTCTTGTTTGGCTGTTGATTCGATTCCATTGCTTTCTGAAAAATTGATTTTAAAGTTTCAGGATATAAAAATCAAGAAAATAGGAGGCGACCAGTTCGAAATTGTAAGCAATACTGTGGGAGGTGCCGAAAACGAAAGCCGATCTCAGAAAATGCCAGCGGTTGCTGAATCGAGAGATAGTAGTAACCAACAGTTTGATAACACACTACGGAACTTTGCAGTCGAGGTGGCCTTTTATACCAGTCAAAAAGGGGATGTCGTTAATCGTAAACAACTTTAGGTCCTGCCCATCATTCCCGATTGTCCTCTAGGAGAACACTCAAGAATACAAGTCATAGAAGGCGTAGAGGTAAATTAATCGAGTAAAGATCAAGATCAAGAACAGATAAACGGTTCAGGTAGCGCGTGAGGCAACCATCTCGTTTCCAGTTGCGATTTTAGAGCAATGTGTTCAAGCTTGTCGAGTAAGCACGGTGAGTACAAAACAGAGATCAAATTGGAACGAAGAGGAAAGAAAGAAATGACCGGGGCAAAATTTCATACAAAAATTTCCCAAAACGGTGGACATCAAAGAATTTTTGTGTGAAAATGACATGATCTCCCAATAAAACAGAAATGCAAGGCTCAGTAACAACCTTTTTTCAGTACGCCGATGCTTCTCGATTACCACTCCTTTGCCGGTCTGCTCATTTCAATAAAGCTACGAAACAGTGCTCAGTATATTCTGACGCCATAAATCCGAATGGATATCTCGAGTACAAACCAAACCAGAACGTCATCTATATTGAGAAAATATGTATTCCGGGTGAGTTTTGGGGCAGCACGAGCAAAATGAATGACGAACGGATATGAAATGATGTTGTGTTTTTCTGATAATTGCTACAAAATGATTTTCTCAACAATGACGAATTCCTATAATAGCGGCAAAAAATTGTTCTTTTGATGAATAATAATCGAATTTAAAGGATCAAAGCGTCATAAAATGGGAAATAATAAAAAAAAACACTCAGAGTCTCTTTCAGATACTGTATTACCGATGTCTTGTGATGATGTGTTCAGAAGGATCCCACAACACATTCTTCTAGGTATATTTCAATTTTTCTTAACTCAAAAACATTCCTTTTTCAGGTCATGCATCTGAAGTTATATCTGTTGCAAGTGAGAATGAATGCGTATTGGAGTGCATCAAAGCAAAGGTATACAATATCCGTGTTTGCAGCTTCCCCAGTTAGACCTTTCAGACAATGCGTGCTGTCCCTTGCCACTCTATCCTTCACTACCCTGATTTTGCATCTTTGAACTGTATTCTGAACGTTCACACGAGACATACAAAAAACCAATACTTCACACCAGAGTTGGCATATAAAGTTGATTACGTGGAACTTGGTTCATGTGTTACAACTGCAGCGGCAGGTAGAGTTTAGAGTTCATAGTTCTCAAAAATTATCAGTATTTCGAGTTTTGACCTTTGTATTATGAAATTCTCAATCGGAAGTCGATATATGCAGTTTTCTTTCCTTTTTTTCACGTTGTTCAAAAATCTGTTTTTCCCCGATTTGTTATTCTCGCAAATCTCAGAAAAAAAAGGAGAGAATAGTTGCACTTTTACATCTCATCCCACCAATCTATCATCTTCCGATTGTGGTTTTTGTGACCGAGGATTTGCAATAGAAAACAGTTCCAAAGAGAGATTTTAATGATTTAGGACAGCTTGCGAGTCGAGCGCTGATCCCTCCTAACCCGTTCGACAAACCGGTAATGACAGGTAAAACTGAATGGAGAAGAGATAAAATAACTAATCGCTCATATTAAACAGACATAGTGGGAGTGGGGTCAGTGACGTCGGAATGGAGTGAATGGACTCATTGCAATGAACAGACAAGTACAACGAGTAGACAAAGAGTCTGCAAAGGCTGTAATGAAATTATCCAGGTAAAAGCCAAATTCACCAGTTTGGATAAGGATGTTGGGGTACAGTACAAAATATTTAGTTTCCATGCGCAATTTTCAAGGAAAATAGTTCTCAAGCACCGAACTTCAAAAGAATTATCAATGTCCTAAAAGATCATCATGAAAATACGAATTTTCAGTTCATGCCATGTTTCTCTGCAAACAATTTTGACGTTGCCTTGCAAAAATTCATCAAGGAACAACAACAAAAGGAAGCTATGGGTGAACATTTTAAGATTTTCTATCAATTTTACAGTATTTTCCCGGAAAAATATTTAAGAAACTGTTATAAATGTCTTTGTTCCAGTAGACGAAGTTTCGAAATCACGACAAATCGAAGCAGAGAGGAAGTTGCTGGAGCAACTAGATGCAAATCCAACAGTTATTGAATTTCGTAAGCATTAAAAACCGTACTAATACAAATTAGCTACATTGCAGCTCAAAAAATTTCACAAGTTCCCAAAAATTCAGTCGAGTTCTTCGGTCCTCCACAAATACCTTCGCAACCTGCACAAACTCTGAACACATTTTAAAACAATCAATTCATGTATACCAGATCTTCATAAGATTTTTTCCCCGCTCCTATAATTTAATATTTGTAAATAGTGCGTTTTCAATAAAAATGAAACTTTTTAGTTCAGTTGTTGCACACAATCTTAGTTTCACAAGCTTGAAGTCATCGGTTTTCAAGCACATTCTCTTGATGAGAAAGTTATTTCTCACGACCAAGCAAGCGTTTCCAAAATCTTGGATAAGCACAAATCTTACATTAATATTCTTTCTCATGTGAAAACATTCATCGACATTTATCATGTATTTCGAATAATATTTTTCTCTAGTGTGATTTAGAGTTTGAATTCTTTCAGACCAATATGTTAATTGTAATATGAACTTTTTTACGTTGATTTCAATATTTTTCTTCGATCATTGATAATACAATTCTGCTCAGGTACTTGTGAACATGGACCCAAAAGAAATGTCAATTGAAGACGTTCAAATGCTATGTCAGCTTCTATTTGAAATGACCCAATTCAAAACAAACATCATAGATAGTCTTCGTGCCAAAATACAAAACAAAGAGGGCCTCATCATTTTTCTTGAATCTGTCAAAGATAAATTATTATGTATCAATCAAGATCAACAGAAACAAATCGAGCACCTCAAAAATGAAATTGCAACTTTCGAAAAGAATGAAGGCAAATGTTGAATCGAGGTGTGTTATAATAGAATTTTTAAAAACCTCAACATTAAGTTCCGATAAGAGCTCATGTTTTCAGACAACAAACATCATGACATCAATCTTCAGTAGACAACTTTCTTGAATGTTTCATTCACAAATATTGCTCCCACTGCAGAAACCCAATATAAAACTGTAATTTTGCCCGATGTTATCACTATTCCACAAGAGCGATGTGAAGATTCTCTTAAAAACCAGTCACATTTTGTCAATGTTATTTATTTGCCTTTTGTATTGTAATTTATGATGATAAAGTATTGAATTTTTATGTTATCCATCTCTTATCGCTCTAGATAATAAAAGATCTTCCGGGTGTCTCGTCTTCGTGTAATTTATTACCTTGAAAGTTGTTTACTTGGCAAAACCGTTTGTCGAGGGCAGCTAGTACAAAGTAGGTCAGCCGCCCTGACATTGAAGATATTGCACGCAAGAAAGGGTTTAGATTACGTATCTTGTTATTGTCGAAAAACATTAAGAAACTCGTGATGGCCTCAATTTGCCAAGGTCGGACTCTCTGCCAAGATAAGTTCATAGTTCTCCGTTGGAATGTTAGTTCCTTGATTTACTAATGATGAAAAATCGACTATACTTTATTGGGTGGAAAGAAATAACTCTGACATAATCTATGGCATACGACGCGACGGAATCTTGATATGCACTTATCAATATGAAAAGTTTGGGATATAGAAATTCGCTCTCTCTTTCCCATAAGTGTGTCTGAGCCACTATTTCGTAATCGAAATTTTGGGCTTATTGGCGAGATAATTCTACCGTGTGATTCGAAATCTCTGCTTTGGACAGTTATTATCTTCAGCAACATTTTTCCTATCGCTGGATATTTCTTTTCTTGGCTTCTGATAGAAAAACAACTTCATTTTGGCAATGGAAGAATCCCTGACAAACTTAACGCTCGAAGAAACATTAACACTATCCTCTGTTTTTCGTGGAGTGTCAGATGTTCAAACTGAAATGATCGATGCTCTCAAAGAGAAACAAAATATGAAAAACGAAACCATTGCACTTCTGAAAAACAATATCCAAATTGTGGCTGATATCAATTCCCAAAATAAAGTCATCGTTGAAATGTTGAAGACACAGTTGGCAAATTGCGTGGAAATAGAGAAATTGGGTAAGTTATAATCAAGCAATGATTTAAGTTTTTGTTCTCGTAATTCAGAAAAAATGTTAAAAGATACGAAACTTGCACCCGAATCTGATGAAAAGAATCAAGAACACAAAGATCACACAAATGAAATCGAAGGAACCAGCCGTTCAACGACAAACACAACTAAGAAGTTGGACACTGAAAATAAAGATAACTAAATAGTCACTTCTTTCATTTTCCCCACTCCGTTATTCTGATTATTATAACCTCTGCATTACTGTCTGACTCAAATTATTTCGAACAAGAACTCATTTCGTTGATTGTTTTTCTTTCTTTTTTTGTTCGCCCGTGAACTTCACTTTTTTCGACCTACCACCATCATATGACTTCATTCCGAAATGAAGTGAAAACAATCCATTTCTTGAATTAAACTTCGAAAACTCAAGGATAAAGCGTCAATTTTGTTGAAAGGATTTCATATTCCCAACTTTGTTTGATGGTTCCTAAAAGTTTTCTACCTACTTCTGTTTTTGGACGCGTTCCTCAACCCCTATCAAATTTCAGTTCCACTGCTGTGTTTTGTGAATATGAACAACGTCTGTCTTTTATCTTTTTTGCCTACACCTATTTAATGATAAATCATGAATACCAAGTTTACTTCAGTCTTTCATGTCACATATTTCAGGCCCCCAATCGGATACATCTACTCATTGGAATAACATTCTTCTCGTTTCTGATGTTTACCACTTTTTGGTCAACCATTCAATACCGCAACATTTCATCTTAAAGATTTAAAATTTTTTGGATTAGAGTATATGAGAAATTGAGAGGCGTTTGAGCGTCTGCTCTTATCTTAACCGTATAATTATATAAAAACGCGACGCGAGTCGAAAGCGTTGCGGTTTTGATTTGTTGTCATTTGCTTCTGTTTTTTATTTCGTTGCTCTGTTCTTTCAAGTATTCAAACAATTCTTCCAGAAAACGCAATGGAGACCTCCGAGGACGGAATCGGTGATTTGGAGAATCAAACAGAAGCTGCACTCGTAGCGGAGCAGCTCAGAATCATGCAGCTCATGGAGCAATTTCTACGAGAGAATTTTGCGTTGGAAGCTGAGAATGGACCAACTGAAGGCGGTACTTGCCCAATCCGTGAAGCTGTGCTCAACTCAATCCGCGAGATTCGTGAGAACGAGGGAATCCTTATGTGTATGAAAGCAATGCAACAAGATCCAAATACCAGTCAATGTAAGGTTGAATCTATAACTAGTACCATAATTAGTATTTGATTGAATTAAAGAACTTTTCGTATTCTAAGTTTTTGAGCACTTCTCTTGGCTTCCCAAATCGGAAACAACGTTGAACGTCTTGTGCCTCCACAATCGGACCGCCTTCGGGACAGCGATGTTCAAATGCTGCACAACATTAGAATTGGAGGAGGACTTCTGACAACAAACGAAGAGAGGTCTGATTCGGAGAACCAGGATGCTGCAACATCTTCTGGGACACTTACTGTATCTTCAATCGAGCAGCAAGCAACATTCGAGAATCGTCGCTCAGAGAAAAAGGAAAAAACCGATTAAGCATAATTTCATGTTCTAATGTCCCACTGATCCGAATGTCCTCTCTAAATTATGTTACTTTTACCCAAATGTTTCCCATTGTTTCTATGCCGTGCTTTGTTGTAGTCATTGTTCTTTAGAATTTTTCCCTCTTGCTGACTTTCAACCGTTTCGGAAAAACTCGCAGTTCCAAGATCTACTGTGTGTATTGAACATTTGTTGTCAGTTTTTCTCCCCACGATCATTGTCATTTGTCTTTTTAACCCACGAACTGAATAAAGTAACCTTCTTCGAAACCTTCAGGCACAGGTCTGTAGAAATGATCGGACAGAACAAAAGAACATCTTGAAACAGAAACCGATTTGGTTTTTTGGCATTAATTCTGGTTTCGGACAGCATCTTCATTATCCATATGTACAGCAATTCCAGTTTCACATGGATTCAGTGTCTTTTAGCAGATGTAGATAACAGTTTGGAAACAATCGTTTTTGAGCTGATACCAACATCCACTATAGAGATGTACCCTGTCCTATTTTGCTCCAATTCTCCCAAACGTGCTCCGTGCAAAATTTCACTTTATTCAATATGTCAACTTCATAATCCGAGTGCTCACACTCCGTAGAAATATGAGCAAAAAAGGATACTTCTTCTCATAATCTTTGACGCGTACATTTTCTCTCTTTCTCACTCGATGATGTATATGGGATAATGGCGCACTCCATATCTCTTCTTTCTCTTCTCACGTGTGTAGATGTGAGTGTTTGTGTGGGATGGCAAGTCTCTCTTATCATAGCCATATAATTATGAGTAGAGAGCCTCAACTCACGTGAGCGGCTTTTGGAGCTGATCAATACGAGTTTCTTTTTCTTTTTGTCTCTTCTTTTCTCTTTTCGTGGAGCGCATTAATATTGTTAATTTTTTAGCCCCAGAAGGAAAAAGCTATGGGAGACAGCATGGACATGAGTACGTTGATGGACGAAGTGAACTCAATCATATCATCCCTTCCTGAATCGGATTTGAGAAGACAAGCTGCTGATCTCATTGCTGAAGGAGAACAGATCATGAGAGCAATCGGAGAAGTTGATGCTTCAGCAAACGGGGAGCTCATGAAACTAAGTTGGTTTCCAAACATTAGTATACTTCTGAAGTTGGTTTTTCAGAGGAAGAAGTTCAACAAAACGATGCGAAGCTCATGGTGTTCGCTTATTGTGAGAAAGTTTTGAAGATTCTGTCAGAGCACGGAAAAATTTTGTCACGTCGTTTTGATGAAATCTCGAGGTCGACCTACTACGGACCATCATCAACAGTCAACCCTCCAAAGTAGGAAGACGTCTTCAAACATAACACTGTTTCGAAACTGCATTTAATATGCACAATGTTCAATAGTCATCAATTCCACATTCCGAGCAACTTTATCTGTGATACTCAAAATAATTTTTTCCACCAAAACTTCATTGCTTTTTTATTTTTCAATGAAATCAAAAAACATGTGCATAAATAAATAATTTTAAAAAGTTTCGATGTTTTGCCTGAAGAGATTTTATCGCGAGAATTAAAATGGAAACTCTATGTGGAAACACTTACTGAAAGTTTTTTCTAACTCCCCACAGTTTGATTGGAACGTTGTTTTTTTCACAATCCACGAACATTGAACAAGGACGAGTTCAATCCTCCGAAATTTTTTTCTTCCATCAAAATTCTACATGGTTCCAAACTAATAGATACAACATATTCATCCACAGAATAAATTAATCTCCGGTGAAAACCAATCAAAAGAAAGAGAGAATGGACCAACTCTCTTCGGAAGTTTGTCGATGTAGCTATTGCATATAGTGTGACTACACCCAGAAAAAATATATACTTTTTTTTCTACCGGGTTCTGTTATCACAACAAATTAAACTTACGAAGATTTTTGGAATACGTTGTTGCTTGTCAATTGGTTCGACACTAATCTCGCAACATTGCCATGCAAACGGTTCTCTTCCATTGGCGGCCACATCATCGCTCAAAATTCTTCTGGTGATGTCAATGCATCTTCGGCGATGAGAGTGGAAAGACTTCCGAGCTCTATCCAACTTTTCCTCACCGTCCGACTCAGTACCTATCGCCAGTCTTCCGGCATCCTTCGACGTCTCCTCAGCTTTTCTTGTTTACTTCACTTAGTTGTGTCACCTTTTTTAGGTGTTCCTCTCGCTTCTTCTCCATTTCCGACTTAATTCTATTTATGTTCCGTTTGCTCTTTCATTTATTCGTCTCATGTTTCTTCGTAAGACGGATTGATTTGGACACTTCAGAGGATAGCTTTGCTTTAAGTTTCTTGAGTTCAGTCATTAATTTCTTGGCTTCAGTTTCAAAGAGAGAGATGATTGGTGGTTGAGTTTTGTCTTCTGCCTTTGAGACTTTTTACGAGCCATTCCAAAACAAAAGTTTTCCGAAAAGAAGAAGAGTAGACGAATAAAGGTAAAACGAGACAAGAGATGAGAAGAGAACAGAAGAAGGCAGGGAGGACTGACGAACCGAAAAATGACGAGCGAACAGATTGAAGTGACCACTCGGTGGGGCGTAGTTGCCGTCGTTTCATTCTACCGAATTTTTCTTCGGCAAAAATTATTCTGTTGCTTGTTTTTTTATCAAAAAGAAGACATAGAAATCAAAGAAAGCTTATTTACTTAACAAAAAATTAACAGATATGGAACCATTTTCATAGTTATCATGTGCATCTCACTCGCACAATTCAGAAAGAACAATGTTGGTTTTGGAGCCATGGTGGTGTTCAGTATTAGAAACGTAGATACGATCGAATGGGCACACAGGGCGCCAGTTATTGCGTAAAATGCTCGCGTGGCACTCATCGCAGACAGTATGTCCACAGGCTGAAATGAAAATAGTAAGGTAATTAAACCACCAATTAGAAATAATTACTCACCGAAAGTTCTTGGAGCATGTGTGCCTTTATCGTACGGCTCAATGCAAATCTCACAGAGTTGCCATTCGAATGGTTCACCTCTGGCGGCCACAGCCTCGGCTAATTGTCTTCTGATGGCTGGTCCGCATTTTTCGCGGTTCCTGTTCAAAGTCTTCAGCTCTTTCGTCAACTTTTTGTCGAGGTCCGGTTCAGTAGCAGCCGCTTGAACTTGTATTTGTTCCAAATACTGTTGAGCCTTTCTCGTCTCTTCTTTCAGTTTTTCCATCTTCTTCAAATGTTTCTTTTCCTTCTCTTTCATGCTCAAACCCATTTTGGCAATTCTCTGCTTAAGCTCTTCTTTCTTCAATTCATGTCTCCGAGTGAGTCGAGCGGTTTTCCCCATTTCAGCTGATAGACTCGCTTTGTGTTTCTTCAATGCAGCCATCAACTTTTTGGCTTCAGCCTCATTCGGATCGATTGGTGATGATCTTGTGGCCGCTTTCGAGGCGTTGGGCTTCTTACGAGGAGCCATTTTGAGCAGTTGAACTTCTGGAAAAGGAGAGTAAGAGAGTGAAAGAGTAAAAAGGGGAAAACAGACAGAAGAGGTCAACAAAATTAACGAACGAGCAGAAAAGGCAAACAGAAATAGATGGATGCACGTTACACATCACCATCTGCTGATTTCTAAGTTCAGATAGATCAAAAAAGATGGATAATGCATCTAGTCTTGTGCTGAGAAAGGGTTTTGATTCACTGGCACTTTGTTTCAGTACGTTTGAGCCCTATATTTTTCCGAAGCAAATCCCAAGTATTTAAAAAAAATCACGCAGTCCAGGTGGAAGTGACCTTTAGCGAAAACAGAAAAAGAAAGCATTCAAACAAAAAAATTTTGAATCAAGAAACAAAAAGAGACGAAGGATAAAAGCGGCTTGAATGTCACGAGTAACACTGGTGACCTTGTCTCGACAAAGATGTGAAAGCTTATGAAACAAATACGATATGGATTTAGAATTCGATTGAAATGAGAATAAGGAAATGAGAAAAGATTAAATTCAAAAGAGCAATACAGACTGTAATTAATTTTTTTCGAGATACAAATCTTTGTTGAAAGACCACATTACTTTTTATTTTTATTTTCTTCAGAACGATTAAATATTTATTTATTCACAACACCGATTGAGAAAATTAACAGTATTATCATTTGAAATCATGACAGCTTTAATAACCCAATCCCAAACCAGGCAAAAAAACGGCAAATCAAATCAATTAAACCTTGTTTTTCTTGGCTCGAACAGCCGGGACGGCAGCTTCGAGCATCTTTCTCTTGGAGCCACAAGCAGATGTTTCAACGGGAGTTCCATCATTGTCTCCAGCGCTTTTCGCAGCATTGGCTCTAGCCATCGATCTGGTGGTGACTCTGCTGATTTTACCAGCATTGTTTGCAGCGTTTGCTCTGCCAGAGTTTCGAGCAATGGTTTTGGTGGCGGCGCTGGTGGGAATTCTGGAATAGGCACTGGCGGTGTTCTCAGCAGAGGTTCCAGCGTTGGCAGTAACGGTGTTATCAATAAAGTTTGAAACGTTGCTTTTAGCATCAACTCCGGTAGTGTTCATCGTGTTAGTTTTGATAATGTTTCCAGCCTTGACTGGGGTGATGTTCTGAGCAATGGATTTGGTAGTGGCTCTAGCGGTGTTTCTAGCTAAGTCTTGAACAACGGCCCCGGTGGAGTTTTGAGTGTTGGCTCTGGCGGTGTTTACAGGGAAGTTTCCAACGTTATTTCCATTAGTGTTTCTAGCATTAACTTCTGTTGAGTTTCCAGTGTGGGTTCTAGCGGGAGTGCTGACGGAGTTTGCAGTGTTAGTTCTGGCAGAGTTATCGACAATATTTTGAGCATTTGGTTCGTTGGTAATTCCAGTGTTGCTTCTGGCGGTGGTTCTGACAGAGTTGTTAGCGTTATTTTGAGCATGGACACCTGTAAAGTTTCTAGTGTTGGTCCTGGCAGTGATGCTGACGGAGTTACCTGTGTTGGTTCTCGCGATGTTGCTGGCCGAGTTTCCATTGGTGGTTCTAATAGAGTTGCTAGCAATGTCCTGAGCATTGCCACCTGTGGAGCTTGCCGTCTGAGTTCTGACAGGGTTGACAACAATGTTTTGAGGATTGCCACTTGCGGAGTTTGTTGTGTTGGTTCTGGCAGAGGTGCTAGCGATATTCTGAGCGTTGACTCGATCGAAGCTTCCAGTGTTGGTTCTGGCGGTGGTTCTGGCGGAGCTCCCATTGGTGGTTCTGATAGCGTTGCCAGCAATGTCCTGAGTACTTCCAATTGCGATGTTTGCATTCTGGGTTCTGACAGGGTTGACAACGTTGCTTTGAGTATTACCACCTGTGGAACTTGCAGTGTTGGTTCTGGCAGAGGTACTAGCGATATTCTGAGCGTTGACTCGATCGAAGCTTCCAGTGTTGGTTCTGGCGGTGGTGCTGGCCGAGCTTTCGGTGGTGGGTCTGACAGAGTTACCAGCGCTGTTTTGAGCGATTGGTCCATTGGAACTTCCAGTGTTGGTTCCGGCGGGGGTTCTAATGGAGTTCCCAGTGTTGGCTCTGATAAAGTTGCCACCGTTGTCCTGAGCATCGCCACCTGTGGAAATTCCAGTGTTAGTGCTGGCGGTGGTGCTGGCCGAGGCTCCATTGGTGGTTCTGATAGCGTTGCCAGCAATGCCCTGAGCATTTCCACCTGCGGAGTTTGCATTCTGGGTTCTGACACGGTTGACAGGAATGTTTTGAGCATTGCCACCTGCCGAGTTTGCTGTGTTGGTTCTAGCAGTGTTGCTGGCCGAGGCTCCATTGGTGGTTCTGATAGCGTTGCCAGCAATGTCCTGAGCATTTCCACCTGCGGAGTTTGCATTCTGGGTTCTGACACGGTTGACAGGGATGTGTTGAGCATTGCCACCTGCCGAGTTTGCTGTGTTGGTTCTAGCAGTGTTGCTGGGCGAAGCTCCATTGGTGGTTCTGATAGCGTTGCCAGCAATGTCCTGAGCATTTCCACCTGCGGAGTTTGCATTCTGGGTTCTGACACGGTTGACAGGGATGTGTTGAGCATTGCCACCTGCCGAGTTTGCTGTGTTGGTTCGAGCAGAGTTGCTAGCTGTGGTTTGAGTATTGCCACCGGTGGAGCTTCCAGCGTTGACTCTGGCGGTGTTTCCAGTCGCGTTTCCTACCGCATGCTGACGAACCAATCGACTGGCTCGTTGGAACGCCTCTGAAATGAAAAAAATCATGTTCAAATTACTCAGCAATTTTAGTATTGTAGATAGTTCCTTATCATTCCATGTATACACGGTCATACGTTGCCGTATGATCTGCTCATGATAAGTTAATGTAAGACTTTTGTTTTTCTCTGAATTGTACTTGGGCATGAAATCTGTCGATTGAGAAACCGAACTTACCTTGCATATCCAATTGGACTCCGAATCGTTGTCTGTATTCCATATAATCGTTCACTGCAAAAAACATTGCTTGGAAGGAAAGTTCTGTGCTTTGAAAATCACATATGTTCCTATTCCGTTTCTCTAAGCTGAACGCCGAACAGACACTTTTGCGCCTCGTGATTCGAAAAAATATATTCTGCTGTTTCTAAGTTGATTGAGACGCTCAGTTTTGACATCACTCCTCTTAGACTTATCAAGTTTGGAACCGAGGGACCTCGGGCTTTTTATTAGAACCGCTACCCAAACTTTTTATTTCAACCAGAAAAAAAACTCACTATACATTGGATACTGCGGCTGGTCACCAAATTGGAGATGGTTGAAAAACTCCTGCCTCTCTTCCATCTCTTTGATATGTTCGGCAGTGGTTTTCGTAGCTCGAACATATAATGTACCCGCTTCCAGCTTGATCTTCTCTTCCTCGGTTAGAGGCGGAAACAACAGAGAATCATGATATTCTTCCTCCGTTTTGTAATTTCCGTACATTTTACCCGTATTTTTTGTCTGAAGGAAAAATTTTGTATGAAACGGCAAACGAAACGAGTAAATGAAAACGAAATGTCGAGAAGAACATTGATAAAGAAATTGGGGGAATACATAACAATAAACGGAGAGAAAGAGAAGAGTGCTATCGGCCGATTGAAAAAAGTGTTCTCTGCCACGTATAGATAAAGAAACATTTTCACGTAGTTAGAGAAAAACAGAAACTGTTTTTGTAGTTGAAACCCTGCGAAATATAACAATTTTGTTTCCTATATCAATTGACGAAATGATGAATCTACGATTTCTCTCTTGCTTCAGAAAAAGACAGAACGAAAAGATAAGCATGAGGATGCTTGTTTTTCTCTACAAAAAACCAACAGTTCGAGCATTAGGAACCGGAAGAAAATTGATCCAAGTCTCAGAAGTCTAAAACAAAAACCAAATGGTGGGATACAGATCGATAGCAAGTGGGGTGAACAGAAGAGGAGAGAAGAGCGCACTCGTTTCCTGTGACAAACGACGCAATGAACGATAAAGAACGAGGTGGCATATGTATTGCCTACTAATTGTGTGCAACATCCACGACGCGCATATACACACATACAGGTCGCGCGAGCAGATGAATAGTGCATCCCATCCATATCAGAATAGGACGATTTGAGATGCATATATCACCGACTTCTGGTTCTCCCCGGACGAGATTGTGCTCAACCTACGTATGCATATTGATGTCTTTTTCTCTAAGCAGATAAAAGGTAGAGCTTTACACAAGAACACGTTTCAGTTCTTATAGATTAGGCATACAGGAAAGACGTAGAGAAAAGGAATGAACTTCTCTGGCAGCCCGAGTGCCATGGAAACGTAAGCCGTCCTCAAATCAGACGAGAACAGCGCATGTGGTGATAAACACACAGAATGTAGAGGTGAAAAGGAAATTTTGAAGAGATGAAGGGGGGGGGGGGGGAAGAGGGCAAAAGAAATAAGAGAAAACAAAACGCACGCAACTTTTACTAGAAAATAAATGAATTGGAAAGCGACCGAGAATGAGGAGGGAGAGGGCAAATGAGTCGCAGACATGGAACATTGTGTTTTTTTCTTATGACGATGGAGCGCATCTACATATGTATATCGGACAAGCGAGACACATTGGTTTTGAGAATCGATTCCGTCTATCATCTGTCGCATTTTGGGTAGATTTTTGTTTGAGATAAGTTAATGTGCTATAGTGCTAAGTGACTATCTACAAGTGACAAGACAAATGGCAAGGAAATGGGTTATCTAGGAGAAGATTAAGATGAATGGGACATTCAAAAACGTCTTCTTAGAAAATATTAATTTTTCCAATCATGAGTGTCGGGAATGTTTTTGATACCGGTAGCACAGAAATTCGTGATATTCGGTATTCCCAAGATGTCGATTCACAAGCCCGGATCCGATGTGCAAAACTATTATGGAGCGTGACCTCGTGAATGGACACCTAATGTCACATCGCTTTAACGGTCAACAATATTGTTTTGTGAATCATGATTTCATGCAAAATTCAAATTGTTCCTGTGTATACTGCAAAAGTAATTCAATTTTCGAAGTGGCATTCCCGGTGATGAAAATGTACCGGTACGAAATTGGAATTAATGCTCTGTGATTCTTCAACAAAAATATATGAAACATGCAACTTCACAAAACACTTGTTAGCATCATTCACAACGTATGATGACTAATATACGAGCATTATACCGTATTCTCAGAGCGCCAAAATCAAAGGCAATTAGCGGCAATTAGCACACCGGTGTCGGCTGCACAAAACGGTCCAGTAATAGAGGTGGGATCTTGCCATTCATTCGAGGATTAACCTTTGCCTTGGTCTACGAGATTCGCAGATAATCAAACGTACCACAAATCAGCAGTGAAAATAAGGATTTTAGTTGAAAAAAGGTACATCACTTGTCTTTTCCTGGAAAGATTATATAATAAAATGCAAAAAGAGCTAGTGACCGAAACGCCCAGATTTTTGTGAATAATCTGAGAATCACGCTTCAAACAGGTGGTTTGTGAGAGTTGATATCAAATGTCTTGAAGAAGCTGCTGACATTGAACTTTCTAGAACTTCCCGGGCAACATAGCTTCCGTGAATTAATGAACTTGTCCAGTGCATAGCGATTGCAGATACCGATAAGAAGCATTAATCTGGGAGTGTTACCTAACCTGAAACGACTAACGGCTACTAAATGTGCCTATTTTCGAAAAGATTGAAAGAAAGTTTGACCTGAGCTTGCACATGCAATGTTTTTGTTTTATCTCATTTTGCTTCCTTTATTTGAAAAAAACGAAGCCTCCGCTGACACAAATGTCAACTTTCCAATAATCTAGAAAATGAGGGCCGAGATGTGGACTTGAATCTCAACCAGATTGTACCCGAAGCTATGTGGAGGAGACCAAAGGTTTTTTGTGTGTGTTTCAACGTTTGTCTTTACAATCGGAAAAATGTCCAGATCAGGATCTGCTCACGCAGGTACAACAAGAAATGTCAGTAAGTACGCTCTATCTGCAGGTGTTTTTTACCAACAATTAATTTGTTTAGTTTATGAATAGTGATGCAATTAAATATATTGCTCCTAAAGAAGTCAATAGATATAACTGTTTGCTACCTGCGTAATAAGCTATCTACGCCCAAAGTCTCTCTTTTTCTCATTAGAGCTTTTGTTCTGACATATCCACGTGTATCTACGTGTATTTTTTCATCATGAGCTTGCTGTGCCGTAACCGTACTCCATTCGAAAAGTTTACATGAATCTTACCACGAATTATAGCGGTAGAACTTTAATACGAGTAGATACAGCAGCGATTCACGTAAATATGTGAATATGCAGAACGTGGCAATCAGAAAACAAATGAAATGTGAAGAGAGAAGGAATGACGGAAAGAGTGCGAATGAGTCGCAGACATGGAACACTGTCCTTTTTTTGTCTGTCACTGGAGCGCATTTACATATGTTTTTTAGGCGAGCGAGACAGCAGAGTTTCGAGAGAATAATCAGACATCACCGGTCGTTTTTTCGGGTACATTTTTATAGGAGATAAGATTGTGTGCTAAGAATGAGTATGAGAGAAGATGCAGACAAAAAGACAAGGACATATGATGAGAATAAAAATAGAAATTAATTTCAGTTTCAAAAACAAAAAGAGCGTTGAGTCATCAGCATTGATCCACAAAATCTCTTTACTAAATCATTAAACGTTTCACGATCCAACTGTAACGGTGGTCAGAAATCTCTGGGAACCGAACTCGCATTCATCGAATATCAGTGCGCAAGAAATAGCATCATTCTGGTGAAACAGCACGGATTGGACTGGAATTTGCCGGAACAGTCCTTGCCATGACAATACACCGCGTGTGAATTCAGATGTCATGGTTACAGATCTTCAAATGTTCGATCTCCCATTTGAAGAGCAAGACACAACCAGTTGGTTTGAAGAAGCTGGTATCGGAACACTTGAGAAAGCTTTTGACCAGAAAGTGTCAAAGACTTCAGAGCTACATAACTTTTTCAGTTTTTAGTGGTTGGGAATTGGCTGACTAGAGCGACTGACACCAGTAGCTGTGATTAATCTTGCGGTGAATTGAAAAAAAGGGGACCTAAGCACTCGCAAGCGTTGTTCGTTTTTTTTTCAATTTCATTTTGATTCCGAGATTCATAATCATATCCTCTGCTCACACGTATGTCAACAGTGATTCACATTCCAGCCGTATCCATATAAGAATAACCAGAACGCAAGCCCGAGTCTCAGCCAAATCCTTTTCGATGCTGTTCTGAGAGGACCATGTGTACCTTTCTGTGTGGCTCAACGTTTGTCTTTACAACCGAGAGCGTTTTCAGATTAGAATCTTTTTCATTATGGCGTGTTGTATTGCAAACGTACGCCCTTCGAAAAATTGGCATGAATCTTACCACAAATTGAAAATTTAATCCAAGGAGAGGAAGCAGCTATACACGTAAATAAGAAGAATATGACGAAGGCCGCAATCAAAAAACGAACAGATTTCGAAAAGAGAAATAACAAAAAAAGAGTGAGTATGAGTCGCAGACAGGAACGCTGTTTTTTTGTTCGATGGAGCGCATTAACGTTAATTTTTTGGGCCAGAGGGTTTTATGATGAGAAATATTGATTGAAACTTGCATTTTTAATTAGTAAAGAACCATGAGGCCTGAGATGCCAAGGATGAAAATAAGGATTCATTCCAGTTTCAAACATGTTTGAATATCGTTATTCGTGATGTGAATTTCGGATAAATGTTTCAAGTGTAAAGAAATTTCGGATACACTTAACTTGGATGAAATCAAAAGATTAACATAATATTCTGTTAAATAGCACAGCTCGAGTTCAGGAAATTGAATAGAAATTGCAGATCTGATAGTTGTGTTGATGTCATGCCTCGCCGTTATTGATTTTGCCGGTTTTGTTGGTTTCCTGAAACAAAACCAATGACAAATTCAATCAAGATTAACTAACTGAAACTTTCTCACCAATAAAAACTCACTTAGTCTCAATTCAGCCTCACGCATTCGCTCCAAACGGATCACTTGATCCTGAATTGCCGCCTGGTGCCTCATCGCTTCAGCCAGTTGCATTCTCATAAATCTCAGTGACACTTCGATTGAATAAAGCATATCCACTCCTGGTTCCGGGTCGTAGATGGCTACATTCCTGTTGCGGTTGGCGCCATTTCTTTGGGCATTACTGCTGCTCTCGTTGTTCTCGGGCTGTGCTGGCATTTCCGAACTATCTGAAAGTTACTTTAAAATATTCAAGATAAAGTTAAAATATGCAAAAAGGACTGAAAAAAAGCTGGGATGAGTCAGAAGAGAGATACAATCCGCTTTGCTTTTGGCATGCGTCGCGGTTTCAGCAGCCTTCAAAACAGAAAGTGATGGCTGAAAATGAAACTTTGTGATGAGAGACCATGCATGGATAAACAAAGAAGATTAGAGCGAACCATCGTCATAGAAACGCAGCTTCATTCTGGTTTGCATGAACGAGATTGGGTTTTGAGGCGAAAGAAAAATTAATGAGATAGATAGCGGAGTCACATTCTCATACTAAAGAAGACATTGATCTCAAAAACTGCGTGAAACTGATAACGACGGGAGTTATTGATTTTAGAAAAGCTTCCATGGAAGAAATTTGCGATATTTTCTTCAATAGGAAAGACAAAGAAAGGGAAACATTGACATTAACTATAAATAGCCAAATGAATGTTTACTCCGATTTAATTTCAGTTACTCGAGCCTATCATCAACGTATGACTGTCGAAATTTAAAAAAAAAACATGAAAATTTTTCAAATAGGAACGTTCTCGAAAAATGAATCGGGTGAGTAATCCGTTAGCTACATAGATTCTAGGAATCGCAGGAAACAGAAATGAGAGTCAGTCTTCTGTTTTTCTCTATGAAGCAAAAAATATGAAAATACAATAAAGTCCGTATCTTCTCTATTTTCTCAATCATTTGTAGTTCTCAGTGTGATATGAAAATCCAATCAACCAAGTCAATAACAATGAGTCACTACATCATCTGCGCAGAAGTAGTAGAGAGACAATAGTTTGAATAAAATCTTTTTCTCTTTTCTCGGGGCACAATGAAAACTTTTGGCGGTATGCCATTGTCATTGCCATTGACCTTAGAGCGCACTTGCCTGTCTGTTTGCTTCCACCATATTTGGAAGCATGATTGTATTGGGAGTCGGTGATTTGACGAGTGATAAGTAGTTGGGAAAACTTTTTGGTATTGTTTAAGAAAAGTGAGCCAAGGACCTGCAAAAACTATGAAACAAATACTTCGAAAATATTGAAGAACTCCTCTAAATTTGAACTATGTTTTGTAATGTAAATTACTGGGATGTTCAAACTTCCATGTTATTTTTTCTTGAAAATTTCTAACTGACAGCATCTTCAAAGTTGTTTCGAAATGTATTCATTGGGGCTCACTACTTATACATTATTGAAGAGCACTATGATTTCAATCGAAACTGATGACTTTGATGAAGACACGACCAATCCGAATAGCATTAGAATGTTGATTTTCATGCTGTTCTAGCTGGTTCCTCGCCGTTTGGTCCTTGTTCTACTCCTAAAAATTCAAAAAATGAAAAATGAAGCTTTTAAATTGAATCACTATTTTAGACACATTCAAGCATTAAAAAAAATCACTCACCGACTTGAAAGAGTTCCTCGAGGTATGCAATCAGCCACTCTTTTCGTTCGATGAGCTCATTCATTCTTCGTCTCCACTCTTGTCGCCAATCAACTGGTGGCAAGTTCGAACTGTTTGCTTCTTCGCTTTCGTGATTTCTTTCCATCACTGCCTGAATTCTAACTTATTGGGAGCAAAAGGCAAACTTAAAAAGAGAAATGAAAAACATATCCGAAACTCGACGCTCGGCGAAAGAGCAACACGTTTTCAAATCCAAATTAATCCTTTATAAAATCTTTTTCAGAGGATTCTACTGAAAGTAAAGACAAACCACTCCAGTTGACATAGATTAGCTGGGCCTGCTCAAAAAGATTAGCTTTTTTGTCTCGTCATAGAATAATGATTAAAAGTCCTGATTGGTTGCTCTTCTGAAAAAAGGGATGGATGGACAGAGTATGAAATGTGTTTCAAATTGTATAGATAATGTTATTTTTAGTTTTCGAATGGGAGAGACTCTATAGAAAACGCTTTTCAATGGCAATACGCGATGTTTTCATTGCAGTGTTTGAAAAACTATGGAAATCATTATCAATGCTCTAAGAATGATATTTTCTGGACAAAAGCCTGGTAAAAACTAACAAAAACAGATCATATTCATCGAGATATTTTCTTCTATCCAAGAACATCAGAAAACCTGCAGCTCTTAGAAAGTATTATTTTTCCACGTGATGAATGTTTTCGAATTTTTTTTGTAATAATTAGAAATGATCAGATCTGGAAACTTATATCCGTTCTCATATTTTCGCACTTGTTTCTTGGAATAGATTTGTTTTGCGGATTAAGCTTTTGGGCTTTCTGAAGATTTCAAAGATAATAATTTCATTTGAGGTTCATGAAAGTTCAAAGACAAAGATTGTGTGAAAGCAGGGCTACGACCAGGTAGAATGAATGTATGTGTATGTTACGCCGCTTTTGCTGGTGCGTTCGCTGCTTCCTCCGCTTCTCGCCGTCTTTGTTCTGAAAAAATGTCAAGGACATGCAATAATAGTATTATGTTCTTGTGTTTCCTCAAAAGCCACATAACACTTACCACTATCGTTATAAGCATGCTTGATCATATCTAGAATTCGGGGATCTCTTCTCGCAAATTCAGCAATTCTTTGTGTCATGTAATGCCTATCATGAACCCTATCCTCGTTTTGCACTTGCGGATTGACTTGCTGGTACCTAACTGGGTTTTCGTTATGTGAGTTTGCCGGAAAACGCGGATTAGGAAGTGAAAGGATTAGAAAAGAGAATATCCATAGAAACGCACTATGCTCTCGAACGTGAGTTTTCGGAAATTTGGAGAAGCCTTTTCGAAAAGATTCGAACGAAAAATAACACAAATGATAGAATTTTTCAACAATCGATGTTTTATTTCGGAGGATAATATAAGAGAGTTGTGGAAGGATTGATTAATATAATCATTACGAATTCACGACAGCATGTGCATTAATCGTACAGAACATCTTAGTAACCATAAAGAGAGCATTTTTCGATACAGGTTGTGAGTTTTATGCGGCTGGAGCTGGATTTCCAACTTGGTCATTGTTTCCATCATTCTCCTCCTCATCGCTGTCTTCATCCACAACCTCGTCCTCCTCCTCATTTTCACTGTCTTCAAATACAGCATTCAATCCGACTGAAAGAGTTTTTAGGTGTTTTGAAATTTTCAATTACTAACGTTCAAAGAAGACGTGTCTCACAACAAGCAGTTGGTCCATGACGGCTTCATTCATGTTGAGAAAAAGATCGATTCTTTGACGAACTCTCTCTAGTTTGGCTATGAAGAGCTGATGTGGTAGTTGTCGTTGTTCGTTGTCCCTATCCAATTCGTCGTGAGCTCTCTCTACATCTTGGTCTCCTTGAGAAACACCATTAGGATTCTCAAGGTTCGCGTCATTGGACCTTTTCAAAATTACATAACGTGGAGGCTCAGAACTTCCGTCGTTTTTCTCCATTTCATTTACTGAAAAAGTAGATTCTCGGCATAGCCAGATTAAAATGTAAAAAAAAACAGAAAAAATGTAGAACGAAATTTTGTGATTTTATAATAAATGCCACGGATTCTAAAAAATCTCGCTTGAAATATGAAATCTGAACGTGCGGGTAGTATACACTAATAGGTTGGGGAGGCTACTATAGCGGAAAAGAGCCACGAAACAGATTGGATTAGTCTACCATGAAAAAAAAACATCATTTTCGGTTCATGCTGAATAGAATATGGACAGAAGTATTAGGAAAAGTTCAAAAAAAATTTTCGAAAATTCAAACAAAAAAGAATGAAAGTGAAGCAGAATTTGTCGTTCCTAAGAAAGCAAATAAAGAAGTATATCAAAAACTGCTGTGATAAAGTTAGAAATAATGATACTATGGAAAAACCATGGCAAAAATGTTTCAACTCTTTTTTGTGGTGATAACAAAAGTGTTTCGTTGAATCATGAAATAATTTTTGTTGAATCATGAAATAATAGATATTGTGCATATTCTGACGTCAAATCACTAAAAGGAAGTTTTAGACACGATGACAGTCCGTTAATAAAACACAACATCAAGAAGTTCCACAAGGTTAAAAGTGGAACAAGAAAACAATGTTGGATGACGAGAAGCTGGTCGTAGTAAACCTAACGCAGACATGTCAAATCTGATAGAATGGAATGTCTAGGTGCACTAAGTTTATGATGTGTTTTTTTTTCGAGATGAAAAACGGGATCTCGGATTTTTTTAATTGAAAAAGAAAGAATGTCCAACAACAAAAAAATGAGGACAAAAACTTCAGCGAATATAATGTAGCGTCTTGCAACTGTTTGAACAATTTGTGGTTCAACAAAACCTATTTCAGATGGGTTTCAAAATCTATGTTCAATGAAGAATGAAGGTTCTATAATGGGCGTTTATCTTGACAAAGCTCTCTTCTGTGATCGCATTTATTGGGTGGAACCATAAAATTGGAGTAATAAAACAATGCACACGACAATTATTGTTGAACATATCCACGTTTTTCGTGTTGGTGGAGCAATAATCCTTATTTCGTTTTATAGCTATAATCCAAACCGATGTTTTTATTGCTGAATTCTGAAATATTAGGTTTTTCAGTCAGAATTGAAAAACAATCGAATTCTATCTTGTAAAAGTCTAATGTATGGATACAACAACTTGGATGAAAAAAGAATAGAGTTGATCTGCTCGATCATCAGTCCAATCATTTCATTTCAACTCTTCACTTCATAAGTGTCACATTTCCGGATAAAACAATTGAAAATAATTTGACTGAGGGATGATACATTTCTTCCCCACAATTTTCCCCGAAAATGCAATTTCAATCAAGTTTCTGAGCTTCCTAAATTTTTCAAGCTAGCAGGAAAGGAAACGACAATCTTTTCGAAAATTATTAGAAATATCTGATATCTCTTCTTTCATTAGGGTTATGTAGTTTTGCCAGGAAAAAAATTGTTTTTTTTTTTTACTTTTTTTTGTTCATTCATATCATTCTGCCACATAAACGTGATGTGTTAATTTACACAGCTCTTCTTTTTTCTATTCTTTGATGCCAAGTAATCAGCCCACGCAAGATACTGTATCGTTTAATATAATTGCTATGTTTTTCTCAAAAAATAACACTAATTTACTATTTTCTCTTCATAAAGTGGCAAAAATTAGTATCATTGTTTTGAGAAAATGGCTGTTGTATAATGTTGGATTGACATGCATACTATATGTCGTCTTGCTCTTTCTATGTTTCTTTCGTCGTGTTTTTCAACTCTTCATTGTTTTTTGTCCCTTGAGTATTTTCAAGAACGCAATGAGAATGAATGAACTGCATTCAATTCAGACTAATCAGTAATTCCCAACTCTTCATTTATCTTTGTCCTTCTCATTCGTTCATTTTCTTTATGTAAATAGTGTTGTCTCATGCGCGAACAAAATCACTATAAAGATATGTGTATGCATACCCTCTCAAGTTGTGATACGCATCAAAATTCTGTGGAACATGAGAATGCCGAAACTTCTAAACACAAGCAAACACCCAAGGCGCTCAGCTGGGTTTCGATATTTTTTGAATAAAACAGACCACCCTGTTCATTTTTGAATAATCTATTTCTGTAACGTGGAATTGAGAACCCAGAGTTTGAGAAGTTTTTTCCCGGAAAAGCTAATTTTTTGAAATTCTGACATCATTCACGTCAAAAAGCCAGAAAGAACTGGGGCGGGCCTTCGATGTTGTCATGCCTCCTTTTGTTTCTATGTAAAATTTTAGAAAAAGAACTGAGCTTCGCTATTCGGCACAAATTCGAAGAGCATTTTCGTTTTTGAAACTGAACTTTCTATATTTCTCGTTGATGAAAAAAACTCAACATTTATTTCTTTGTGGGGTTGATGGGTGAAAAAGAAAGCCATCAAGTCCATTTTCAAGAAGAAGACGTTTTGCTGACAGAAAAAATAAAAGATTCAAAAAAAGCTTCGTTGGTTTTGATGGTGTGTCATACTCCAAAAAGTATATATTTTCATAACCTTTCACACGTTCACATTCTACTGATAACATCCTGTGTTTATCATCAGCAGGAAATGGAGGACTACGTCAAAATGTCCAATCTTTTGCTCTCTTCTTCTCTTGTTACCTTTTGAGTGCTACAATCGACAAAGCGGTGTCTAGCTGCCAGGTCATTCCAGTAATCCTTCCATCCAAACCTTTCTCGAATATTTCTCGTGTTATCAACTAACAGAATTACTCAAAAGTAAACTTACTTTGAAGAAAATTCCAAATTTTTTGAGGCATCTGGGCGGAGTTCATTTTGTTAGAAGTCGAATAGTTCCCTTTCTCTTGCTAAGCTTTTTTCCTGAACGATTTGAGATAACACGAATTCAAAACTTGAATAAATCCCTATTTTGTTTCCAATCGAAAAGTTACACCAAATTTCAAACCACATCATTCTATTTTTCATATTTTCCAGTAATTATAAGAAAACAACATTTTACATCGGAAAAACAAGAAAACCTTTAAACCAATCAAGACAAAAACGTGCAATTTGCGTTGTTATTACCTGTTTCGTAATCCTCGTGGGTACCTCTTTTTCTTATACAACATATGCTCCTCCTCACTCACTCTCGTACATATGTACATGCACATATATAAAAAGAAATGAGCTCTTACCCTTCTCTCTCTTCTTTTCTCGCATCACATTCACGGGTTAATGAATTTTTGGCACTAAACATGTGCTCTGTCATCTTACCCCTGTTTCTAATTAGGTCGACTTCGTCTCGGAATATTCTTATTTTCAGGAAGAGTTGACTAGATAAAGTGCAGGAATATCTTAGTCACTAGTCCATCTAATGTTTTTTTAGAGGCTCGTTCCCACTTCCTTCTATAGTTGATTCTCCTGAAAAGCAAACAAAGATTCTCCTCTTTTTTTTCTGGCGCCTCCATTTTCGGCCGCAACGCGAACTGTCTAGTGAGTCATTCAGAGGAGTAGCCTCCCACTCATACTAAGTTTCTCTTCTTTCTGAAAATATCAGTTAGAATATGAAACTTCAACTGCTTTCTTTCACTTGTAAAGTTTGTTGGGTGTAAGTTGCAATTATTCACATTAGTTAAAGCAAATGTTTAGTATAAGATGTTTGTAATATGGCCGGCGTGAGTAGGTGGAGAGGTAAAGAGAAAGCTTGTGAAGTTCTAAACAGGAAAACAAAATAAGGAGATTGGTATTTTTCACAGTTTTCTCTCTAGAGAAAACACTCAGACCGATGTTCCTGTATTTTCTATCCTCAACACCTTTTTCTCGAGACAAATGCCACTGTTTCAGTAACGCCATTGTAAACTACTCATGTTTCTTTTGTCATATTAACTTTGAATTAGATGTTATCTGTTGCACGATTCTCGGAAATTAAGACACACCTGGTCATCATAATTTGTTTATCTCAACGCTACATCATTACAACCAGGAATAAGTTCTATAAAAGTTAGCAACTTTTGGAATTAATCTTGTACTTGGCAATTCCAATTTCCGATTGGCATAAAAAAAAAGAGCGCATTACATATACATGTTTTCATGCCATTTTCCTATATTCCTATTTTCTCACATGGGACTAAGAGAGTAGGGAATTTTTGATGAGTTGCATTTCTCCTCTTGATTCCTCCCTTTCATCTGCCGAGGACTCCAGTACAAGGAATATCTGGATTCTTCAATTCGTTTTTAAAATTAGTCTGATTTGCATAGGGATTGAGTGTCCGCGTCGTTCCTTATTTTGCTCTAAAATTGAATATGGATCTTGCATTTCCTTCATTTTGGATGCATGCTCTCTTCTCACTATAATTGCTCTGAGGCACTCCTCCCACATTCTACTCCCATTAAAATCACACTTCTCATCCTCCGCCTTTCCTCTCAGATGAGAGAAGGAAACGCATTCGGTTTCTTTTTAAAAATGAGCCTGACGCACTCTCAACAGGCTTTCACGAGATGGCCAGTTAGTTTATCCAATTTCAACACTCACTCTCAATTAAAATTTTCATTTCATCCGAGAGGCCTACTACCACTGCCACCACGTCCGTTTTCCTTTTTCTTCATCGTTTCTCTTTCCTGAAGCGCCTCCTTTTCCAAACCTCTTCTCCTTCTGTTTTCTTCATTGGTGTACTCTCAGGCACAACCCAATTTCAACATTACAACCTTTTTGAGGAAAGAATAGGAAGAAAAAGAAAATAAAGAAGGAACGTTACGAAAATGACCGATGGACCACCATTGATGTTCAATCGAGCGTTTTTTGAAAGGAAGCAGAACTTGCTCAAGATTTTTCAGTTGGTGAGTTATTCATTTCCGGTGAACAAAAAAGGGGATTCAGGATCAAAATGTTTTTTGGAGATTATGAAAATTGTTTGAGGCTGTTGAGATTATGAGACTTCATTCGTGAAATATTAACTTTTGAAAATTGAATTCATGAAAAACAGAAAAGGTGACTGATGCTTCACAGAACTTGAAATTTTCTCGAAAGAACTGTTTTCATAAGAACGCGACTTTGATTTTATTGAAACTAGAAGCGCTGGGTCGGTTGGCAGAAGTCCCATGGAAGTTTCTAGTCTTAAGTAAATTCACCTGATGGATTGAAGGAAAATCAGTCGTTCTGTAGCAGTAGCTCATGAATTACTTCGGAGACTGTAAAAAGTTATGCATCATCCACAAACTTATCTGACTTTTTTTCTAATGTTCCTTCCGATATTTTTGAACAATTGAGTCCAGAATCTGATATTCGATGAGTATTAGAGCGTTTAGTTTTTTTTTTCGAAATAACGATCAAGCATTTTTTAGTAATTCTATTGTGTGTACACACAAACACTCCATCACATTCCAACCCATCACATAAACACCATATTGTTCAGATCTTCGGATTCATCACACTCTTCACAAACTACTGGTGCTACCCAAACCAACACTTTCTCTATTGTGGAGAGAGGTATTCATATTCGTTTTTGGAAAACTATCACTTCTTTTTTCATCTCAGGTACTTCACCTCTTCGCAAGTGTTCCAACTGGTCGTTTTCAATGGATTCTGTCTTTTTCTCACATTCTCAATGATCCTGGCAAATGTTGCGGGTGCTTATGATGCGTTTTACAAGACGAATCCATATGTTTTGGTATGTGATAAAAAACTTCGACATAATTTGTAATGAAAAGATTCTAGGAACGGTACTTGGTTTTCCTTCAAACGTTCCTTTACACTGTTTCCTACATCACCCTCATCGTCGACTATGAGAACAACCCTTATGCCAAGGCATTCTCAATTCCATTGGTATGATTCCAAAAGTCTCCATGGAAAAGATCACAAGTGAGTTTTTTTTCAGATCTCCACCACTCTCACACTTCTCGCCTACGTCATCGACAGCGTCATGCAGTGCCGTTGTAAAAATACACCACTTGGACACTGATTTCCCATTTCAATATACATATTGCCATCTCTTCTCTTTTCTGTTGCTTGCCCTCAGGGTACTTGAACGCCATTTCCGTCTGAAATTTGAACAAACACTCTGAAACATTGAAAATCTCTGAACATAATTTCTAATGTGATTCCCCAACTCCCCTTGAAAAGTACTGTGTTTTTGAATCTTCTTCTTATCATCTGTACATTCAAATATTTATCAGATTCATAAAATGAAACACAAAAGTTACGAAAAATATGAAAAAAATACAAATATAAAATGAGGACTGTATACAACATCGGGACAGTAGAATAGCTGCAAAGAATGAGATTCGACATAGATTTTGATAAAAGACACTTCAATAATGTTGATGCAAAGTCGATTTGTTCAGATACAGTTGAAAAATTATGCGAAAAACGATTGACGGGAAATAAGAAGAAGAGAAAACTAGGTTGGCTGAATGAGAAGAATATATTGAAAAATTTGTCTATGAAATGACTGTTGTTGTAATTGCTGTTTCGCTAGGACCCAATTTAACGACCGTGTCGACGCCAGTTGTACTGGAGCTGTTCGTACCTTCATCTGAAATTCATCGTTTCATTCAGTCTTCGACTGGAATTGACAAAAGGAAAAGATATTTCCTCAGAATAATTGGAGTCAAAAGTTTTGACATTTTATTGTAAGATGCAAGTACTCAAGTTCGGTACATGACATCATTTTCAACGAAAGTACTTTGAGTTGGGAAACGAAAAAATGATTCTATTCACTATTTTCGAGAAACTTTAGATCAATTTCGCTCGCCTATTGTTACATTTTTAGAAAGATTTCATTACTATTCGACTTACCAGAATTTTCTGATTTCTCCCTGTGTTTGTGATTATGATTCTCCTCATCACCACAACAATTCTGATCTGAAAAATTCCATGTTTCGCATTCTATCCGCTATCAGATATTTTACCTATCAAAATCGGCATATTCCTTCTTCGAATTGCCGAACCACCCCCTAAACCACCTTGAGATGCCGATGGTTCCAATACAGCTGCATGACGACGAGCTTGTAATCGGATCTGCAGAAAACATAGTTGACCTTTGTGAAAACTTTGTAAAAGTATAGTGTCACCTGTTCAACTGGCAACACTCTTCTTCTTCGTTTTGGAAGTTTGTCTCTTGCTTGGTTATGAGAGTAGAACATTGCAAAATTTGAGACGATGACCTGGAAATGATACATTCAGGGTCATTTTGTGGTTAATGACACGTACTGGAACTGGAAGTGCGATAGTGAGTACACCCATAACAGCACACAAGGATCCAACCAGTCTACCAAATGATGTATGAGGCGTCATATCTCCATATCCTACTGTTGTCATTGTACAGATTGCCCACCATAACCCGAGAGGTATAGATTGAAATTGGTTGTTTGGATTTGCTTCCATTTTTTCTGCGTAATACACCAAAGCAGCAAAAATGACGATTCCAAGAATGAGGAAGAACACGAGAAGTATCAATTCCTTGGCACTTGCCCGGAATGTATGTATCAGAATTTGCAATCCTTGATGATGTTGTGTTAATTTAAACAGCCGGAAGATACGAATCATCGAAAGGAATTCAACGACATCTTTCGGCTCATCCTCCACAACTCTAACCATCATAGCGTCCGCATAAAAAGAGAGGGTCGCAACTAAATCAATCATGTTCAGAGGACTCTTGAAGAAGCGAATTTTTGACGGGCAGAAAATAAAGCGGATGATTAATTCCAATGTAAACCAAATATTGCAGAGCATTTCAATCTGACCAAAAATCGGAAGTGGTTCTGTGGAGACTCGTTCAATTGATGGCTGGATCATTCCTCCCCTGGAAAAGTTCAAATTTGATATCATCAAAGGAATGTCTAGACTAACGGCATAGTGATGTTCTGACCAGTGAGGACTGGAAGACGGAAGCTTTGATGAGTTTTGAGGCAGAAGGATACGATTGAAATAAAAATGAAAAGGACGGAGATTCCAGCGATGAACTTGGCAGCTTGTGAGCTGTAAGGTTCATCAAACAATGACCAGACTTTCGGTTTGAGTTTCATCCAACGAGTACGTTTTCCCTAAATGTATAACAGTTATTAGTTCATGTCAGGGTGTTGCACGCAAACCTGGAAATAGTCCTCTTCCCATCCAAACTTCTTCATTGTATCCTGCTCACGGAGCTGTGGGTCGTCCTCATGATCAGCGTCCATACGGTCCAAAACAGCAAGAGTTTCTTGGGTGTCCCTGAACAAATCATACTTTTTGATATAATCCCTTCTCATATATTTACTTGGCATGAAGAAGTTGCATCCAACAGCAGGGTTCAGTATCAGAAGCATCTAGTCCCCAATACTGAAGCTCTTCTTCAAAAAGAGGACCACAAACATCTGTGGGGTAATGCAATTTTCCTGTTCGATAGTAATTCAAGATCTGAAAATTGAATTGGAATATCTGAAAATATGTGCGAGTGATGCCTAACCATTGAAAATACCGCAGGATGTCTGTCGAAAAAATATTCGTTGAGAAGGGGATCGAAATTGGCAAGGGATGGAGTTAACCTTGAAAAAATAGGAAATGGAAGCTTTGAGAAAACAGGTTTTGAAAATTGGAAACTAGAAATTTCTCCCAGGAATATCGCACTAACCTGCTGAGACGTGTCGCTGGGATCTTCTTTAATGTGGCCTGGTACGTTTCGTGACGTACACCTCCGACATTCAGCACGATCCTCTCATCCATAGAAATACCTAAAACTGATCAATTTTATCTCGCAGATTTTTTGTTTCTTGCTCTCCTTTTTGTTGTATAGATTTTATTTTTAGATTTTCACGATTTTCTCATTATTTTTTGACAGAAAAATAATGGGATGATAGATATGATCCATGGTCACGTCAATGTTGCTAGGTGGGTAAGAAACCTGTCAGCTCATGTCTTCTCGTTTTAATGGTTTTTTTTTCAAAAAAGAAGATTGAAAAGAAAATAGAAAAATATAGAAATTGGAAACGAAATAACAATAAATCATGATGAGAGCTTTTCCTTTTTCCCTTTTTCTTGCAAACGAAAGTAGAAGAAAAAGATTGCGAAGGAGAGCAGGAAGAAACTAAACTACCAAGATTGAACTTCATGAATTTGAAATGAAAGCCATATTCGGACAAGAGAGTAAAACACTGAATCCAGAAGTTTTTGATGTCGTGAGATTCGGATCAAACCAAGTCAAATGTGTTTTCTTGGCAAAAAATTAGTTCCCACCCAGATGGATATTTCCGGATTTTTGCAGGACAAAATGAGAATCGGAGATGTAAAAATGATGTTATTTTTAGGAAGATCAAAAAGTTAAAATTCTAAGGTTCACATGGTATCCGATTAGTTAAAGTAAGACATGTGTCATTTACACATAAAAACATCTATATATCTGTGTTTCAAGAAGAACGAGTTGGCTTGTGTTTCGGACTCATCATATGAATTGATGGGAGCACGAAGAACGTCTGAACAGATTTTAGGTCAAGTTTTTCTGGTGTTTTCTGTTGAAAAATCGGGAATCCACATGGATTTTAGACAGGCTCTTAGGACGTAGATCATGATGAAGTGGGTTCAAGACCATCGGCCAACGAATAGGAACAATCGAAAACAAAATGAAACATGACTTCAAACTAGAAAATGTTTTATTGGTGTTTCACTTTATCTTCTACATTTTCAAACATGTTAATCCTGTATCGCGCTGCAAATTAATTTAGCAGGAAATGAGAACACGACGGAAGTGTTACGGAAAAGTATCAATTTCCATTTACTTCTGTTAATACGGACTTCACATTTCACCATGATATGACATAAGACAAAGAAAAATATGTTTTTAACGGGAGTAGCCCTAAAACTCGTTACATTTTGTTTTTTAATAAAACTCAGGTGCCGCGTAGTAGTTTCTTTTATACTCCTAATTGGATTTCTCCTGTTTCCGCATTTGTTGCAAACGAAACATAGATCACAATCAGAAACCGACATAAAGAAACAGATGTTCATACTTACCTCTTTTCGCACTCATCACAATAGAAAGAACGCAAAGGTGCGTGAAAAGGAAAATAGAAAGATCCAGTTTCAGATTTAAAAAGAACCCAAGCACACCGGGAGTCGATGGAAGAGCTGAGCGCCGATTAATCTTGCTCGTAAAAGAAGACGTTTCATAAAAATCTTCGCATCCTCTCCTCCAGTGCTTTTTGCCTTTTTAGAGAAGGAGATCTATAGGTGGGAGGAGCCACTCGTGCCCTTTATGTGAAAGATATTTTGGTGTCAGGAAGTCGATTGAGATAAGAATACAAAAAAATAAGGAAGTGGTTAAAGACGGATGATGTTAATGGTTCTCCTTACCTGAAGTACCAACATTTGCTCGTAGTTCGTCCAGTGGTATGCTGGTTGTAGAGTAACGTGGTATTGAGTGTCGGGTTCTCATCCTGGTTTCACAGCGCTATTTCCCATTTTGGAGGATGGGAAGCTTATTGAAAGATTTGGGTTTAGTTTAAAAATAGAAACGAGTTAAAGTGGGACAAGTTAAAAAGGAAGAAGTGAATAGGAATATAGAAAAAAGAGACTTTGAAGTGGCAGGTGAGTTTGGTTATGCAGAAAACAGGGACAGGGACAGGGACAAACAGACACCTGAGAAATTCAGAACGCAAACTAAACCTTGTGTCATTTTTTCGAAATTCTGTTGTCGTGTTTCCTTTTTTGACAGAGCAAAATAAAATGAAGAAGAAAAAGGAGAATAGAAGACGAAAGCGTCACAACAGAAAAACCGAACTCGAGTGGAATGAACGAATGTAGGGAATCTCAGTTTGTTTATTGGGACCCCCAACCCGATTTGTCGGAATGAATTATCAAACAAGATGATCATTGTTTAATTATAAAAAACAAAAACGAGCGAATGAAAAACCAAAATACGTTTTTCATGTGATGGAATGGTTGTGACTTTACTTCTCAGATAATAGGCTGAAAATGAGAACGCACAGGTTTTTTTTCCATATGAAACATTTATTACTCGGCGAAGCTCATCAAGTTATACTGTTTATTTGATCCTGAAACTCAAGAGCCAGGTTATCTGAACCTAGTCCTTGTAGATTTAGTCGTTTTGATTTTATTACAGAATATCATATCATTATGAGAATCAACATATCATACGAAAATTTTCGGTTTGAAATTTGAAAAATATTCAGACAACGTGAAAAAGCATTCAAACAAAAAATTGCAGAAATGCAGTAACAAAGTGAATTTTCTAGTCGATTTGTTGAGTCTGAATCATGGTATGATCCGGTATGCAAAGGTACTTTGGCTGTTATTCTCTACTGTACATATGTATAGAAGCTCCTAGACGAAGATTATTGTTGACAGGCATTAACATTTAGATTATCGTGGAAAATGTTAAGAGCATCCTTAACCAGAAACAGATTTATATCGGTATTGAGAAAGGAATGACTATTACTAACTGTTTTCACAATCTAACACTCACAGGCTTTCAAATGTGACGAAAAAAGTTTTTCTTCATTTTCCTCTTCAAAATAAAATACACGCAGTTGATAAATTTCATGGAATTGAATTGGCAAAGAAAAAAGATGTCTTCTTCTTGAGTGAGAAACACGAAGAAGAGTTATTGAAAAACGCAACATTCAAATTGGTTGAGTATGAGAAAAAACGAGGAAGGATCTTCGTCAAATTCGAAGAAAACGAGTAAGACCCATGTTTCCGGTACGGGGAACTTATCAAAAAACGGGAAGGAAGGAGGTGTTGAACGGCGCTTTTCAAAGAATAGATCAAAGAGTTCGAGAAAAATTGAAGTGGGTTTTTGACAGTATTTTTTATTTGTTCACCAAAGTAAAGTAATGAAAATCTAGAACTAGTAACTTGAATACAGTAACAGATAGGTAACAGATCGACTCTACGAAACATTCTATGGTTATTAAACCCACTTCTTGAAAGCAACAAAAAATCATGTGAAAAATATGAGAAATGTTGTTCGCTGTGCTCAACGAAGCGTAATTTTTTGAACGATGTCAGAGTTCTTGTATCTATTTTCTATATTTTAATAATGTATGGTTTGTTAAACCCTTTTAGACGAGTTACTTTTGAGAGGTCTAGGAAGATATAAGTATAGACATGTCAGAAACAGAAGAAAAAGAAGTTTCGAAAGTCTTGAATAGTGTGCAGACTTTGAGGAAAACGAAGATCAGGAAATTGATGGCAGACGCGGAGATGATTCACGACTTTGAGTTTCTTAGTTCCAAATACTACGAGGAACTGATGAGTTCACGGTGTTTAAGACGAGAAGGGGTAAAAGTACAGTAGGACAAAAAAGTTCTCCTATTCCTAAAAACATAAGAAGAAAACTTTACGTGTAACTCGAAAGTTCAAAAGTCAAATGAAAAGAAAAAAAGAAGAACAAAAAATTACATTGAAGATGGCAACAACGAATATAGACGTGAGAAGAAGAAGCATTGGAGAGAAGGAAGAAGGACAATCATGAAATGCAAAGTTTTGTGTGAAAGCATGGAATTGGAGGGCGAGTGGACAAGGAAAAAGACAAGGAATTCAGTTGGCTTCAAGAGGTGCGAAAAATGAAAAAAGTGCATTAGGAGAGGAGTAGCTACTGGAAAGTTTCGCGCCCTCCCGCTGAGCCACCCAATATTTTTGAATGAATTACTGAGTATGAGGGCGAGTTCGATGCAAATTTGATGAACTGGAAGGATTTTACTCTATATTGTTGCATGTTTTGTTGTTGCAACTACTCGATTCGACAGCCACTTGAAGATGTTGAGAAGTTTTTGATGTGAAAGTTCAACTCCAGAAAAATCTACGACGAAGGAAAATAATAAATGTACATTAAAAATCTCTAGCACAGACATAGACCAAAATGGAACTTCTTATCCTTCGACAAAGTTATTTTTAACTAATCCCTCTTTTTGTGAACATTTGATGGGAACTTGAATGAAACACAAGTGAGACTTCAAGGAACAAAAACTAAACAGCAGAAAGCTGATTAATCAAATCTCAGTGGAAATAATTTACAGTTTCACCTTGAAACTGCTGATATAATTTCGAGATTTTAGAAAAAATTCAAAATTTTTTGAAATTCAAAATTTTCTTTGAAATTCAAAATTTTCTTTGAAATTCAAAATTTTCAACTTTGAACTCACCAACAATAAATGCACGTCATCGAAAAAATCACAGAAGGAAAATCACAGAACATGAAATTCTCACGTAAAATTAACTAAAAGTATGAGTCTCATCATATATTTCAAATAATTATGCGGATCTTTTTCCAAATTTTCTGAACCCACTCTTTTATCAAAGATCTGTTCTGCAGTTTTATTCGAAAAACCTGACCAGACACACCCTATTAACACTAAATTCTAATGTCACCCCAAATCTCCAACTTTTTTTGTTTTCGTACCGGTAATTAGTGTTTTGCGAGAAACTTCCCTCATCTCTCCCTTCTTCATGACTCACCTTTGTTTCAAAAAAAATTTAGAGAAGCAGCTGCAAAATTAAAAACGTCATATAGGAATCTGAAGAGCAATTGGAAGAAGAGGTTGGTTGAATTAATGACCTCTTGAAATTTTGAGAATGAGGCCTATTTCATGAAATGAATTGTTTTAGTTTAGCAGTGACGTAAGGTTCATAAGATTGCAAGTGCAAATTCAGGAAATTGGCTATTTCAGTGTACCCTCCAGAACTTCCCTCCAACCCCTAGAATGCAACGTCACGGATCGGTGAGTCTAACCCAGAAGAAAAAGTATTTGATCAAAATGCTTGTTCTTGTTTTCCGAAAAGTTAGGTACTAGGAGCACATCTTGTAACACAACTAATAGCATTACAACACCATCAACAACGTCATAAACGTAAGATAAAATATTGGGGCGTCAAAAAGAACGAGTAGAAAATTTGTCTATCCCTGCCGGAAGACATCTGGTTACACTTGAAACTTATCCGTCCTTTCGATTTCTTCCCGTGCTCGTTATATTCTCGTGAACAACAAAACAGCAATAACATTAGAGGACGCTTATTTTTCTGATAAAGTGCATTTGATTCGAAAAACCATATGGACATTTTTCGACTTTTTACAATGGTGTCAAATGTGTCATCCCAAGAACTAATCGAATATCGCGATTTAAAATCGAATTCTTGGTGGAAAAAATGTGTTTAAAGGAAGCATTTTGTTTTTTGCTGTGTTTTTCTTTAAAGACGTCCAAAAATCATTCTCATGAATAAAAAGCAAGTTGAACTATCATTGCGTGTCTGAGGAACACTAATATTTACGAATAATAGGAAACAGGTTGAGGGTGGGACCATAGGAAGTAGTTCTGAACTTCAAGTATTCAAGTTAAGTTTGGAATCGAATTCTACGCTTTTTCAAGCTAGCTTTTCATAATAGCGACAAGTTCAGACTTTCGACGCATTTAATTCAAAATGGTTTGCTTTGAAAATTATGTAAACGTCATTCTTTAAAATTCGGAATTTTTAATCAACTAACCTGATTTTTTTTGCACCAAAATCTACCAGGACTCAGTTTTCATTGAGAATGTTTTTTTTTTATTCACATCAGAGAACTTGCTAAGGAATTGCACTTTTTCCGGGAACCAAGTTCTTTTTTGTGTCATTTTTCTTTATATTTCCACACAAAGACATTTGTCTACTCGCCACCAAGAAACTTCCGGTGGGTCTTTTTTCAAGTTCCTTCTATGTATCGAACAACTAGCAACATTTGAATACCACAGATGAAGATTTTTTATATTAGGCTTTATGGAAATTGTAAGCTAGGTTCTATTTTTTACGAAAAAAAGTTCTTACCTTTATCACCAAAGTAATCACTCCCTCGACGAGAAAATCGACGAGCCGAGGACCTGTTCGAGTCGAATCTGTTGTAGGAACACGCGTCAAGCATTTCACATCGGATGAGTCTGAAATAGGACGAAATACCTGGAGCATGATAAAATAGAACACATTGAAATCAAAATGGGAAAAATTGGTTCAAAACTTCACAATAAAACTGGAAGAACGCTTCTGATAAAAATCGAGATAGAGAAATAATCTGTTCAAAGAGAGATAGATGTAAAAAAAGAGGATGAGAAAAAAGAAACCTACTCGACTCACCACTACCGACTGAAGAAATTTATCACGATACTCGTCCGTCGACCTTCCTCTAATTTTTCGAATATCATATTTCTTTCTTTGCTCATGAAATTTTGTGACCCTCTGACGAATAAGAAGAGGTTCAAATCTCCGAAATAAGAGTAGAAAGGGGAGGGCAGAAGAAATCCAAAAATCCAGTCAAGGTGAAGGATAAAAAATGCATAAGAAATTCGAATTTATTCCAACAAATGTTCAGGAAACAAAAGGTAAATGTGAGGGAAAAAATCAGATGTACTATGAACTCATTAGCTCCCTAATTTGTTTTCATTTCCTTATTTGGAATAGAAAGAGAGTGTGACAATCAGTATGCAAGAGATTGTTTGTAGGTTGGATTCAGATACTTTTTGATGACTCTTCTAATTCGAAATCCACTGGAACACACAAGAAACTGTTATTCCAATCTAAATGTTCTGTCGCAAAAACACCCCAAGAGATACTTCGGTTGCCAAAAATGTCGGTTTAGTAGTTAGGACAGTCTGAAAAATACTAACACGTGGATTCATTTTTTGTTCCGGTTTGGTCAAAACATCTCTGAAACATCCTGTTCTCACAGACAAACGTGACTGGAAAATGACGTTTTGAAGAAAAGACAAACACATTTACAAGGGTCCGGGCGACAAAGAATTTCGGATTTCGATAGATACAAAAAGATAAACACTAAAGAGAAGCGAATCAAAGAGAAAGAAGGAATAGAGAGAGGGGACGCTTTTCTCCAAATATTCTTGTCCATCCGGAAGCAAATAAAGATCAAGAAGAGGCTCTTCTTCTAAAGGAAAGGCAAAAAATGTGGTAAACGAGTCGACTTCAGATTGGATACCAAGATGAAGAGATGATGATTTGACCGTTTTATGACTTCCTTGGGGATATGCCAAGGTACGGAAGTCCATCAATAGGATTGGATGTTGAATGTGAGGTAGTCAGTTGTTTATCATGAAAGAATGAGAACAACTAGGAGAGCTTTCAGCTTTATTCGGTTTTGGTTACGGTAAGGGACTTTGAAGAAGAAAAATTGAAAAAAAAAAAGTTCGGGAACCCACTCCATATGAACGATTAGAAAACAAAAGGACGATTTTGCTCAGCACATTTACCAAAATTTAGACCAACGTTCAGAAGTCTTTGAAAATTTTTTCTAACAAAAAACGCTTTCGGGTAGACCGATTTCTCAGCTCTCAGGAGGATGTATCCTGAATATGACAATATTGTGCGAAAGAATTCTCGACACACATTCAGAAACACATTTTTACAACATTCTCACTTGTAGTCACCAGGTGTATACTATCACATTTATTGGTAACATACGTTTCATCTTTGAGCATACTAAAAACATGAATATCTAGAGCGACAACTACCTGAAATACTTTCAAGTTCGATAGAAAAAAGGTGTTCAGCCAACGTGAAAATAGACTCAAAAAACGAAAAATGCTCTTCCGGAAAACGACACTTGAATATTCAAAATAAAAGCGAAATGAACCCAGTCATCTGGAGGCGAAAAGCGCATGCCTTCTGTTTTAAATCGGCTCGGAAACCAAGAGCGGCAAAACGAACCGCCAAATAAACGGAACAAAATGAATGCAAATTGAAAAACAATGGGGGTTTTTGGGATTTGACTCTTAAGGATTCAATGAAACGAGAAGGGATGATCTGATGATAAACGATCCTTTTTGGGTGGCACTTGACTCTCACAGACACACTTCTTGACACTTGTCCGGTCAGAAGAAGGGCATGACAGCTAATATTAAATCGAAATGTAGACCCTCAGAATAGAGGGTAAAAGACTAAATTACAACTACTTGAACATCTCATTTTGACATCTCTTCCTTCCAAGACGACAAGATCACACCCTTTTTTACCCCATATTTCATTTTTATCTATTTTCTCTCCCTTTTTTGAAACGGAGAAGAAAATTGCGACGACAAGAAGGGTTCTGAATTTTTCTTGATAAAACAGATTCAATAACGAAAAACGATGAGATATATATATATTCAATGACGAGGATTTGACAAAAATCGGATTGAATAACACTGCACAATGCTTTTGTCGAGTATATGTTTGGTTTTTTTTCGGAAAGGCCGCAAAAGGGTCGAGCCATTCGAACCGGAGAAATTCGCGAAAGATGCAAAATAGGAAACGGCAACGAGTGGAAAACAACACCGTTAAATATTCAGAATAGGTTAAAATAAAAGGAAATGGAAGAATTGTTCTAAAGGTTAAGAAAGAGGTTATTCCTTCCTGGGCGAGCATTTTTGTAATTCAATATTAAAACGGAAAACCTTTTCGAACTGATGCAGATATGTTTGGAATTTCCGATTGTTGATTTACAAAACAATTGAAAACGATTTGATTGTGTACTTCATGTATAGGTTACATAAGCTTTTAGGGAGGAGAGGGGTCGAACTCCAATTTTTCAACAGTATTAAAAACCATATTGAAAATTATTTTCGATCAGGCATGTGTCTGAAAGATTACGGACCGTTCTACAAGTTCGGCTATTAATTCCGTAAGCCTTTTCCTGACAATTTTGAATATAATGATTCGATTAAGTAGCTTTCAAACCATTTCATTTTTCACCAAATTTCTGAATAATTTTCTATTCTAATATTACAACACCGGCAAGAATTCATTGGTGATGCTGTAAACAGTAGCCGAAATGTTAAAAAATTGGGTAACAATGGGAGAAAGGGGGAAATGTGGAGGAATTGTAGAAAAATCGAAAATTCCACAAAATTGAAAAACAAAACTCGAAACATACGTTGTCCGAGAGCATAAAACTTCTCCAAGTTTTTTCATGAATCCTGATAATTTTTTAATAAATATGAAAATTCGGTTTTCATACCAGATTTTCTCCTGAAATTGTTTTTTCATAATGGCTTAACTTTTATTAACCTAAATTTGTTTATTTTTGAAAATACTCATTTCTTTTTTTGATAAACAGCATTTCAATATACCGTGAATACTGTTATAGGAGCCCATGGGCTTCTATTTTTCAATGAGGTGTTCAGCGTGGGCCTTAAATACATGTGGACTTCTATTTTTTCAACCCGAATTTGAAATTAACAAAGTTTTGCAAAAACGTGAAAAATAGTGCAAAAATGCAAATAATGTAACGAAAACCACACCAAAAGTGAGCTTCTATTGAAGGGTCGGATTATATTAAAGGTGGGTTTCTATTACAGTATGTACGATTTACTCCCAATTAATTTGAATTTTCAGCACACTCAATTTTAGGTAACTTCCTAGATCCACTACATTTTTGGGAGTTGTTCTTATATTCACTAACTTTCAAAGAACCATGCAACTCATTGGACCTCTTGATTGATTCTCAGTTTTTTTCCCACTTTTACTATCAATTTTTTCTATTTTTATTTCAGTAAATCAAATTGATTCTTGGAATCCGGCAAGCTTAATATACACGAGTGTAATTCTCCATGTCAGTTGATAAATTTCTTAAAGCCCAGAAAGTTCCGCTCTCCACATTTCCTCCCATGAAATTCCAGGAAGTAATGAAATGATTCATTAATAGATGCTTGTAGTGCGTTACTTTTTATAAGCCTGTTTGACCATCAAACATAATAAGAAACAATAGAATGTTTGAATTATATAAATGAGAATTAGCGTGGAAGACACGAGTATTCTTCACAAGTTCCAACCACTTTGAAGTCATGCGTATTGAGATTGAACGAGACTTCTTCATGAAAGACTCTGAAAGTACAGTTTCATTGATATATTAAAAAAAACAAGGTGATAATTACGTTTTGCGGAAGTGGACGACACTCGAATAAAAACGAGTATTGAACTTTTTCCTGTTGCACCACGCTTTTATTTCATATCCAAGTTCAAAGTGATTCTGTAAAGTAAAATGTTTTGAAGATAAAAATACCCAGCACTTACGTCTATGAAGCCGTCCCAGTCAAGGTCTCTGAGTTGCATATGAAATGTGGATCTGTCCCTGTTTGTCACGTGGTGACTAGTCTCGCCGAGCACGTCATTCTTCCTGAAATGATGTGAATGATGGCATTATGCTGGAAATTACTTACAAGGTATCGAATTCAACAACCTGCAAAGTATATGACCACATATGATCATTATCATCACACAAGATGGTGCCGTTTACCGAGTAGGAATAATGTATTTTCGGTTCGGTGCTGACAACCATAACGAAGAAGAGAATTAAAAGGGTGAGCAGCATTGTTATGCCAAACACCCGAGTTTTCCTGAAATCATTCAAAGGAAAGAACTTAAGAAGAAAAAAGTGAGTGATAAGTCACAAAGATTTCTCAAATTTGGCTGAGATGAATGATTCTGCATTGAAATCTGTTTTGATGAAGAAGATTTGCAAAAAGGAAAACTAACGATGAGTGTGTAAGATATAAAAAAAAATGGAGTAATGAGATGATTTGTAGCTTAACTGCGAGAACAAAGCGAAGACCATACTTGTGACAAGCCGGACCTTGTCGAGAACTATCAAGACCTGGCCCGAATGCTCGGATTTTTTCCGGGAAACTCGGAAAATCGAACAGGGGAAATTTTCTGCTTGAGGGTTATATTGAGCATTAAAACACTAGTTTTGGGTTTTTAGAACTTTTGCTCAGCTTAGATGAATTTTCAGTAAAAAAAAAAGTTCAAAAGTATGACGGAATCAGAAAGTTCACAATAAGTATTTTTAAAAAGATTCAAAATAGTACGATGACCCTCTATTGGTACCGACTCCTGTGTCAGTGAGGTTTTCTAAAGTGACATTGGATAAATCGGGGTCTGTCATCTTATTACAGGTTTTGGGTAGACAAGTGGGAAGTTATTGTGAGACTCCAAAATGTTTGCTGCTAGTTACCGTAGGCACGATGTAAAGTGAGTTTTTTCAAAAAAGGAGAGTCTAGCTCAAGAGTTAGGAAGGTTTGGAAATGAGAAGTAAAAGTGCGTGTTCTCCTTGATGAATGGCAGTTCTTTTAGTGCTCTGGTTGAGCTTTTAGCATGGCAGATTGAGAAGAGGCGGGGTGAGTAACAGCACTTTGCCGGAAACCAAAAAAAAACTGGAGCAAGGAAAAATACTATGTAGGAGGAAGAGGGAGAGAGAAAAATGAGCAAAAACGTGTAGTTAAGAACGTCCCATGATGCGAGAAAGCGCATGGATTTGTGGTTCAATGCAGCGGGCGAACCGACGAAAACTAAAATGTGTAACGGCGAACTTTACAAAAACCAAAAAAAGTCAAGAAAAAAACCATCATGCAGTGAAGATGAAAGAGAAGTCCGTAAAACAAAACAAATGGTTTTTTGCATGAAAATAAAGCAGAGAATCGAGTTTTCTCAGAACAATCCATCAGTCGCTGTTGCATCAATATGAATAATGGAAAAAACGACAAAATCAATAAGTTCCAATTGCGTAACTTTTGTTGATATCTTGAAAAAGAACAAAAACCAACGTGTGATTATTGTCGTCTGGGAGTACACATAGAAATATTGTTTTTAGACTTCTATGAGCAGATTTATAACAGTAACTAATAGACTTTGATAATGGTATCATTCCTGAATTCGAAAAACATCTCATGCTTTAGATTGTGCAAGACAAACGAAAAAAAAATTCGGGCTTTCAAGAACAATCTATGTATATGTCTATTTCTAATCATTCTCCATTCTTCCCCCATCTACCTTTGCGTCATTTCAAAAACTAAAGAAGTCAAATTCATACTATCTGACATTGTGTTTTTGTATTTATAACTCAATTGAATACTGATCAATTCCTATAATGGATGGAGCGATGGAACAAATCGAACAGTAAATATTAAGAAAAAATCTGGTTCAATTTATCAATAGTTTTGTAAAAGTTCAATGTAATGAATGAATGAAAATTTTCTGATCTCAATCAATCTTCTAGTTCTGAAACGGATCACGGAATATGACGTCATCTTGTAGCGGAATATCCGTTGTTCTGGAATATTGATATCATTTTGGTTTTGACTTTAGCAAGCTACGGTGTGCTCAAATTGTTTTCGTTTGGTTCAGAATCGGTTTTCATCAGATCTTTCAATTTTGTGGTTTGTTCCTTTTTCTTGTGGAAGAAGGCAAGTACTGCGCCAACTGCAATGACTGCAATTACAGCGACTATGCAGAAAGACACTATCCAATGAGTTTTGATGGGAGCTGGAACTGATTCATTCCTATCTGAAATTCAACAACTTGTTTTTATTTTACTTCTTTGGAACCTACGAGCATAAATATTAGCATGATAGCCTTTGTTACACTCATATCCATCTGTGATAAAATTGAGGAACATTGTTCGATCCGTGGAATTGTATGAACTGTTAGTACTCGTTCCAGATATCCTAGAAAAAATCGTAAGGTTTGGTTTCCGTCGTTCAGGATATCTCTTCCATGCACCAAAGGAATACACATTTTCAAATGTACCCTAACCTCGCTATTAATGGATCAACTGTTCCGTTCCCGTCGTAAACATTGAGAAAGTCGCGATATTTTTCTAGGTATAAATCATCCACACAAAGTTCGAGATAGCCTCTGCAATTTCCAAATTAATGTTAAAAATCGAAGTTGAACTGGATACCCTTCGGGAGCATAAAAAACGTGTTGACAAGCCAAGTTGGGACAATACGTTTCCGGATAAAGTGGACTCGTTATGGCTACAGATTCACCGAATTGTAAAAAATACTCTTTAGGACCGCAATCACATTCTGAAATTTTAAACTTCATCAAGAAGAGTGAGGACGACAAGACTCACCTACGATAGTTTTCCAAGTAACATTCAATACAGCGTCTTGAAGAGCAGTTTGATTCAAAAGAAGTCGAGAAAATGTAAATTCGATTGGAGAGATTCTAGACATGATGCCTGTTTTTAGTTTGAGCATTTCACCTTGTACTCTAAAGAAAAACTTTGTTTGAATTCTCTATCAGTGAATCCTTTACTGTTCAGTTATTTTGTCACTGAATAGATAAACCGCATCGGAATCCATGGGATGTTCCACAACAAATTCAACTGATAGGAATCGGAAAAAACCTCTTTTTGCTGATAGTTTCCAATGACAGTAAAAGCTTGGACAATCTTGAGATATTGCAACAGAAATGGATCCACCATTTCTGTAGGCTTTGTCATTGAACATAGAACAAACGCATTCTGAAAAACACGATTATTTCTTCGAACATCAATAATTTCTCGTTACTTTTTGGAACTTCAAAAACGGTGAAG